>OY720441.1:298991210-299488339 GCA_963082915.1 Dolichopus griseipennis | reverse complement strand
TCATCATCATCATCATCATCATCATCATCATCATCATCATCATCATCATCATCATCATCATCATCATCATCATCATCATCATCATCATCATCATCATCATCATCATCATCATCATCATCATCATCATCATCATCATCATCATCATCATCATCATCATCATCATCATCATCATCATCATCATCATCATCATCATCATCATCATCATCATCATCATCATCATCATCATCATCATCATCATCATCATCATCATCATCATCATCATCATCATCATCATCATCATCATCATCATCATCATCATCATCATCATCATCATCATCATCATCATCATCATCATCATCATCATCATCATCTCAGTCGGTGTCAGGGATAACGAACATATATTAAAAATCACGATAACTCAACAACTAATGATTCTACCTTCATGAAATTTGTGCTGTAGGTTATTGGTAATGAAATTACGGCGGTGATTACGTACGGTGAGGATTGGACAATGGGTTCGGAACTGAGAACTTTTTGATCGAATTTAGGCCAAACTAGCGTAATTCCGAAACCAATGAAGATATAACCTCCAAATTTGGTATTAGAGTGCCCCTTCCTATTGCGTAAGTGTCTTTGAAATTTGGGCCCCATTGGACTAGTGGGTCGGGGACCAGCCACTCAGATCCGAGGACCTTAAAGCATATTTTCGAAATTAATAAAAATAGTAACTTGAAACAAATGTAGAAGCTTTAAATTTGGCCCAGGGTGTTCTTTACTATTTCTTTCGTGCCCCCTCTTAGACCCCCAAATGTGTAAAAGCTCATCATCGAAATTAATAAAACTAGTTACTTAAAATAAGGATAGAACGTTCCAATTGTATACAAGGGTTAACTAGTATTGAAAGTATGACGGGACTGTATGTGGGCGAAATCGTACCATGGTTTCGGGTTCTGGAACCCTTGACAAGTTCAAGGACTAAAAAACATATATCTTAAAAACACCATAACTCAAAAAATAATGCCGGTATTTTGATGAAATTTAAACTCTAGGTTACTAGTAATGAAAGTACCATGCGAATTGGTTCTGGTCGAGTTTAACTTCAAAGCCAAAGAATATGTTTCTTATGTCCTATGTGTCTCCGAAATCTAGACTAAATTGTAGTGGTTCAGCTATATTCAAAGGTACTTGCTGCATTTATGTAAAATTTATTTGAATATTTAAATGAATTATAGAAAAGTTCAAAATTTGTAATTGTATTTTAGAAGTACTTTTATTGCATGTTTTGCGTTTATAAGCTTTTCTATTAGGTATATAAACTAACCATTTAAAATAATTGCAATTTTTAAAATTTGGATTATTAAATATATTATGCTTTGATTATCTTTTTATCACATAATTTAATAATTAGAATTTTTTCATTTTGTAATTGTATTGGAATAAATATATTTTCATTTATTTCAAGTTTGTTTGTTTTTTAATATTTTTAAATAGATAAATTAGTAAGATTTTGTTATATTTTTTAATAGATAGTGTAATTCGAAAATGTTTTAGTATTATAAAGTTAATTTGGTTAGCTATGTCTTATGATCAAATTAATAACAGCTTTTATGGTGTTAAAATGACTTATGGATATGTCCTTAAATTTGAACCAAATAGGTGTAGGGTATTTCTAAGTCGGTTGCACCGACTGACTGTTTCTTTACTTGTTTTAAAGTGAACTTTGTTATAAAATTCATTATTTTTAATTATACCCGTGCATACATATATGACATCGGGTATATTAAAATTGCTCCTCCGTTTGTAACGCATCGATGTAGATGAGCTAGATATAGTGTCAAGGGTACGTATCGGCTCAGAATCGAAAAATGAGTCAATCTAGCTATGTATGTCTGTCCGTCCGTCCGTCCGTCCATGTATCAGCACGATTACTCAAAAACTAAAAGAGCTACAGTTTTGAAATTTTCCCAAAATATTTTTCAATAAATTTCTAGGTTCCCTATTTTTTTGGTTAAGATTAGACCAAAACTTCGGGTAGCTCTCGAACAACTAACTTTTTCAACTGCAATATTTTTATATAAAAATTTGAAATTTTGCTATGCATCTTGTATTTAACATGAAATTATATGAATTTTGTTTTTTTTGTTTTTTTTTAGTTTTTTTTTTGTAGATAACGATTTTGAGTTACAATTTCATATGATTTAAATGATGCGTAGTTTATTTAAGATAAGCAAAAAAGAACACAAAGATTTTTTTAAGTAAATGGCTTATTCATATTGATAGATACAATCATTATGAATATAATGATTATTATATGAATTTGATCATATGAAGCTTATTTTGCTTAAGTTTAATATATTCGTAAATTAAAAATTAATTAAAAGAGAAAGAATTGAAAAATTAGAGCTAGAGTTTTGAAATTCACACAAAACATTTTTTGGACATTTTTGAGGTTCCCGATCCGTTTTGGTTAAGACTAGACGAAGGTTTCTGGGAGCTGACATACAATTTTTTTTTTTTTTTAGTCCTTATTACTCCTCTTGGGAGCATAGGATATCTACTAGGTATCTCCATCTGACTCTATTCGGGGCAGTTATCTTTGCTTCCTCTTATGTTTTCCAATTGAGGGTAGTTCTTCCGATGTCGTTCGCCTCCAGGTGTTATTAGGGCGGCCTCGACTTCGGGTTCTCTGTGGGTTCCATTCTAGTGCTTCACTTGCTATGCTATCTTGCGGCTTTCTAAGTGTGTGCCCTATCCATTTCCACTTCTTCCTTTTGATCTCTTGCCCAATTGGTTCTACTTTGACAAGTTTCCATAGGTCCTGGTTACTTATTATGTTCGGCCAGTATATTCTGCATATTATTCTTAGACATTTGTTAATGAAAACCTGTAGTTTCTGTGTGATGTTGTTCGTAACTAACCAGGTTTCACTTCCATATGTTAAGGTGGTCTTTACGCAGGTTCCAAATATCATCAATTTTGTTCCCCTGGACATTTGTGCGCTTTTCCATACTGGCTGTAAGCGACCGAACCCTGAGCCCTGGCCATTTTGATTCTGCTTTTGATGTCGGCGTTTATGTTACCGCTGTTATTTATAATGCAGCCTAAGTAGTGGAAATTATCTACATAGTCGATTGTTGTTTATCACCGGACGGCGTGGATTGTTGATGTTAATGGCCATCGCTTTCGTCTTTTCGATATTTATTTCCAGGCCAACACTTCGAGCTAATGTTGCTAGATGGTCTATTTTAGCTTGCATATTATTTATTGTGTGTGATAGCAGGCAGATATCATCGGCATAGTCCAGATCTTCTAATTGCCTGAAGAGATTCCATGTTAATCCAGTTCTTTTGGTACTAATCTCTTTCATTATGTCATCTAGCACTACTGTGAAGAGGATTGGTGACAGTGAACAACCCTGTTTTACTCCTATTTTGGTGATGAATGGTTCGCTGGTATTACCATTGTGGAGTACTGAGAGTTGTGTTTCTTCATACATGTTCTGTATTATTTCTATTATTTTTTCCGGCACATTTCGGTTTCTAATTGCTTTCCATATGGCTTTTCTGCTTATACAATCGAACGCTTTCTTGAAATCGATGAAAACCAGGTATAATGGGGCTCGCCATTCTATTGACTGTTCAACGATGATTTTGAGCGTACTAACCTGGTCTATGCAACTTCTATGGGGACGAAAACCTGCTTGCTCATCTCTTATTTGGTTCTCTAGTTTCACTTGCAGCCTTGTTTGTATTATTGTTGCCATAATTTTGTAGATTGTATTTAGCACTGTTATGCCTCTCCAGTTGTCGCACTTGGTCAGATCACCTTTCTTTGGAAGTTTGATGATTATTCCATTTTTCCATGTGACCGGTAATCTGCCCTCATCCCATGCTGTTGTGATGTGAGGTTCTAGAAGCTCGGCTGATGTTTCTGGATCTATTTTTATAATTTCTGCTGGGAGACCATCTTCGCCTGTTGCTTTGTTTATTTTTAGATTTCTTATTGCCTCTTTGATCTCCGCTTTGGATGGTTTATTTATTCTGATGTTGTAATTGTTATTATTTGTGCGATTTTCTGGTCTGGTTTCTTCTAGGTTGGGGTCGCTGTTATTACTGGTTTCTGCGAAGTGTTGTCTCCATATTCGGGTTTATTCTTCGGGACATACTATTAGTTCATTTTCATGATTTTTATTGTTTCTTCTGCCAGTGAGCTGGTTCACGATTTTATGTAGCTCTCTTGTGTTGTTGTGTATTGCAGCCGTTTCAGCCTTATTTGCGAGATCGTTAATGTATGTTCTTTTATCTCTTCTTGCAGCACTTTTGACTTGTTTAGCTATATTATTGTATTGTTGTCTTATAGCGTTATTGGTATTCAATTGCTGTTTTAGGTTGTTTCTTTGTGTTATTAGATTCCAGGTGTTATTGGAAATCCATATCTTTCTTTGCGGCTGAATTGTCCCTAGGTGTTCTTCTGCTGTGTTTTTGAGGTCTATTGGAAGGGTTTGGCGTATTGTTTCTACGTTGTTATTTCTTATTTCAGTGTTACGGAGTTCTTGGAGGTTCATCTTCCTTCTTATGTTTCTTCTTAATCTTCTTTTGTATTTTTGCCATATTCTTACATCTCCGGTTATTAATTCGTGGTCGCTTCCTATATCTGCACCTCTCTTGTTTCTGATATCTTGCAGTGTGTTTCTCCATTTTCTGCTGATACATATATGGTCAATTTGGTTTTTCGTTTGACCATTTGGTGAGGTCCATGTATACTTATGTATGACTTTATAGGGGAATAGCGAGCCGCCGATAATTAGTTGTAATGTCTGGCATATGTCTATGAGTATCTCTCCGTTATTATTTCTAACTCCGCAGGCATGTGTCCCTATTGTATTTTCTATACCTTGATTGTCTGATCCTATTTTAGCATTGAAGTCACCCATTAGGATCGTAATATCTCCTTTCCTTATGCTGTTTAACGCCGTTGTTAGTTGTTCATAGAAGTCGTCTTTAATCTCGTTTTCTGCTTCTTCTGTAGGTGCGTAGCATTGTATTATCGTTATACTTTTACTTCTTGTCGCAAATCGTGCCATGAGTATTCGGTCTGATATTGGCTTCCAACTGCTTAGTGAGTTACGAAAATTCCTTGATATTATGTTACCTACTCCGCTTTCACCACCCCTATCCTTTCCACTGTATATCAGTTTGTTCCTATTTGATGTTATTTCTTCTCCACTTTTGTTCCATCTCATTTCGCTAAATCCGAGGATATCTAATTTATATTTGCTCATTTGCTGTTCTACTTGCGCTAGTTTGGATGCTTCACGTAGCGTTCTTACATTCCACTGTCCTATTCTTGTCCTTTTGACTTCATTAAATGTTGTTACCATGAATTCATTATTATTGTATCCGAGGCTCTGCCTTGTGTTTCGAATAGTTTTTTCCTTTTTCAATTAAGTAAATGATTGGTCTACTGGAATCTATCTACAAGATGTCGCTTCTTAATTTTTTCCCTAGTGTCATCTATCGGTCAAGTAGAGAAACCGTGTCATGTTTTAGGTGCGTACTGCCATTGTAATTGCATATGACAGTTGCAATTACATTGTCGTTTCTGTCACATATGTCATCTCTGATCATATGCACATATAGGTTATTGTTTATTCAGTATTAGTTATTAGATTATAGAGTATAGCTGGAAACACGATTATAGGTATATTTTTATATTATTTGTTACTAATTATTTTTTATTATATTTTTTAGGTATAGAATTATTATATTATAATTTATTATATATTAATTTATTATAATTATTAATTTTATTGGATATGTTATCTCCTACAAGGATTCGAACCCGGGACTGCCACAGTGTTTAGATTGCAAGGTTGCGCTCTAACCACCTAGGCTAAGGAGGAGATGCCATATAACTTATTTAAACCAATATGAATTTCTTCAAAAGTAATTATACCAGGAAGACGAAAATTATACACGGTTAGTTTTATAATGAATCAATCACTTATATGAAGTTTCAAAATGTTACGGCTCCATTTTTGGGAGGCTGCCATACAACTTCTTTGCACCAATATGAATTTCTTGGAAACTGATTATACTACGGGGATGAAAATTACACACTGTTAGTTATATAATGAATCGAGCACTTATATGAAGTTTCAAAATGTTACGGCCTCATTTTCGGGGGGCTACCATACAACTTCTTTGCACCAATATGAATTTCTTCAAAACCAACTATACTAGGAGGATGAAAATTACACACGGTTAGTTTTATAATGAATCCAGTCCTTATATGAAGTTTCAAAATGTTACGGCCCCATTTTCGGGCAGCTGCCATGCCAAGTTGTCAATTCGATAACTGTGAATCTATTGAAGGTACGAGGTTATAATTAAAACTGGGCAGGTAAAGTAATAGGGCAAGGTAGTTGGCATACTTGGACATCACCCGGACCAACTTTTAGGGTTTTTTTTTTTGTTTTTAAGCAAACATTATGGTAGGTACCTATAATGAATTAAAAATTTAATTTTTGTTTTTGTTGTTACTATTTTTTTAAGCAAAACTTATGATAATAAATTATATACTTTTTTATATTTTTTTTTGTAATATTTTTAATAGCATAAGGGAAATAAATAACGGTTAGTGGGTATGCACGGGTATCTAAAAGTTGACAAGAGCAACTATAATCTTCCTCGTTTTTAAATTACAATTGCTACATTTAATTAAATTATTTCCCTTGATAACTATTTCTTGATTAATACAATTTTGTACAATTTTTATATTTTCTAAATTTAAAGATACAATTAATTCTTCGATAATTTTTTTTATGTTTGTTTTTTTTTAAATTAGCGTATAAGAAAATTTGAAAGTTAAAGTACAATTTAAATAAATCTATGAATTTTGCTTATGTAACACCTGCATCCCTAAGAGATTATGGTCTCGAAAATTTAAAACTTAATAAGGACTTGTTTCAAGTTCCTTTGGTTTTATATCTGCTTGATTCATACTTATTTTAATATTTTTGTTTCTTGATTTAAAGTGTTTATAACAGTAGCATAACATAATAAGTATAAGAAAGGAAGAAAATAGTAGAAGAAAAATACTAACAAGGAAAGGCGTAAAAATTAGTTGTTAGTAATGTAAACTTTAAAATTTTCAATTTGGTTTACATAAACTTGTTTTAAAGTGAAATTATTTATAATTTTTGTTAAATTCTATTCATTTACAATTGATATAATAGGTACATCGTTATATTTTTCAACTTTGTTATAAAATACATTATTTTTAATTTTTAAATTACAATTGCTACATTTAATTAAATTATTTCCCTTAATAACTATTTCTTGATTAATACAATTTTGCACAATTTTTATATTTTCTAAATTTAAAGATACAATTAATTCTTCGTTAATTTTTGTTATGGATTCTAATTTTATGGATTTTCTTTATTGAAACTAAATGCTCTTCAAATGATGATGAGAAGATTAAGATATCGTCCAAGTAAACAACGCATATTTTATTGATGAATTCATTTAACACGTGATTTTTAACACACATTTAACACGACTTCTAGTTGAGAATGCCGTTTTGCACCGATCACTTGGTGGACTTCAATGTGAAGAAATCCTTTCGCCAGATCTAACGTGCTCTAATAACGACAGTTTCCCAATTTCCCAAAAAGATCTTCAACGTTGGGCATTGGCCATTTGTCATTAATTGTGTGATCGTTAAGTCGACCATAGTCTATAACGATTCACCACTTTTGTTCATTAGAGTTGTCCATTTTCTTAGGGACTATCCAATTGGGTGCGTTGTATGATGACATAATATTAACGATTATACCTTGATGTAAAATTTCTTTTATTTGATGATCAACCTCGTCTCTGTGAATTTCTGGATAACGGTATTCTTTAGTGTAAACTGGTATGTCATTTTTAGCACATTATCAAAGAATTTTGTAAGAATGTGCCTATATAGCTTCACTCTGTCAGTCCGTCCGTCCGTCCGTACGTTTACAAAACTTTTACACCATTTGAAATAGAGCTAAAAAATTTTAACCACGGATAGGTATTCCAAAAAAATTTCGTAGAAGAACTTTTTTCTGTAGCCCTACCCGTTACGGAGCTACAGCCCCCCAAATTTGGAAAAACCCCTTTTAAATTGTTCTTAAAAGAGTTCTGTTAAGTGTATTTTCAATCTGAAAACGGCAAAAGATAGCTGGTCTTATAAAATTTTAATTTTTTAAAAGGCAAATGTTAAGGTTTTCCACACTATACTAAAATTTACCATTATGCAAAACTAAATTTTGGCAAAATTTTTGGCCAAACATATCTTCTAAGCTCTGGTCTTGAAATTTTGAGAGAAGTTAGAACCTTAAAAATTAATAGGAGTTGGTTAATAAAATTTTGTTGTCAAGTCCCCTGTTTAGCAGCTATAATGGCTCGAAAATTTAAATTTAGCTGTTTTTTAACACCACCAGTTCAAAATTTTTATTAGTAATATACAAAATTAAAAGCTCTTTAATTATATTTCCTAATGTGTCAATGGTTTTTCTTAATTTTGTAGGTGGTGAAGCTACAGCCCCCGAATATGTCAAAAAAGCCCTATAATTAAATTGGTGTATTAAAAAATTTTATTGAATTGGATAAAAGTTTTAAATATGTACTTTTGTAATTGCGTTTTACGAATACATTTATCTCAACTTTATTTGTTGCTTAATATTTTTAAATAGATAAATTAGTAAGAATTGCTAATAATTTTGAATTGATAAAATAATTAGAAAATGTTTTTAGTATTATAAAGTAAATTTGTTTAGCCATGTCTTACGATCAAACCAATAAAAGCTTTTATGGTTTTAAAATGTCTTATGGATTTCCCATTAAATTTGAATAGGTGTAGGGTACTTGTAAGTCGGTTGCAACGACAGCCTGTTTTTTTCATTTTTTTATACCCTACACCTATAGAATAGGTAAAGGGGTATATTAACTTTGGTATGGTGTTTGTAACCACCTAAAGGAAGCGAGGTAGATATGGAAAAGTATATATATTTGTGATCAGTGTGACCTCCTAAATTGATAAAGCCATGTCCGTCCGTCCGTCCGTACGTCTGTCCGTTCGTCCGTCCGTGGGCACGATAACTCAAAAAATAATGGAGCTATCTTGATGAAATTTCAACTGTAGGCTACTTTTCTATCTTGATGAAATTTTAACTGTAGGTTACTATGACTGAAAGTACAGCGGGGATTGCCAATGGGCGAAATCGGCCCATGGGTTCGGATTCTGGATCTGACATTTCTGAAGACTTTAAAGCATATCTTTAAAATTAATAAAGATTGCAACTTGAAAACATGTAAAAGCTTCAAATTTGGCACAAGGTTGTTCTTTACTATTTCTTGTGTGTCCCCCTAATTTGGGATCTATTGGAGTGGTGGTTCAGTAACCCTCTTAGACCTCCGAAGGTTTAAAAGCTTATAATCGAATTTACTAAAAATAGTAACTTAAAATTAATATAGAACGTTCCACTTGCGTACAAGGGTTATCTAGTATTTAAAGTACAGCGCATATGGACGAAATCGGCCCAAGGGTTCGGATTCTGGACCTTTTAACCGTTTCTAAAGGCTAACGAACATATATAATAAATCACGATAACTCAACAACTAATGACGCTATCTTTATAAAATTTGTGTTGTAGGGTACTGGTAATGAAACTACGGCGGTGATTGCGTACGGAGGGGAATAGGCAATTGGTTCGAAACTTAGAACTTTTTGATCAAAATTAGGCCAAACAAGCATAATTTCAAAACCAATGAAGATAGAACCTCCAAATTTGGTATCAGGGTGTCTCTTTCTATTTCCTAAGTGTCCTTGAAATTTGGGAAAAATTGGAGTAGTGGGTTGAGAACCAGCCACACAATTCCGAAGACCTTAAGGCATATTTTCGAAATTAATAAAGACAGTAACTTCAAACAAATTTGGAAGTTTCAAAATTGCCACCTGGGTGCTCTTTACTATACCTGCGCGTTCCCCTAATTTTAGATCAATCAGGGTGGTGGTTCAGTACACCTCTTAGACCCCCAAGGTTTAAAAGTTTATCATAGAAATTAATGAAAATAGCAACTTTAAACTAAGATAGAACGTTACAATTGTGTATAAAAGTTTATTAGTATTGAAAGTATGACGGGGACTGCATATGGGCAAAATCGTACCATCTTCGAAATTCATGAAGATAGAAACTTTAAATTTGATACACGAGGGTTCTTTCCTACTTCCGTTTTTATTTAACACTTTTATATTTTTAAAAGGCTAAGAATTTTACCATAAAACATATTTAGTATAATATTTTATAAATTAAAAACCATAGGTGATATATAATTAAGACATCGTGTACAATACTTAAGCTATATTCAAAGGTACTTGCTGCATTTATGTAAAATTTATTGTTATAATATTTAAGTGAGCTATATGAAAAGTTCTAAAATTGTAATTATATTTTAGAAATAAATTTATTGCATATTTTGCGTTTATAAGCTTTACATAAACTATCAATTTAAAATAATTGTAATTTTGAAAAATTTTAATTATTAAATATATTATGCTTGGATAAGCTTTTTATCACAAAATTTAATAATTCAAATTTTTTCACTTTAGTAATTGAATTTAATTAAATATATTTTCATTTATTTTAAGTCTTTTTGTTTTTTAATATTTTTAAATAGATAAATTAGTAAGAATTTGTAATATTTTTTAATAGATAGTGTAATTAGAAAATGTTTTTAGTATTATAAAGTTAATTTGGTTAGCTACGTCTTACCATCAAACTAATAACAGCTTTTATGGTTTTAAAATGACTTATGGTCTTCCCATTAAATTTGAACCAAATAGGTGTAGGGTATTTCTAAGTCGACTGACTGTTTCTTTACTTGTTTTTATATGTTCGTTAACCCTTAGAAAGATAAAAAGGTCCAGAATCCGAACCCATGGGCCGATTTCGCCCGCATGTAATCCCCGCCGTATTTTAAGTCCTAGTAACTTATAGGGTGCACAACGGGCCGCAAGGCCTAGGTGTAAGAGAGACTTGCTTTCCCCCCCGTCTAAACAACAACAACTTATAGGTGAAATTTCATCAAGATAGCTCCATTAGTTTTTGAGTTAGCGTGCCTACGGACGGAAGGATGGACTTGGCTATATTGACTTAGGAGCTCGCACTGATCACAAATATATATACTTTTCCATATCTAGCTCGCTTCCTTTAGGAGGTTACAAACACCATACCAATGTTAATATACTCTTTTCCTATTTCATAGGTGTAGGGTATAAAAAGCCTTTCTTTTGGTTGTTGTTTCATTTAAATTGGTCAATTGGTTAGTTTCCCCCGATAAGGGATGTTTATATTTGTATGGGAAGAAATAAGCTGATTAAATATTATGATTTAGTTTAAAAAATAATATATAATATGTATCTATTGCTGAAAATTTATTAATTATGTAAATTTTTTTTAAAAGTTTTCGAATAAATTTTGCGAATTTTTCAAATAAATTTTTTATTTTAATATGACTTATGGCTAAATCCTTATTTTCTTAATGAAAATTTCCTTATTTCATAAAAACATTTAAAGTTTATAAACAAAGATACTTACGAATTTAACTCCAAATCTAAACGAAATTTATGATTAAAGGCCTTAATTAATAGTGAAGTTCGGTGAAAATGTTTTCCAGTCTGCAAAGAAAATAGTTATAAAAATTTAATAAATTTTAATAAAATTTGGATATATAAGAAAAGTTAAAAACATTATCATGCACGTTACGAGACGAGTACATAAATTTTTTATACCCTACACTTAAGAAATAGGAAGAGAGTATATTAACTTGGGTATGGTGTTCGTAACCACCTAAAGGAAGTAGCTAGATATGGAAATATATATGTATTTGTCGATATAGCCTGAACAATTTCAATCTGAACTCAACAACAAATAACGCTATCTTCATGAAAATTGTCCTGTAGGTTATTAGTAACGAAGCTACGGCGAGAATAACGTACGAACTCATAGAACTTTTTAATCGAAGTTAGTCCAAACGAGCATAATTCCGAAACCAATGAAGCTAGAACTTGGTATCAGGGTACCTCTTTCTATTTCCTCAGTGTCGTTGAAATTATGGACCATTTGTAGTAGTGGGTCGGAGACCAACCACACAGTTTCGAGTACCTTAAAGCATTTTTTCGAAATTATTAAAGATAATAACTTGAAACAAATGTAGTAGCTTCAAGTTTGGCACAAGGGTGTCCTTTACTTTTTTTTGCGTTCTTTCTAATTTATGAGCAATTGGAGTGGTGGTTCCCATCTGCTTTTAAACCTCCCAAGATATAAAAACTTTTCATCTAAATCAATAAAATTAGTGACTTCAAATTAAGATAGAACGTTCCTACTGTGTAAAAGGGTTAACTAGTAATGAAAGTACGGCGATGATTGCTTTTAAGCGAAAGTGGACCATGGGTTCAGGTTGTGGAACCTTTGATCAGTTGAAGGACTAACGAACATATATTCATAAAACACGATAACTCAAAAACTCTTGGCGAACTAATTAATTACATTTTGTAATCAATTAACTTCTCAAATTACATTTAGAAGTATTTGTAATTGAATTTTCAATTACATGTAATTTGTAGTTGAAGTTTCCCAATTACATTTAAATTTAATTTGTAATGGAAGAAATCCAATTACAATTACCTTTAATGGATAAAAATTAATTGAAATAAATTAATTTTAGAAAAGTTAAATGTGATTAATTTATATTAATATTCAATTACTTATAAATTTTAATTTATTTGTTCATTTCGTAATAATAGAGAAAAAGGTTTTTTCTTAACCAATTGTAAATTATTTTTTTTCAATTTTGTTTTTTAAATAACAGTAAATGAATAAAAACGATAATTTTTATTAGCTTTTAACAAAACCAATTTTTCAAAATATGTGGCATTTAAATTTTAAAGCCGAGGAATTGACACTATTCCAGAAAAGAGTCTTTCACCTGGAGCAGAATATGCCAAAAGAGTTGATCGCTCAAATATTCTTAGCATAGTAGAGTACTTATTCAAGCATCTTATTGATGCATCTGCACAAATTAAAAAGGTTGATCATTTTCTAAAATTGATTTCCATCAATAAATCCAATCCTTTTCTAAAATTGATGTTGAGTTTAAAACTTCAGAAATATCTAAAAAGGTTAATAGAGTATTATCGAAATAGCTAGATATGGAAAAGTATATGTATTTGTCGATATAGTTATGTCAGTCCGTCCGTTCGTAGACACGATAACTCTGGCAACAAAGAAATTTCTGTTTGACATAACAGACCCTTCTTCTTGTCCAAAATGTGGACATACACTCTCTGTGAAACACATTTTCACCGAATGTCCTTTCACAATAAATATTTTGACAAACAATAATCTAACCACTGAACATCTGCTTCAACCTAACCGCAATAGAATAGACTTAATATAAAAGATAGCTAGGGATTTTAATATTTGGAATAAAATTTAGATATAATAGAAAAAGAGGAGAAAAAGCTAATTCTTAAAAGTTAAAATTAAAAATGGAAAACTAAAACGACATAAAAAAATAAGTAAGATATAAAAATAAGTTATATCAATATTATTGCATATTATATAAATATATGAATTACAAGATAAAAAAATGTTAAATGTTAAAATTAAATTATTCATAAGGATTAGTTAAGAAATCAAAAAAGTATTTTCAAAATTGTAAATTAGAAAACGGTGGTATAACTATAAATAAGCATATTGATTAATTAAGATAATTATAAAAATAGTTTTAAGATTCAAAGCTAAATAAGATATAAAAATTTAAAGATTAATTAGAATCAGCCCACAATGGCCCTGGCAGCCGAGTACATTACCAATATTGCGTTACAACAACTAATGAGTAATATTCGAATAAATAAATAAACTTCATGTTGTTGGAAACATTATATTGTCTTAATACAAATCTTAATTAAAATTACAAGGAAATGGTCACAATTTGAAAAGTTCAAATCTACAACAATTTATTTTTCAAATATTTACAAACCTTGCAAATTATCTTCACCGAAATCAAACACATCAATTATATTTTTATTGTTTTCACTGGTACCATTGTTATCAATTGAATGTAATTCGTATTTAGTGTAATATTCAATAAATATGTCTTGCATATCTTTACTTGCACCAGAAAAGTATGGAGCCGTAACCTTTTTTTTTTTTTTTTTTTCCTGTAACTCCCTATAGCATAGGGCTTAGGACTTCCACTTGAAGTCTCCATTCGTCTCTGTTTAACGCTATCTCTTCCACTGTGTTCCAGGACAAATCGCATCTGTATAATTCCTCCAGGACGGTACGCTTCCAGGTCATTCTAGGTCTACCTCTTCTTCTCGAGCCCCCTTGTGGGTTCTAACACAGCGCAACTCTCTAGTTATGGTACTTTCGTCTTTTCTCAAGGTGTGCTTAATCCATTTCCATCTTCTTCTGGTAATTTGCTTTACAATGGGTTCTTCGTTTGCCAGGTCCCATAGATCTTTGTTGCTAATTCTATTCAGCCAGAAGATTCTGTATATGATTCTTAGGTGTTTATTTATGAAAACTTGTAGCTTATTTTTGATGGCGTTTGTTAGCAACCATGATTCGCTTCCATATGTTAGTGTCGATTTTACACAGGAGTTGAATATCCTTATTTTTGTTCTTCTCGAAATTTGGTTACTGTTCCATATTGGCCGAAGCCTACCGAATGCTGCTCTTGCCTTGTTAATCCGATTCTGGACATCTTCACTTGTTCCTCCTGTAGGAGTTATTATGCTACCAAGGTAGCAGAATTCATCTACGATGTCTATGGGGTAGCCTTCTAGTGTTATGGGAGAGCTGTTTGGGCAGTGAACATACATTTCTTTGGTTTTACTTATGTTTATTTCATGTTTTCCGAGCTGCTTGTTGCAGAAGGTTCAGTTTTGACTGTGTTTCATTTTGGCTGTGTGAAAAGAGGCAGATGTCGTCTGCATAGTCTAGGTCTGAGATATTTCTGTCATCTGACCAGTTAATGCCATCCCATGTGCTACTAATTTCTTTCATAATATCATCTAAGACTATGTTGAATAATAGCGGAGATAGAGGGCATCCTTGTATAACTCCCACATTCGTTGTGAATGGATCACTAATATTTCCACTGTGTGATACGGAGAGTTCTGCATTGTCGTAAAGGGCACGTATTATATTGATGATTTTCCCTGGAATATTTCTGCTCTCTAGGGCATTCCATATGGCCTCTCTTTGCATTGAGTCGAATGCTTTCTTGAAGTCGACGAAGACCAGACAGAGCGGTGATCGCTATTCGTGTGACTGCTCCACTATTATCCTAAGTGTGTTGGCTTGATCGAGGCAGCTTCCATTTGGCCTGAAACCTGCTTGTTCATCCCTTAGTGTGTTCTGCATTGCTTCTTACAATCTATTTAAGAGAATGTTTGTGATGGTTTTGTATATGGTGTTTATTACAGTCAGCGAGATCCCCTTTCTTTGGGAGCTTGATAATTATTCCCTTTTTCCATGATGATGGTATTGCTTCTAATTCCCAAGTGCTTGTTATGTGGGGGTAGATTAGTTCCGCTGCCGATTGAGGATCAGATTTTAGTATCTCGCTTGGCAGACCATCGTCCCCTGCTGCTTTATTATTTTTCAGTCTTAGAATGGCGTCTTTGATCTCATGGATGGACTGTGCTGAATCGGATATTATGATGTTTTCTTCTTCACTGATGTTGCGTGTGGTGTATTGCGGCCCGTGTGTCAGTTGGATATTGAATATCTCCTTAAAGCGCTCTTTCCATCGTTGAGTTTGCTCTTGAATGCTGGTCAGAGTGTTGTCATTACGGTCTTTTATGGGGTGGCTAATTCTGACGGTCAGGTTTGTGAGGCTGCTGATGGTATTATGCACTGCTCTCAAATCATTATTGTTGGCTGCTGTTTCTGCTTCTCTTGCTATTTTCTCAATATGTTTCCTCTTGTCAGCCCTAGCTCTTTTCTTAATGAGGGTGTTATGAAGATGGTATTGTTGCCTGAGTGTGCTTGAGTAATCAGTATTCATTTAGATTTTCAGTTGCCGCCTCTGTTTGATCAGATTCCATGTTTGGTCAGAGATCCATGGTTTCTGTTAATCTGGTTCGTGCCTAGGATGTTTAGTGACTTCTGTAGTATGGCTTTGGCTTTTTCCTCCCATGATTGCTGCATGTTTTCTGATACAGTTTGTTTCAATGCCACTATGACATTCGATTTTATTTCTGGGTTTTTAAGCTGTGTCAAGTTCAGTTTGGCTTTGGGCCTTGATGTGCTGATAACATTACGCCTCAGTTTCATCTTAAGGTCAGCTGTTATTAGCTCGTCATCGCTGTGAATGTCTGCACCTCTTCTATTCCTTACATCTAGTAGTGAGTTACGCCATTTCCTGCTTACCCATATATGGTCAATTTGGTTCTTTGTTCTACCACCAGGTGAGAACCATGTGTATTTGTGTATGGCTTTGTGCGGAACCAGCGTGCCTCCTATGACTAGTTGATTGGAATGGCATAGTTCTATCAGCCTGGCACCATTATTCTTTCGTACTCCTAGACCATGTTTCCCTATTGTGTCTTCAAGGTTGACGTTGTTACTACCTATTTGCTCATTGAAGTCGCCCATTAAGATTACCGAGTCACCTCTGTTGATATCGTTCAGTGTGCCGTTTAGTAGACTATAGTATTCATCCTTCGCGTCAGCTTCTGCGTTTTCTGTTGGGGAGTAACACTGTATTATCGAAACATGTCTGACTCTGCCATGAAATCGTACCATAATGATTCTATCTGAATTCTGGTTCTGGAAAGAACAGTGTTGTTGTTTGCCGTTTTCATTTCGCCAGATCCATTCCACCTTAGTTCGCTTAAGCCTAAGATGCTTATCTTGTAAGCAGCCGCTTGTTGTTCTAGTTGCGCCAGCCTTGATGCTTCCCTAAGTGTCCTACTGTTCCATTGTCCGGAATGTTCCATTGTCCTACTCGGGTCCTTATTTTAATGCCAAAGGCCGTTACCGTGTTTCCAGATCTATTGTATCCGAGGCTTCTTGCTTCGGTTTATTGAATCTTTTTCAATTTAAGTTGAACAGGGGATTGGCCTGTTCCAACCGATCCTAGGATGTGCTAGAAGTATAGTTTATTCATTGTTATTAATATTATTATTATTATTGTTCTTATTGAATATTTTCTATTGAATAGTGTATCTGTGGATTGTATGTGTGAAGTGAAAATCTTATATAAAATTGTTATTAGGAGTTGTTATTGAAAATTGTTCTTGCGAGTTATAATTATAAGGTGAAAATTTTTTGCTATTGAATATTGTATCTGTGAATTGTATTTATAAAGTGAAAAGCTTATATGAAATTGTTATTAGGAGTTTGTTATTGAAATTTGTTACTGAGATTTTATAATTATTAAGTGAGAGTTTTAATTGAAATTGAAAAGTTTATTGAAAAGTTATTGAAAATTATTTGTTATGTAAATATTCTATATATTTTTATTTTTCCCCCACGGGTATCGAACCCAGGACCACCACACTGAAACTATTGCATTTCTGCGCTCCTACCAGCTAGGCTACGGAGGGGATTAAACCTTAAACCTTAAGGGGAGCCATAACCTTAAATAAGTTTAATTTTATGTCGGGATGCGACATTGCTGCAACAATAGCTTCGTGAGATTCTTCTGATAAATAAGAAAAGCATGAAATATTTTTATCAAACTTTTTTGCATGCTAGCCAAAACATTGCCTGAAAATTAAGTTTTTCGTTGTTGGGAATTTTATCAAATTATTTTATCTTATAGGGTTCAATTTTTTAGATATAAAACTAAATAAATTGTTTAGACATCCAAAAAATTGTTTAAGTCATATAAACGGATTAGAATGGACCACACCTTCACAATAATTTCTTGCTGGTTCTAAAACTCAGAAAGAAAACAATATACGGAGATGTGTTATTTCTTTGATCACCACTGTGTACAATGGAAATAACTAATTTTAAGGTAGTTAAGATAAATTTATTTTAAGTTAAAAAGAAGTAGTACAAAACGATAGTTAAATATATTTCTTGATTTGCATTATTACCAAAAATAACTCATTAAAGCTTTCTAGCGAGTTATTTTCAATTATTTTTAATAGTAATTTACCAAATCTGGGATTATGTAATTTAAATGAATAATAATAATCAAGCCGGAAAATCATAGAATTGATTTATTTTTTGTTTAAATTTTAAAATATTTTGAAAATGTAAAAAACGAGGAAGATTATAGTTGCCCTTGTCAACTTTTAGATACCCGTGCATACCCACTATGGTGTATAAAATAAACCGTAATTTACTTCCCTTATACATTTAACTCATTACCCCATAATTTTGACGTAAAAAAAAAAAAAAAAAATTAACAAAAAAAAAAAAAAAATCACAAAACAAAAAACAAAATTTTCATTCATTGTCCCATAACTTTAGCTTAAAAAAAAAAAAAAAAAAAAATTAACAAAAAAAACATAATCACAAAAAATATAAACAAAATTTTCATTCATTGTCCCATAACTTTAGCTTAAAAAAAAAAAAAAAAAACAAAAAAAAAAAAAATTGGCCCACCCTAAAAGTTCGAAGGTCCGAGTGATGTCCAACTTTGCCAAGTAACTTGCCCTATTAATTTATCTGCCCAATTTTAATTTTAACTTTGTAGCTTCATTAGATTCAAAGTTATTGAATCGAAAACTTTGTATGGCAAGTTCCTCGTAGTATAATTAGTTTTGAAGAAATTCATATAGGTGCAAGGAAGTTGTATGGCAGCCCCCCGAAAATGGGGCCCTAACATTTTGAAACTTCATATAAGTGCTCGATTCATTATATAACTAACCGTGTGTAATTTTCATCCGCGTAGTATAAATAGTTTTGAAGAAATTCATATTGGTGCAAGGAAGTTGTATGGCAGTCCCCCGAAAATGGAGCCGTAACATTTTGAAACTTCATATAAGTGCCGGAGTCATTATAAAACTAACCGTGTGTAATTTTCATCCCCGTAGTATAAATAGTTTTGAAGAAATTCATATTGGTGCAAAAAAGTTGTATGGCAGCTCCCCGAAAATGGGGCCCTAACATTTTGAAACTTCATATAAGTGCTCGATTCATTATATAACTAACCGTGTGTAATTTTCAGCCTCGTAGTATAATTAGTTTTGAAGAAATTCATATTGGTGCAAAGAAGTTGTATGGCAGCCCCCCGAAAATGGGGCCCTAACATTTTGAAACTTCATATAAGTGCCGGAGTCATTATAAAACTAACCGTGTGTAATTTTCATTCTCGTAGTATAATTACTTTTGAAGAAATTCATATTGGTGCAAAAAAGTTGTATGGCAGCTCCCCGAAGACTTGGTCCGATTTTAACCAAAAACAATAGGGAACCTAGAAATTGTCTAAAAATTACTTTGTGAAAGTTTCAGAACTCTAGCTCTTATAGTTTTTGAGTTATCGTGCTGACGGACGGACGGACGGACACACATAGCTAGATCGATTCACTTTTCGATGCTGATTCGATACGTACCCTTGACACTATATCTAGCTCTTATATTTCGATGCGTTACAAACGGAGGAGTAATTTTAATATACCCGATGTTCATATATGTATGCACGGGTATAAAAATTGTAGCTAATAAATTCAGCGTAAGAAATCATTATATAAACTCTGTTGTTAAATTTTATATAATATTTAGTAAAAAAAAAAAAAAATAAATTAACATTTTCCTTATGCATAAAAAATTTACAATTTGTAACGAATTATTTTATTGTAATATTTTAAAATTTGTAATATATTAAAAAATTGTGCACTTATCATTTTGATTTCTATTTTTGATCTAAGATATTGTGTTTTAAAAGCAAATAACAAATTAATTACATTATTACAAATTAAAACATAGTAGTTAATCTTTCTATTATTTTATATTTATCTATTTGGTATAAATTTTATAATTTATAAAATTATACCAAATAGATAAATATAAAATTTATAAAATTATAATTTATAAAATTTAATTTTTCATTCATTGAGATTTGAATACTTTTTTAACACATTTTCAAAAATTTTTTTAGTAGAATGTGCCTGTAGTATATAGTTTCGGTGTATTAAAATAATTTTTTAAAATGATTTTTCTAGGATTATTCTAGCAATTTTTCAACATATTGCAAAACCACCATCCTCAACTTATCGGTCAATAATTTCCACTTTAGAACAACAAAGTTTAAATACTTGCACCACACCGCAACTTGGCGGGTCCACGAATTCTTTCCGTACCCAAAAATCTCTTTGGCTGAGCAGTTTGGGAGTCTATTTGCTACATACAAACAAACAGACTTTCGCTTTTATATATATACTAGTTAATACCTGGTGCACGTTGCTGCGCCTCTGAATGGATGTTTAGTTGAAGTTGATGTTACTGCAAAAAGTTAACACAAAAATTACACACGGTTTACACATGTAAATTTTAAAATGTATGAAAGCAATCTTTTTAAAACGATTTTTCTAAGATTATTCTAGTAGTTTTTGAAAATTTCTGTAATTCAAAGCAGTACAAACTACTGTCCAAAATTTGACGTAATTTACTTCCAAAAAATTACTTTTATTATTTTAGGACCGACTATTAACAGACTCAACTCCATTTTCAAGTTGCTTCACACATATAAAATTTGAAATCAACCGGCCAAATCGTTTATAATTTAGAGTTAAGTAAAGCAAAAATCTATGAAAAGACGCTGTGTCCCAATGGGTTAACGGAACTACACTATCTCTTTGGGCAAAGCAGTATTGTGCAAAATTGGAAGTAATTTGCTTCCAAATCTTTTTTTTGTCAATAGTCGGGCCGGCATGGGTTAACCAATTGCAAGTCTGTTAAAAGAGTTAATTTCATTCTCAAAACGGAAAACATATACAAAATTTGAAGAAAATCGGTTAAATCGTTTCTAATTTAGAGTAAAGTAACCAAAAAATTTATAAAAAGCTGTTGGCCCGCAATCGGTTAATAACTCAACAAAATTTTTTTTTGAGGCTTTCTTTTTAGCCAAAGCAGAATTTCTTAAGATCGGACCAAATTTGGACCCAAAATGGTTTTTGACCAACCATCGGCCCGACATGGGTTAACACATTCCAAAACTGTTAATAGTGTCAACCCAATTCTCAAGGAGCATCACGTATACGAAATTTGAAATCAATTGGTCAAACCGTTTCGAATTTAGAGTAAAGTACTGAAAAAACCTATAGAAAGCTGCTAGGCCGCAATGGGTTAATGGAAGCAGAATTTCGTAAAATCGAACAAAATTTGGACCCAAGAATTTTTTTGACCACCCGTCGGCCCGACATGGGTTAACAAATTTCAAAACTGTTAATAGTGTCAACCCAATTCTCAAGGAGCATCACGTATACGAAATTTGAAGTCAATTGGTCAAACCGTTTCGAATTTAGAGTAAGATATTGAAAAGACCTATAACAAGCTGTTGGGCCGCAATGGGTTAATGGAACTCAACAAAATTTTTTTTGGGGCTTTCATTTAAGCCAAAGCAGAATTCGCAAAGTCGGACAAAATTTGGACCCAACATTTTTTTTGACCACCCGTCGGCCCGATATGGGTTAACAAATTCCAAAACTGCTAATAGTGTCAACTCAATTCTCAAAGAGCATCACGTATACAAAATTTGAAGTCAATCGGTCAAACCGTTTTCATGTTAGACCAAAGAAGTTTAAATACTTGTTCCACAGTCCCAACTTGGCGGTCCGTTAGAGCAAAATTTTTGGGCCACAATTTCTTTCCGTACCCAAAAACCTCCATATATAAATTTTTTATGAAAATCGGCTGGGCAGTTTAGGAGTCTATCCGCTACATACAAACAAACAAACAAACAAAATTTCGCTTTATATATATAGATATAGATAGAAAGATTAAACATTAACATAAACCGTAAAATGCATTCATCTAAAATTTAACATTAATATATTCAAATGATAACAAATTTAAATGTAATTTTATTAATAACTAGCTAATACCCGGTGCGCGTTGCTGCGCCTTTCAATGGAGGTTTAATTGAAGTTGATGTTACTGCAAAAAGTTAACACAAAACTTACACATGGTTTACACATGTAAATTTTAAAATGTATGAAAGCAATCTTTTTAAAACGATTTTTCTAGGATTATTCTAGTAATTTTTGATACTTTCTGTAATTCAAAGCAGTACAAACTACTTTTCAAATTTTGACGTAATTTACTTCCAAAAAAATTTTTTTGAAAAATCGGAGGACCGACTGTTAACAGACTCAACTCCATTTTCAAGTTGCTTCACACATATAAAATTTGAGTTAAAATCGTTTCAAATTAAGATTTAAGTAACGCAAAAATCTATTAAAAGCCACTGTGCTCCATTGGGTTAACAGAACTACACTTTTTCTTTGGGCAAAGCAGTATTGCGCAAAATTGGACGTAATTTGCTTCCAAATCACTCAACAAAATTTTTTTGAGGTTTTCTTCTTAGCCAAAGCAGTATTCGCAAATTTTGACAATATTAGCTTCCAAAATTATTTTGACCAACCGTCGGGCCGACATGGGTTAACAAATTCCAAATCTGTTAATAGTGTCAACTTAATACTCACAGGGGAGCACGTATACAAAATTTGAAGAATAAATCGGTCAAACTGTTTTTAATTTAGAGTTAAGTATTGAAAAAACCTATAAAAAGCTGTTGGGCCCCAATGGGTAAATGCAAGTCAATAAAATATTTTTGTGGGTTTTCTTTTTAGCCAAAGCAGAATTTCATAAAATCGGACAAAATTCGGACCCAAAATTTTTTTTGACCACCCGTCGGCCCAACATGGGTTAATAAATTCCAAAACTGTTAATAGTATCAACTCAATTCTCAAGGAGCATCACGTATACAAAATTTGAAGTCAATTGGTCAAACCGTTTCGAATTTAGAGTAAAATATTGAAAAAACCTATAAAAAGCTGTTGGGCCGCAATGGGTTAATGGAACTCAACAAAATTTTTTTTGGGGCTTTCTTTTAAGCCAAAGCAGAATTTTGTAAAATCGGACAAAATTTGGACCCAACATTTTTTTTGACCACCCGTCGGCCCGACATGGGTTAACAAATTCCAAAACTGTCAATAGTGTCTACTGAATTCTCAAAGAGCATCACGTATACAAAATTTTAAGTCAATCGGTCGAACCGTTTCGAATTTAGAGTAAAGTATTGAAAAAACCTATAAAAAGCTGTTGGGCCGCAATGGGTTAATGGAACTCAACAAAAATTTTTTTGGGGCTTTCTTTTAAGCCAAAGCAGAATTTCGTAAAATTGGACAAAATTTGGACCCAAAATTTTTTTTGACCACCCGTCGGCCCGACATGGGTTAACAAATTCCAAAACTGTTAATAGTGTCTACTCAATTCTCAAAGAGCATCACGTATACAAAATTTGAAGTCAATCGGTCAAACCGTTTTCATTTTAGAACAAAGAAGTTTAAATACTTGCACCACAGCCCCAACTTGGCGGTCCGTTAGAGCAAAATTTTTGGGCCACGATTTCTTTCCGTACCCAAAAACCCCTATATACAAATTTTCATGAAAATCGGCTGGGCAGTTTAGGAGTCTATTCGCTACATACAAACAAACAAACAAACAAACAAACAAACAAACATTCCCTTTTATATATATAGATTATTAATTACTAGTTAAAATTCTAAAATGTAATTATAATTGAAGAGTCTAATAAATAAAAGTGTTAAGATACAAAAAGTTTTAAAAGTCTGTAAACTACCAAAACACCTTCTTCTACAAAAAAAAGAGAACGGTAATGTAACATAACACCTTTAAAGTTTCTATATTTCGAAAACTATTCAATTTAAGCAAATTCGGGTTTTCACATGTGAAAGATCGGTTCAGAACATGTTTATTTACGTAATAAAACTCGATTATATCAAAATGTATCATAACACCTTTTCATACTCAACTCTTCAATTCTGATCTCATATATAATTTGATATTTCAGTATATTCCAGTACAATTCAAGTTTGTCATTTCTTTTCATTTTGACATAAGCTTAGTCTTTTAATTTAAACTAGTGTAGCCCTCTGCTCGAAATTCGGGCTATTGTTATGTTTCAATTTCCAAAACATTTCCAAAACATATTTATTTTGTGTAATTTATATTAAATGAACAATTATTTCATTAATTATAAAAATTATCGCAACAATTTTGTCACCAACTTGAGCGATTGTTGCGTTTGAAATTTGCTTGAAAAATAAGTTAAACTTATCATTTTTTCAATTCCGGAAACCTTATTAAATTTTTTAATTTTGATTTTAATTCCTACGACTAAAAGAAAGCAATAATTTGATAAAGTTATAGCACAAAAAATTAAAGGACAATAATGGAATTTCATAAAATTAACACTCATTAAAAAAGGTTTACCTCTAAAAATTTTATTTCCATTTTCATTTATGATAATATTTCATAACAATTCATTAGTTTATTTTAAAAAAAAACTTGATACATTAAAATTTGATTTATAATAATAAACGAAGCGTCATTTAAACTTCAGTTTGAAGTAGAAATTTCCAAACGCGGAATTGGAATTTTAAAAAATATTATGCAAAGATTTTCTACCTTGTAATAAAGTAGAAGTGACAGCCACATGCCCATATAAAATGCATTGAAGTTAATAATGAATTTATGAATAATTGAGTTTTGAGTAAAGCTTTTCCACAATCTGCATTAACAGTTAAACAAAAAACATTGCTACCAGAACTGAATTTCTTGTAAGACTTTAACGATAATACAAGCAGCTTCTTAAGTATTTTTTGAGATTTAAAACCTTATAAATCATAATATTTAATCGGCTTAATTTTACCAATACTAATATAAACATCCCTTTTCAGGGTAAACTATAAGACCAATTTTAATGAAACACAACCAAAAGAAAGGTTTTTTTTTTATTTTCATATTACAATGATATTTTTTTTTAAATATTGTAAATTCGGAATATTTAGTTTTTTCAGCTCGCAGCTCAATCAAACAATTATATGCGCCGACTTATACCTTTCTTTTTTTTGTTAGTTCAAATGTACAATGAACAAGGATATTGAAATTTTTTAAAAATTTTTGTTTTGTTTTTGTTTTTTTAAAATTCCGGTTCAGTTCGAAATGAAAGCAATACATTTGGTTTATACAGTCGTTTTAATTTATAACGAACTGCGTTCAATTTTAATTATAATAAACGTTACATTTTTTGTCAAAGATTAAATTTTACCTAAAAATGTGAGTTCTTTATTACATTCATATTTCTTTTATTTAAACATATTATATCTAGTAATGTTGGTTTGTGATTAATTTAGCATTTTTATATATATTTTTGAATATAAAAAAAAAATAATAATAACACATCAAAAACCCAAAAAAAATTTCATTAGAAGAAAAAGCAGTATAGATAGGCTTGAGGCTGACACATCAAATAAAATTCTGCAAATGAGTTCAAAGTGTCCATTCTAGAATTAGCACATTCAACAATGTTCAATTTTTATACTAATGTTTCAATATTCACAGCATTCTTTTAAAACGACATTCGTTCTTTACGTCTAATATTTTCTGTCTCTTCATGGTCAAGCGAGCTCTACTGAGTGTATTTTGTTTTGCTAAAAAAAATTATTTTGCTACTTCGTCTATTGTTATTGCTTTTTGTTAAGTTTGTTATAATTAACAAATAACTGACTTTTGAAATATATTCTGTAGTTGTCATTACGTATGAGAGATGTATAACAAAAGTTGCTGTAAAATACGTTTGCAAAAAATTAAAAACGAAAAATCTTTCTTAAAAAAATAATTTGTAATTTAAATGATTTGTTCCTTAGGGCCTAACCAAAATCAACGCTTATGGTGTATAATTGCTAAACAAAAGTTTTAAATTAGTAGTTAAGTACATGACATTACATGAGAAAAACTTAGTGTACCACGAATTTTTAAAATTTAAACATTGACAAAGCATATAAAAATGGTATTGTTTTTTCTTATGTTGTTATTGTTCTAAAAATAAAATATTTTAACATAATATTTTTTTTTTAAAAAAACATACATTCAAAATAATTGAAAATAGATCTACCGACCTATATTATGTTCGAAAAAAAAAATAAAAAATAATCTTCAACTTAAATAAAAGCGTTCGGTGTATAATTTCTGTCAAAAAATTTACAAATAAATAGGTACATGAATTTACATGAGAACAACCAAAATACGCGTAACGCGATGTACTGTAACTCGGATTTTTAAAATTTACAAATTGACCTAATGTATAAAAATATTTTTTTTGGTTTTTCTTATATTTCTAAAATTATGTTTTAAAAAATATCTTATATTAAAAAAATTCAAAATGTAGCTATTATAAGAAATTAAAAAAAATGTTTGTATTAAATTAAAAAATTCAAATAAATATTTTTGTGTGTACGCGCGTATCGATTTACGGATATGTAGATAGACATATTGACGTACTGCCGTATAAAAATTGTACGTCGTTTGTTTTAATTTAGGTTAATTTAGGCCCTATTAAATGAAAAGTTTATTCTAAATTTTAAACATATGTTTTTTTATAATAAAAAACTCTTTTTAGTTTCACTTTGACATAACGCACGAATTTTATATAATACATGCGTTCCTTTTTCCTAAAATTGTTGATTAAGAGTATGTAGAAGTTGTTCGTAAATGGAAAGCTAATTTTTGTTTTCGGAGTATATAATTGTAGATTAATTATCCTACATAATATTTGAGATTTTAAAACTATCTTCTGTCATTTGTGAAGTTAATAATATTTAATATATTTAGATAATGACGAAAAAGTGAAAAAGTTAAGGTTTGTTACTGAAATATATAAAGACTATTTTCTAAAAATATTACTTATTCAAGAGAAAATTCATCTATTATGAAAAATTTATTTAAAGCTATCTGTCGAAAATTATTTAATTATCTACTCCTCTCATATACTTTTTTCAGAGCTGATGTAGTGTTGCTGACAGTAGGTGATAGTAAAAAGGGTAGTTTACTCCTCATATAGGAACGCAAGTAATAACATTTGTTTGTTTGAAGAAACTTGAGAGTCATGACTCATGACCATCCATAGAAAAAAAAATAAATAAACCTGATAAATAGGTATAATATAAAGTAAACTAAAGAATTCAAAACCATTTTTTGCATACATACATTGGTAGTAAAAATTTCTGATTTTATTATTGAAATGAAGTACCTACTTACCTATGTAGCTACTAAATTTAAAAATGGAATAAGGGGAGGAAAAATTTATCAATTTTTTAATTGATTGGTTTTTTTTTTTAATATCTTTGTTGATCTATATATATAAAAATGAAAGTTTGTTTATTTGTTTGTTTGTTTGTTTGTTTGTTTGTATGTTTGTTTGTTTGTTTGTAGCGAATAGACTCCTAAACTGCCCAGCCGATTTTCATGAAAATTTGTATATAGGAGTTTTTGGGTACGGAAAGAAATCGTGGCCCAAAAATTTTGCTCTAGCGGACCGCCAAGTTGGGGCTGTGGTTGTGGTGTATTTAAACTTCTTTGTTCTAAAATGAAAACGGTTTGACCCATTGACTTCAAATTTTGTATACGTGTTGCTCTTTGAGAATTGAGTAGACACTATTAACAGTTTTGGAATTTGTTAACCCATGTCGGGCCGACGGGTGGTCAAAAAAAATTTTGGGTCCAAATTTTGTCCAATTTTACGAAATTCTGCTTTGGCTTAAAAGAAAGCCCCAAAAAAATTTTTGTTGAGTTCCATTAACCCATTGCGGCCCAACAGCTTTTTATAGGTTTTTTCAATACTTTTCTCTAAATTCGAAACGGTTTGACCGATTGACTTCAAATTTTGTATACGTGATGCTCTTTGAGAATTGAGTAGACACTATTAATTGTTTTGGAATTTGTTAACCCATGTCGGGCCGACGGGTGGTTAAAAAAAATTTTGGGTCTAAATTTTGTCCGATTTTACGAAATTCTGCTTTGGGTTAAAAGAAAGCCCCAAAAAAAATTTTGTTGAGTTCCATTAACCCATTGCGGCCCAACAGCTTTTAATAGGTTTTTTCAATACTTTACTCTAAATTCGAAACGGTTTAACCAATTGACTTCAAATTTTGTATACGTGATGCTCCTTGAGAATTGAGTTGACGATATAAACCGTTTTGGAATTTGTTAACCCATGTTGAGCCGACGGGTGGTAAAAAAAAATTTTGGGTCCAAATTTTGTCCGATCTTACGAAATTCTGCTTTGGCTTTAAAGAAAGCCCCAAAAAAAATTTTATTGTATTGCATTAACCCATTGGGGCCCAACAGCTTTTTATAGGTTTTTTCAATACTTAACTCTAAATTAAAAACGGTTTGACCGATTTTCTTCAAATTTTGTATACGTGCTCCCCTATGAGAATTGAGTTGACACTATTAACAGATTTGGAATTTGTTAACCCATGTCGGCCCGACGGTTGGTCAAAATAATTTTGGAAGCTAATATTGTCAAAATTTGCGAAGTAATGCTTTGGCTAAAAAGAAATCCCCAAAAAAATTTTGTTGAGTGATTTGGAAGCAAATTACGTCCAATTTTGCGCAATACTGCTTTGCCCAAAGAGAAAGTGTAGTTCCGTTAACCCAGTGGAGCACAGTGGCTTTTAATAGATTTTTGCGTTACTTAACTCTAAATTAGAAAGGATTTGACCGGTTGACCTCAAATTTTATATGTGTGAAGCAACTTGAAAATGGAGTTGAGACTGTTAACAGTCGGTCCTACGATTGGTCAAAAAAATTTTTTTGGAAGTAAATTACGTCAAATTTTTGGAAAGTAGATTGTACTGCTTTGAATTACAGAGAGTTTCAAAAAATCCTAGGATAATCCTAGAAAAATCGTTTTAAAAAGATTGCTTTCATACATTTTAAAATTTACATGTGTAAACCGTGTGTAATTTTTGTGTTAACTTTTTGCAGTAACATCATCTTCAATTAAACCTCCATTGAGAGGCGCAGCAACGCGCACCGGGTACTAGCTAGTATGTTATAAAATATAAATCTTAAAATTGTGATTTTAAAAAACATCTCGACTTCTGTCAACTTAACTATTATTTTGTACTTCTGGCAGCTTCAATATAATACTAAGTACTTAACTTATGAATTATGATAGGTATGTTAAATTTTGTTGTACATATTATGCTCTATGAATAAGCTTCTTAATTAGGATACAGAATAAATACAACATAGTTCAAATCGTACTAAAATGTTTAGAAAAAAGTACAGTTTTCTATACATATGTAGGACAGCATTAGCTCGAATTTTTGGCTACTTGACTTCACTAAATATTTATATGTATTTGTTTAGAAAAATCATAAAATTTTCAGAACATTATTATTTTACATTATTATTTTAAAAACTGTACAAAATTATATTTTCTTTATAGCGTGTTAAGCTACAGGAATAAAATTCAAAAAAACTTAAAAACGTTTTTATAATTGAAAAAGTTATAAATTTTTTTTTAAGCAAATTTCAAACGCAAGAATTGTTGACAACATTTTTGCCATAAATTTTATAATGTACTAGCTAATACCCGGTGCGCGTTGCTGCGCCTCTCAATGGAGGTTTAATTGAAGTTGATGTTACTGCAAAAAGTTAACACAAAAATTACACACGGTTATCACATGTAAATTTTAAAATCTATGAAAGCAATCTTTTAAAACGATTTTCTAGGATTATTCTAGTAATTTTTGAAACTTTCTGTAATTCAAAGCAGTACAAATTACTTTCCAAAATTTGACGTAATTTACTTCCAAAAAATTTTTTTTGACCAAACGTAGGACCGACTATTAACAGACTCAGCTCCATTTTTAAGTTGCTTCACACATAAAAAAATCGGTCAAATCGTTTCTAATTTAGAGTAAAGTATTGAAAAAACCTATAAAAAGCTGTTGGGCCGCAATGGGTTAATGCAATTCAAATAAACTTTTTTAGGGCTTTCTTTTAAGCCAAAGCAGAATTTCGTAAAATCGGACAATATTTGGACCCAACATTTTTTTTGACCACCCGTCGGCTCGACATGGGTTAACAAATTCCAAAACTGTTAATAGTGTCAACTCAGTTCTCACAGGGGAGCACGTCTACACAATTTGAAGAAAATCGGTTAAACCGTTTCTAATTTAGAATTAAGTATTGAAAAAAACCTATAAAAAGCTGTTGTGCCGCAATGGGTTAATGGAACTCAACAAAATTTTTTTTGGGGCTTTCTTTTTAGTTAAAGCAGAATTTCATAAAATTGGACAAAATTTGGACCCAACATTTTTTTTGACTACCCGTCGGCCCGACATGGGTTAACAAATTCCAAAACTGTTAATAGTGTCAACTCAATTCTCAAAGAGCATGTCGTATACAAAATTTGAAGTCAATCGGTCAAACCGTTTTCATTTTAGAACAAATAAGCTTAAATACTTGCACCACAGCCCCAACTTGGCGGTCCGTCAGAGCAAAATTTTTGGGCCACGATTTCTTTCCGTACCCCAAAACCTCTATATACAAATTTTCATGAAAATCGGCAGGGTAGTTTAGGAGCCAACTCGTTACATACAAACAAACAAACAAACAAATAAACAAACTTTCGCTTTTATATATATAGGAAAAAAAAATAAGTTTCGTGTAATGTTAGTCTAATATAAATTATACAAAACAGATTTGTTATGTAAATTTAAAAGCACCAAAAGCTCGATTTTCGATCACAGGGCGATATTAGTAAGTTATTTAACACGATACAAAATAAAGGTTAAAAGCGAATGAAACTTTAAAAGTGTAGATTTGAAAAATTACTTTAAATTTTAAAATTATAGATATTATGTTTCTATAAATGGGATTTTAACAAAAAAGTCATTTTAACCTATTCTCAGCTTCTTGATGCTCAAGTCCAGGCTTTTAAGCTTCATTAGCTAGCCGTTTATTAGTACAATTTTAATTTGGTGTAACATGAGAAAATATATAAAAAGAAGAATAGTGTTTAAACTTACATTTTAATATAATTGAAAAACAATTTGTAACTTTTATATAAATTTATTATAATTGTACGTATTAAAAGTAGAGGTTGGTTACGAGCAGGTTTGTTTATAATTTTTAGCCGAAGGCTTCGCAATGGGTCACAAGCCGCTAAAAAAATAATAACTGACAAATATTCTCTTAATGAAAATTACAAAAAACCGTTTGCAACAAAAAAACATAAATTTAATTAATTTACCAAGTTACGAGTATTTTGAAAATTATTTAAAAAATACATTTACTAATGATCAATGAATAACCTTCACTATATTGATAAAGTTTAAACAAATTCCTTTTTTTTTTAAAATTGATAAGCCATGTTGATTTTATATTTTACTGTTTTACAGATGACATGTTTAACTAATTTTTTGAAACAGATCAATGTATATAAAGCCCACTAAACAGTATTTACAGACTATTTTGTGAAAAGAGGACTGGGTATATGCGCCTGTCTAGAAGTAGGTGATTCTACCCTACGACATCGCTATCATAACCTTTATGCACATATTTACAATACCATACAATTTAATTCATAAAAACGTACATATTATGTTATTCTTAAGGTGCCAGAAGCGGCAATATTACAGTGAAGTTCAAAAGGTCGAGGTTTTCAATATTTTTAAACCGTAATTTTAAGATTTTATAATATATTCATACCTCTAAAAACTCGAGAATAAAAGTTCTTTAAGAATACTTAGAATATATATTATACGTATATAAGTTAGAATGTCACTTGCTCATATAAACCACAAATATAACAAGTAAAGAAACAGTCAGTCGGTGCAACCGACTTAGAAATACCCTACACCTATTTGGTTCAAATATAATGAGATATCCATAAGTCATTTTAACACCATAAAAGCTGTTATTAATTTGATCGTAAGACATAGCTAACTAAATTAATTTTACTAAAAATATAATTCTAAAAATATTTTTAATTACACTATCTATTAACAAATATTACTAATACTTACTAATTTATCTATTTAAAAATATTTAAAAACAAAAAAATTTGAACTAAATGAAAACACATTTCTTCCAATTCAATTACAAAAGTGAAAAAATTTGAATTATTAAATTTTGTGATAAAAAGCTAATCAAAGCATAATATATTTAACAATTCAAATTTTTCAAAATTGCAATTAATTTTAATTGTTTCGTTTATGTACCTATTAGAAAAGCTTATAAACGCAAAATATGCAATAAATGTATTTCTAAAATACAATTACAAATTAAGAACTTTTCATATCATTCATTTAGATATAAAAATAAATTTTACATAAATGCAGCAAGTACTTTTGAACATAGCTTAAGTATCGTACACAATGTCTTAAATATATATAACCTATGGTAATAATTTAATAAAATATATGATCTAATAAAAATTAAAAAAAAGGAATTTAATCGTTTATTAAAATAAGATTTTGTTTTAAATTTAAAAATTTTGATTAAATCGTGGTAAGATTCTTAGTCTTTTAAAAATATAGAAGTGTTAGATAAAAACGGAAATAGAAAAGAACCCTCGTGTATCAAATTTACAGTTTCTATCTTCATGAATTTCGAAGATAAGCTTTTTAATTTTTGGATTTCTTTGGAGACACCTGAACCACCACTCCAATTAAGTCTAAATTTTAGGGACACATAGGAAATAGAAAATACATTCTTTGGCTTCCAAATTATACTCGTTTGGCCTCAAATCGATCAAAAGCTTTTAAAATCCGAACTCATTGTCCGAACTCGACCAGAACCAATTCCCATGGTACTCTCATTACTAGTAACTTAGAGTTTAAATTTCATCAAAATAGCGGCATTATTTTTTTAGTTATGATGTTTTTAAGATATATGTTTGTTAGCCCTTGAACTTTTCAAAGCTTCTAGAACCCGAAACCATAGGACAATTTGGCCTATATGCAGTCCCCATCATACTTTCAATACCAGTTAACCCTTGTACACAATTGGAACGTTCCATCTTAATTTTAAGCTATTTTTTTTAATAATTTCAATGATATGCTTTAATGTCTTCAGAAGTGTGTGGATGGTCCCCGAACTTTTTCATCAAATTTAGGCCAAACGAGCATGATTCCGAACTCAATGAAGTTAGAACCTCCAAATTCAGTATCAGGGTGTCCCTTTCTATTCGCATAGTGTCCTCGAAAATTGGAACCAATTGAGATAGTGGGTCGGGGACCATCCATATAGTTTCGAAGACCTTAAAGCATATTTTCAAAAATATTTCTAGCAATTTCAAAAAAATGTAGAAGCTTCAAATTTGACACAAGGGTTTTCTTTACTAATTTCTATGTGTTCCCTTAATGTGATCAATTGGAGTGGTGGTTCAGGTAACTTGTTGGATTTGTGGTACCTCGTACTGGAGATATTGATGTAATGGATGAGTTTTGACATTCTCATCTGACATCACTGACTTCAAATAATTTAAAGAATTTTGAATAACACTGAGATCAGTTATGTGTATGAGTCTGTAATTTCCTTCTTTGATTTTTGCTTCTCCCAGTTCGATCTTGAACAGGTATGCTCTTGAGTAATCCAGAATTTGCACTTCATCTAAACTTTTGCCCAGTTAAAACCTACAATGAATATGAAGACTTGAAAGTTTGAGAAAGTAGAAAAGATGAAAAGAAAGTGAATTTTTATTTTTTTTTTATTGTTTTTTTTTATTATTTGAGATATAAACTAGGATTTTATATTTGATTTGTTTACGATTCTCCCCGACTCAGCTAAAACAGTCGAATTTCGATTTTGTTTAACTATTTCTTTTTTATATCGACATGTTAATTTTGTACCGAGTCTTTTATTGTGTTTTACATAGATGGTTCGCCTTTTGCATATTGTATAATTGTTTGAGATAATTTTCTTGCTTCTGCTTTAGAACTTCTATATTTTTGATGCGAGTTTTTTCAAATTCTTCTGGTGTTAAATTTGGGGCATTTGGGACGTCCGAGAAAGAGTTCAATCGGTTTTCTTTTTGTAACAGAATGAATGGTGTAGTTGTATTGGTTTATTGCTCTTTGCTACAAATCTTCATAACTTCGATCTTCTCCTTCGTATTTTAGACATCGCATTATTTCGGAAAGAGTAGAATGCAGTCTCTCCACTTGCCCGTTTGATTCAATCTTCTAAGGCGGTACTGTGCATTTGGTTTTAGTGCCCTTTGAACTTACGACAAATCCTAAAAATTCTACTTCGTTATGGAAGAATTTGCATTTATCTAGTTGAACCTTCACGTGTGCATTCTGTAAAGTTTCAAAAATAATTTCCAGGTTTTGTAGGAGTTTTCCTTCGTTTTTTCCACAAATTATTATGTCGTCAATGTAGAGGTAGCACCTTTTTCCAATATGTGGTCTTAGAATATCATTTAAGGTCTTTTGAAAAATAGACGGTTCATTCTTTAGGCCAAAAGGTAGACGCAGGAATTGAAGCTTGTTATTGTTTATGGATCGAAGTTTTTTCTATCTCTGATTCTTTGAGCCAATTTGGTGAAATCCGCTTTTCAGGTCGATTACTGAGAAACATTTACTTCACCCCAAATTTGAAAGAAATTCGTTTATTTCCGGGATAGGATCTGTAATATGCGATAATCGATGACCATACGATATTTTTTCTTTGCTGAAGCGTCTTCCTTTTTGAGGACGATAAAAACAGGAGAATTATACGGGGTTTTTGAAGGTCTTATAATTCCATCTTGTAATAATTCTTCTATTTATTTCTCAACCACATGTTTTAATGCCATATCTGCAATTGCAACTCTTCTTGTTTTGACCATCACATGTTGCTGTTGTTGTATAATTTATTGTTTGGAAGTTATTCGGCTTAAATGTCTCGTTTTGTCCGAAATTGTGCTGTTTGAATCCATTCCTAGTTTGATAGTCCCCATTAATGTTTTTATTATACCCATGACCGTTTTGCCTGAATGTTTGATTGTTGTTACCGGCTGAAAATTTTCCATAATTGTTTTGTCTATAGTTTTGATTATTATTATTTAATGTTGGAAATCGCCTTGTTGAGCTTCTGGTTTCGGATTTGGGTTTATTTGGATATAACGTTTGTTGCCTTTGATAATTGGGGTTCTATTATATGATTTATTAAATGATTGTCTAAAAGATCTATTTGGTGTGTTGTAAACTCCTTGCGGTCGAGATGGATTTCGCATGGGTCCTTGATTTACTATTGCAGGTTGAAGTCTTTGAGTTATTGCTACAGATTGGCTTCTTTGTACATGAGTTGATCTTTTGTTGGCATTGTCAAGCTTGAGACAGAAGCGGAGTGTCTGTGGCAGATCTTCGGGTTCTCCTAAATCGGATTAACGTCGATCAAGACCATTTATGAATGCATTTAAAGCCTTTTCTCCATAATTTCGCGTCATAGTTGCAAATGAATCTTCAGTTAAATTTATAGATGTAAATTTTTCCAAGATGAGAGATAAGTGTGGGTAAATTGCTTTATAAAATTCGTGAACAGTGAGATTTCTTTGAATCATCGTCGTCATCTGGTATTTTACAGTTAATATATCTGTATCATCGGCATAATGCATATCGAGACATTTCACAATTCTTGATCCTTACATGGCGTGTTGAAAGATAAAAGGGCCGTATTAGCTTCTCCTACGATCTTATTTCTTATTATATTAATAATCCCAAAGTATTTCGGAGTGATTCTCAAATGGTTATTAATTTTTTAGTATTCGTTCAACACCTTTTTCCCATGCGCCATACTCGTTAGTCTCTCCTCAGAATGTTTGTAAACTCTTTACGACGTCCGGAATTTTGTCCATTCTTGTTAGGTTTATATCTTCTTCCAAATTTACCTCTCCTTCATTTAATTTGATGGTTTTAATGTAAATTTAAAATGAAAAATGCTTTGATTAACTTGTTAGACAATCTTATAAATTATAAATGTGCAATAAATGTATGTCTAAAATACAATGATAAATTTAGAACTTTTCATATCATTCATTTAAATATAAAAATATATTTTACTTACATGCAGAAAGTACCTTTCAATACGACTTAAGTATCGTACACAATTTCTTAATTGTATATAACCTATGCAATAAAATATTCAATAAAATATATGATATAATAAAAATTAAAAACAACAATTTGAGCCGTTTATTGAAAAACATTTTGTTTCTAATTTATAAAATATAATATATAATACGTTTTACACTAAAATTCTTAGTCTTTTAAAAATATAAAAGTGATAAATAAGAACGGTAATATGAGAGAACCCTACTTTACGGAAACAACGAACGGATATATATTTGTAAGCATTTAAACCAATCAAAAGTTCTAGAATCCAAACTCATGGACCGATTTTTCCCATATGCAATTTTCGCCGTACTTTGAGTACTAGCAACATACACCTAAAATTTCATCAAGAGTGATCCGTTAGTTTTTGCGTTATTGTGCCTACGGTCGGACGGACGAACGGACATGGCCATATTGACTCAGTATGTCGTACTGATGACACTTATATATACTTTTCAATATCTCTCTTGTTTTCTTTAGGTGGTTACTAACACCATATCAAAGTTAATATACCGTTCATAGGGCTAAAAAATCACGATAACTCAACAGCTAATAACACTACCTTCATGAAATTTGTGCTGTAGGTTACCAGTTCGGATCCTAGAAATTTTTGGTCCAAAATAGGCTAAACGAGCATAATAGAAACTAGAAAAATAGAACGTCCGAATATGGTATCTAGATGATTTTTCCTATTTCCATAGTGTCCTTGAAATTTGGAACCAATTGGAGTAGGTGGACGGGGACCATCCACACAGCTCCGAAGATCTTAAAACTGAACTTCGAAATTAATAAAGATAATAATTTGAGACAAATGTAAATGCTTCAAATTTGGCACACGGGTATTCTTTACTATTTCCTGCGTGTCTTCCTAATTTATGGTCGATTGGAGTGGGGTGGTGGTTTAGGTAACTCTCTTAGACCTCCCAAAGTTTAAAAGCTTATCATCGAAATTAATAAAATTTGTAACTTAAAATAATTAAGATAAAACGTTCCAATTGTGTACAAGGGTTAACTAGTATTGAAAGTACGGCGTGGACATGGTTTTGAATTGTGGAACCTTTGATCAGTTCAAGGGATACCGAACACATATTCAAACTAGTAAAGAAACTGTCAGTCGGTGCAACCGCAATCGCTGTACCCTTAATCTATATGGTTAAAATTTAATAAGAATCCATAAGTCATTTTATAAACATTAAAGCTGTTATTTGTTTGATCGTAAGACATAGCTAACCAAATTTACTTTATAATACTAAAAATATTTTCTAATTATTTTATCAATTCAAAAATATTAAAATTTTTTACTAATTTATCTATTTAAAAATATTTAATAACAAATAAACTTGAAATAAATGGAATCGTAAAATGCAATTACAAAATTACATATTTGAAACTATTTATCCAATTCAATAAAATTTTACAAACATGCAGAAATTACTTTATCCAAATTTGATGTCAGGGTGTCCCTTCCTATTCCCTTAGTATCCTCGACAATTGGAACCAATTGCAGTAGTGGGTCGAAGACCATCTACAAAGTTTCGAAGACGTTAAGGCATATTTTCGAAAATAATAAAGATAGTAACTTCAAACAAATATAGAAGCTTCAAATTTGGCACAAGGGTGTTCTTTACTATTTCCTACGTGTTCCCTTAATTTATGAACAATTGGAGTGGTGGTTCAGGTAGCTCTCTTAGACCTCCCAAGGTATAAAGACTTATCATCGAAATGAATAAAAATAATAACTTAAAATTAAGATTGAACGTTCTAATTATACATACAAGAGTTAACTAGTATTAACAGTATGACGGTGACTGCATATGTGCGAAATCGTACCATGGTTTCGGGTTCTGGAACCCTTGAAAAGTTCAAGGGCTAACAAACATATATCTTAAAAACATCATAACTCAAAAACTTGTTACGCTATTTTGATGAAATTTAAATTCTATTTTTTTTTTTTTTTTAAGTGCTAACTGTTCAACTGTTAGGCTAATAAGCCTGTCTATACCATATGGTACATGTTCGAACAGGGGGTCATATTATATTCGTGTTATTAGAATTGGTCTTATTGAATTCCACATACAATTTAAACATGAGATAGTACTAGGCCTTATAACATGTAGAAACGTCTTAGATTTTCAATATTTACAATTCTATTTTTTGTTTATATTGTAATATTTTATATTTTACTTATATGGTATTCTATATCTGCGAGTTATATTATTTTATTAAATTATTTGTTTATATTTTGCATTTGTTTATATTTTTATATTAAAGTATTTTTTTTTATTAAAGATTTATAATTATTAATTATTGATTATGCCATTAATTTGAACCCAATGGCGAATGGTAGCTGAGTCGAGTCGAAAACCAGAAAAGTTTTTTCACTTTCACTAGAATTCGAACCCGGGTCCTTCTGCATGAAAGGCCGGCACTTAATCACTGTGCCACCCAGCTGAAAAATTATAATTCTATTAAATATTTTTTTAATAAACGACGAATTTTTTTTTTTTAGTTTTTATTATATCATATCTATATTTTATTGAATTATTACCATAGGTAATATATAATTAAGAAATTGTGTACGATACTTAAGTTGTAAAATTTATTTTTATATTTAAATGAATTATATGAAAAGGTCTAAATTTGTCATTGTATTTTAGAAATACACTGATTTCATATTTTGATTATTATATTTTGTGATAAAATGAAAGCATTAATGGTTTTAACTAACTTTAAAAACCATAAAATTATATAAACTTTTATATTTATATTATTACAAATTAATATTTCTTTCGAATAACTTTGAATTTAATTATAAGGAACATTAAAAAATACGTATATTAAGAGAATAAATTGAAAAATTATTGAAAATTGAAATAATTAAGCAAAGGTACTAAATCATGCAAGAGTAAATGCACTTTAACTAAAAATCCTAAAAAGTAGTAATTATCTACTGCATGTGTGTAAAATTTTATTGAATTGGATAAAAGGTTTAAATATGTAATTTTGTAATTGCATTTTACGAATCCATTTATCTCAACTTTATTTGTTGTTTATTATTTTTAAATAGATAAATTAGTAAGAATTGCTAATATTTTTGAAATGATAAAATAATTAGAAAATGTTTTAAATTATAAAGTAAATTTGGTTAGCCATGTCTTACCGATGTCGATACATGTCGATCAAACTTACAAAAGCTTTTATGGTTTTAAAATGACTCATGGACTTCCCATTAACTTTGAACCAAATAGGTGTAGGGTATTTAAAAGTCGGTTGCACCAACTGACTGTTTTTTTACTGGTTAATGTTAACTAAAACCATTAGCTTTTTATTACAAAATTGAAATTAATTTCAATTCTTATTATATGAAGTTATTAGTTAAGTTTATAAATGCAAAATATGCAATAATTGTATTTCTAAAATACAATAACAAATTTAAAACTTTTCGTATAATTCATTTATATATAAAAACGAGGAAGAGTGTAGTAGAGTAGACTGTGACAACTCTGGGATATTCGTATGATGTAATATAAACATTATATAATCCGGTTAATTACTTTTGGAAAAATTTTGAACATTCAACTTTATTATGTATAAAGTAATGCTCATGTGAAATGTGAAGTTGCATGAAAACTCCTTCTTTTATATGAGCATTACTCTACACCTAATAAAGCTGGGTGTCTGAAATTTTTCCAAAAATAGTTTGGTGTAATGGCCAAAATTATTGCAAAATTTGTTTGGTCAACTGCAGAGGATTCGAGTAGCTGCCAAACAACTCCTTCTTTTATATGAGCATTACACTACACCTAATAACGCTGTATGTTTGAAATTTAGCTTAAACTTATTAACCGCATAATATAATGCTTATATTACATACGATCATACGGAGTCCACACGGTCTACTCTACTACACTCTTCCTCGTATATTACCTATAGCAACTCTACTACACTCTTCCTCGTATATTACCTATAATATATGATATAATAAAAATTAAGAAAAAAGAAATTTAGTCTTTTCTTAAAAAAATATTTTGTTTTTAATTTATAAATTATAATACATAATTTATGGTAAAATTCTAAGCCTTTTAAAACTTTAAAAGTGTAAAATAAGAACGGAAATAAGAAAAAAACCTCGTTTATCAAATTTGAAGTTTCTATTTCCTCGAATTTCGCAGATAATCTTTTTAATTTTGGGATTTCTTATACCGTTATTCCAATTCATTCAAAATTTTACGGACACAAAAAAAAAAAGGAAAAACCATATTTTAAGTTTCTAATATATTAAAATCATATTTTCCCACATCGGCCTTCGACTATCTCTCAAAGAGTGCAGTTCTAATTAATGTTTACAGTGTTTTTTTTTACAATTTTTTTTTTCTTTCATTTTTATATTAAATTATCTTTTCTTTTTCTTTTGCTATTATCTATCTATCTATATATATAAAAGCGAAAGTTTGTTTATTTGTTTGTTTGTTTGTTTGTATGTTTGTTTGTTTGTTTGTTTGTAGCGAATAGACTCCTAAACTGCCCAGCCGATTTTCATGAAAATTTGTATATAGGGGTTTTTGGGTACAGAAAGAAATCGTGGCCCAAAAATTTTGCTCTAACGGACCGCCAAGTTGGGGCTGTGGTGCAAGTATTTAAACTTCTTTGTTCTAAAATGAAAACGGTTTGACCGATTGACTTCAAATTTTGTATACGTGTTGCTCTTTAAGAATTGATTAGACACTATTAACAGTTTTGGAATTTATTAACCCATGTCGGGCCGACGGGTGGTCAAAAAAAATTTTGGGTTCAAATTTTGTCCGATTTTACGAAATTCTGCTTTGGCTTAAAAGAAAGCCCCAAAAAAATTTTTGTTGAGTTCCATTAACCCATTGCGGCCTAACAGCTTTTTATAGGTTTTTTCAATACTTTTCTCTAAAATCGAAACGGTTCGACCGATTGACTTCAAATTTTGTATACGTGATGCTCTTTGAGAATTGAGCAGACACTATTAATTGTTTTGGAATTTGTTAACCCATGTCGGGCCGACGGGTGGTTAAAAAAAATGTTGGGTCCAAATTTTGTCCGATTTTACGAAATTCTGCTTTGGGTTAAAAGAAAGCCCCAAAAAAAATTTTGTTGAGTTCCATTAACCCATTTCGGCCCAACAGCTTTTTATAGGTTTTTTCAACACTTTACTCTAAATTCGAAACGGTTTAACCAATTGACTTCAAATTTTGTATACGTGATGCTCCTTGAGAATTGAGTTGACAATATAAACAGTTTTGGAATTTGTTAACCCATGTTGAGCCGACGGGTGGTAAAAAAAAATTTTGGGTCCAAATTTTGTCCGATTTTACGAAATTCTGCTTTGGCTTTAAAGAAAGCCCCAAAAAAAATTTTATTGTATTGCATTAACCCATTGGGGCCCAACAGCTTTTTATAGGTTTTTTCAATACTTAACTCTAAATTAAAAACGGTTTGACCGATTTTCTTCAAATTTTGTATACGTGCTCCCCTATGAGAATTGAGTTGACACTATTAACAGATTTAAAATTGTTTAACCCATGTCGGCCCGACGGTTGGTCAAAATAATTTTGGAAGCTAATATTGTCAAAATTTGCGAAGTACTGCTTTGGCTAAAAAGAAAGCCTCAAAAAATTTTGTTGAGTGATTTGGAAGCAAATTACGTCCAATTTTGCGCAATACTGCTTTTCCCAAAGAGAAAGTGTAGTTTCGTTAACCCAGTGGGGCACAGTGGCTTTTAATAGATTTTTGCGTTACTTAACTCTAAATTAAAAACGATTTGACCGGTTGACCTCAAATTTTATATGTGTGAAGCAACTTGAAAATGGAGTTGAGACTGTTAACAGTCGGTCCTACGATTGGTCAAAAAAGTTTTTTGGAAGTAAATTACGTCAAATTTTTGGAAAGTAGTTTGTACTGCTTTGAATTACAGAAAGTTTCAAAAAATCCTAGGATAATCCTAGAAAAATCGTTTTAAAAAGATTGCTTTCATACATTTTAAAATTTACATGTGTAAACCGTGTGCAATTTTTGTGTTAACTTTTTGCAGTAACATCAACTTCAATTTAACCTCCATTGAGAGGCGCAGCAACGCGCACCGGGTACTAGCTAGTATAATATAAAATTTGAACATTTTTTTGATTTCCTAATTTATATTTTTTAAAATTTAAATATTCTATTTAAAAGAACGTAAGATCCAAATTAATTTGTGATGTTTGGTGCCGGGCCGCTTCGCTCAGGGAATCGCTTTGATATTCTTTAGGAGACTTTAAATCAAGGTCCAAAAAACAAGCGGAATAAAAGGGTAAGGCAAGATTTTCCAGCATTAATATTAACAAATTTAGTGTGTCTAAAAACTATTCACTTTTGTAATTTTTCATTTTTTATTTTTATATTTAATAACTTTAAATATTATTTAAGGGTAGGGTACGAATTCCAAAAAAAAAATTCCATTTCCGAAATTCCATTTTCATAATTCCAAAAAAAAATCCAAAAAAAATAATTCCAAAAAAAAAAAATACCAAAAATCAAAATTTAATGACAAATTATTTTTTAAAAACATGCATATTTCAACAAATAAAAATTAAAAAATAGAGGGGGCTGCCGACCCCAAACCCCCGCTACACAAATTTTTGAAACCCTGATTTTGAATACAACTCTAAAATCCCTTCTAATTCAGAATCTCACTGTATCCAACTATAAAATCGCTCCTAATTATTTTTTACATGCATATTTCACAAATAAAAATTTAAAAATAGTGGGGGCTGCCGCCCCCAAACCCCCGCTAAACAAATTATTGAAACCCTGATTTTGAATCCAACTCTAAAATCCCTCCTAATTCAGAATCTCCCGTATACAAATATATAAATATTCTGGAAAAAGCTTATAAATCTGTAATTGTAGTCAACTATAAAATCTCTCCTAATTATTTTTTACATACATATTTCAACAAATACAAATTTAAAAATAGTGGGGGCTGCCGCCCCCAAACCGCCGTTAAACAAATTATTGAAACCCTGATTTTGAATCCAACTCTAAAATCCCTCCTAATTCAGGATCTCACGTATACATATGTATAAATATTCTGGAAAAAGAGTATAATCCTGATTTTGTAACAAACTCCAAAATTCTTGCTCGCTAAAGCTATGGAAATATTTTTTAGGATTTGTTTTTTCTTGGAATTTTTTTTTGGAATTTTTTTTTTTGGAATTTATTTTTTTGGAATTATTTTTTTTCTTTGGAATTTTTGGAGAGCCAAACAAAGGACAGATATTCTTATTCATTGATCATTTCCTTACAAAGTCATGCACATAAATACTCGACTCTTAGTCATAGCCATCGAAATAAACATAAAGTCTCCTATTCCTTTAATTTCTTTCTACTATCTCCGGAGCAATCAATTTCTAATTCTGATTTCATAAACCTACTTTCAAACATTAATAGTCTCGTCCATTATGGAGTCCATTATGGAGTTAAGGCACTAACAATTCAAAAGGGAAAATTATTGAAAATTTTGTACTGACCAGCAACTTATCAGTTTTAAACAATGATGGCCCATCGCACTTCTCAACCCACGGCATCCTTTCCAATATAGATTTCACTTGATGTTATCCTATTTTAATAGCACTTAACACAATTGTAAACGGCAAATTGGCTGAAAAATGATATTTTAATAAACAATCTTAATGACAAAATATCCCAAACGGGTAACATAAATTGAGAAACAGTATCAATTCAAAAAATTATTCGCTAATGAATCCATCCCACAATGCTCATATAAAAAATTAGGTCGAAATATACCGCGGTGGAATGTAGAACTAAAAAAATTGAGAAAAGATAAACAAAATGCCTGGAAAAATTATTGTAAAACACAAACTTTACTCAACCTTATATTGTATAAAAAAAATGCCATTTATTTAACAAGGAAAAAAGAAAGAGAAAAAAATCATAATTTACTGAAACTATTAAACCTAATAAAACCCTAACACCTAACCCTAACAAAAAAGCAGAATATTATTTTTATTATAGCAGAATATTAAAGTTTTAACATCAACCTACATCTCATTTCATACTAACTCATTTACAATTAACAGTAATAGCATCAATGACCCTCAAACAATCTCTAGAGGGTTTGCATAACACTTTTCAGACAATTCTCAAACAGATAATTTCCTTTTTCTCTTTAGAGAAAACAAACGTAGTGCTGCCACATTAAAAATTCAAAAGATTCGAAACTTAAAAAATAAACTTCAAAAAAATTCAATGAACTAAAACTAAACTAAACAATTAAAATTCAATGAACTCGAATTTGAAATATGTCTAAAAACTTTAACAGGGTCAAATCTATGTTTACACAAAATTTCATACCAAGCTATCAAAAATTGTAACAAACTATGCAAAACAAGTATTGTAAGACTCTATAATCAAATATATCAAACTGGCATAATTCCACAAGTATTTAAAACAGCTGCTACCATTGCAATACGCAAGCCTAACAAACCAGACGACGAAATTTCTAGCTGCAGACTTATTTCGTTAATACAATGCCTGAGGAAAATTCTTGAAAAAATGGTTTCCAAAAGATTATTGTCGTTCCTCACTGCTTCCAACAAACAATTTTGCGAAATTCTAACCGCAATAGAAAACCGGTGACAGTTCTCTGAAACAAACATATCAGCAGAAAAAATAAACCATTTACACCTTTGCAGAAAAATTAATTGGCTATCTCCACATCAATTTTGTTTCAGACCAAATTCGTCTACTGTAGACGCACTCATCTATATAGACCACCTCATTTGCAAAAGTCTATCGTCAAAAAACCATATCTCAATTCTCTCAAGCATCCATGTAGAAATAAAAAAACTGATAGAACTAAAAATTGGTCCAAAAATGTTCAACTTCATAAAATCGTTATTAACCAACACACAAATTCGCTGTAGACTGTATATTAGTAAAAAACATAACACGAATGAAATTTCAAAACAATTTTGTAAAATTCTAACCGCAATCAATAACTGGTCACAGTTCTCTGGAACAATTATTTCAGCAGTAAAAACAAATCATTTACACGTTTGCAGCAAAATTAATTCCAACAATGTACAAAGTAACTTTACAAACCAAACTATTTGTAATGTTACAGAATTAAAAATTTTGGGCTTATATTTTGATTGTAAACATAGTTTTAAATATCATTGTAAGCATTATAATTTTTAATCTAATCTAGCTGCCAGATTATTCACATTTTTTCCTAATGAATCAGTCAACTTAACGGCCGGGCGGCACAGTGGATGAGTGCCAATTTCAATGAAAAAACTTTTCCGGTTTTCGAATAGACTCAGCTACCATTCGATATTGGGTTCAAATTAATGGGTTAATCAATATTTAATAATTATATATCTTTTATAATATATCAACAATATCAACTATATCTCATAACACACCAACTGTATAAAATATGCAAACACGAACAAAAATGCGAATGGATATATTTCCCCAAGGGGTAATCATAGTTATATGGTGAATCCTCTTTTGACTTCTCCAGTCAATGTAAACTACACATTGGATTTAGGGGTGCAGATAAATTCATGTTTAAATACAAACAGGATAAGAGAATCGAACACAAGTTCAAGAAACCGGTCATGTGAAATAGAGAAAACTTTTCACTACAAGAAACGGACGCTAATCGGAGCATGGCACGTGAGAACACTATATGGTGTTGGGCGATACGAGTAAGCCGAGCGTGAAATGTTACGATTCAATATTAACATACTTAGCGTCAGGGAAACCAAATGGAGAGGTTGTGGTGAAATTATTTCGACCAGTAATTTAACTCACATGCTGTACTCGGGAGATGATGAAGCAGAAGCAGGAATTAGACGTGGTGGAGAAGGAATTATGCTAAATACCGAAGCAAGACGCAGTCTTATCTCTTGGAAACCAATATCACGCAAATTGATGACTGCCAGATTCCAATCCAGGGTCCGAAATATAACCTAATACAATGTTACGCTCCTGCCGAAGAAGCAGATGATGAAGAAAAGCTGAATTTTTACACTCTACTTGGGACAACATATGATAACGCTCCCACAACCGTCATAAAGATTATATTGGGTGATCTAAACGCGAAAGTCGGAACGGAAAACTCTGGTTTAAAACGAGTCATGGGACGGCATGGCATTGGGGTACGAAACGGCAATGCCGAAAGGCTCGTGGATTTTTGTAATTCCCACCAGCTAGTCATTGGCGGTATGTTGCTTGCACATAAGGCATGTCATAGGGTAACATAGGTTTCCACAAATGTTCAAACTGAAAACCAAATAGGCCATTTCATTGTCCAGCAGAAGTTTAGGAAATCTCTTCGCGACGTTCGAAATAAGAGGAGCGGTGACGTTGGAAGCGACCACCATTTAGTTGTTGCGCGAATGCAGTTAAGAACAGCAGCTGTCTAAAGACGAAATCTAGTACCTGTCAGAAAAGCACTCTTCGATGTTTAAGGGTTAAAAAATGTGGAAATTTCGTTCAAAAATTCCGAGAAAGGGCATCAACATTGAATGAAGCAATAAACAAGAGTACGGGGCAGTTTCTATAGATGAAAAGTGGGACAAAGTAAAACAATCATTTATAAAAACAGAAAGAGAAACAATACCCCGATTATCGCAGCAAAAAGCCCTATTGATCTCACGAATTTCGTAAAATAAAGAGCTGAAAAACAAAATAAACTCTGAACAGGATCCGCGGCTATTGGATGAGCTTCCCAGCGAGTATTACAGAGCACATAAAGTCACGCAGAGAAGTGTAAGACGAGACAGAAGGAAACAAATGGAAAGCCTTCCTACGGAAGCAAAGATAGCAGTAAGAAAAGGTGATGGCAAGCTTTATATAAGATAACAAAATTCTTTTAGGCCATTTAACAAAGCAGCAAAACATAACACAAAATTTTTTCCAGTCATTCAACTAAGCAGCAAAATATTATCTTGGACGAAGGTGACAGGCTTCTTGTGTCGATGGGATCTGGTGTCAATTACGGAGGTGGAAAAACTACTTTTGCGTTTCCTAAACGAAAATTTTATACAGGAAGCTGCATCAGAAATCTCTGAAAAACCGGAGTTGCGTCGATAAAGATAACAAAGCTGCAGGAATTGACCAAATACCCGACGAACTTCTTAATGCAGACATCCCCTGCAACAGCAGATATACTTCTCCCATTGATTCAGTCTATATGGGAAGAAGAAAAGTAAAATAAAAAGTGAGTGGAAAGAAGGAGTTATTGTTAAGCTAGCAAAAAAAGGTAACCTGAAGCATTGGAATAACTAGCGTGGTATTACGCTGTTATCTGTCTTCTCGAACATAATGGCAAATATTATACTCGAAAGGATCAAAAGCAGGATTGAAATTAAATTGAAAAGACATCAAGCTGGCTTTCGCAGTGGTCACTCTTGTGTTGACCATATCAACACGCTACGAATAATACTCGAGCAGTCAACAGAGTTTGGGTCGCCGCTTCATCTCATGTTTGTAGACTTCGATAAAGCTTTTGATCGTGTAATCCGCGAGTATATATGGAGAGCTCTTAGTATGAGGGGTATCCCGGAGAAGTTATTGCCATTATTAAGCAATCCTACGAATATATTATTTTTGGTTATCATGGAAGAAATCTTAACCGCAATCTTAAGCGTAGATGAGAGGTATGGATTTCAGTGGCGACTAGAAAAACATTTAAGCCACTTAGATTATGCTGATGATGTAGTTTTCATGGCACACACTGGAAGTGGTCTGAACGAAATGTGCCAAAATTTGAACATATAAGGCAAACGAGCTGGGCTAAAAATAAATGTAGCTAAGACCAAAAGCATGCGTACAGAGCACTCAACATATCAGCAAATTATACAAGAAGAAAGCCAAATTGAAAAAGTAGACCATTTCAATTATTTAGGAAGCATGGTGACATCAAATGGGGGAGCAGAAGTTGATGTTAACAGCAGAATAAATAAAGCTAGAGCTGCTTTTGGAACTCTATCAAACATATGGCAGTCAAATAATATAGCCCTACGGACAAAGCTAAAAATATTTGAAACAAACGTCAAATCAGTACTTCTATACCAAAAAGTTGCAGACGTATATAAACCGTTGTCTATGCCGCATCGTATGTGTTCATTGGCCGCAAATCATTACCAACAAACACCTGTGGAAAAAACGTACCAAAAGATGATTGAAGTCGAGATTCGAAAGACAAAATGGCGATGGATCGGTCATACCTTGAGGAAGCCAGAAGAAAATATTGCAAGGCAATGTTTTGAGTACAATCCACAAGGTAGACGACGAGTTGGTAGACCAAGGAAAACAGGGAGAAGGACTACTGTTTTGAAAGAGGCAGAAGCGAAACGCAAAACGTGGTTACAGCTAAAAAGAATTGATAAGGATCGTGAAAGGTGGAGAGGATTTTTTGACGCCATATGCCCCACCAGGGGTTCTAGGATCCAGTAAGTAAATAATAAAAAATACATTCATATAACAATATAAACAAATGCAAAGTATAAACAAATAATTTAATTGAATAATGTATATCGCATATTACATCATATAACTCAAATACAAAATATTACAATATAAACAAAAAATAGAAAAAAAAAATCAAGCCGAAAGCCCAGGTAGCTAGTTGCTTATTAGATTAGAAAATATTAATTGTAATATTAATTTTAATTAATTAAAGATAATAATAATAAATAAAAAAAAAAAAAGAAATTTAGTCGTTTATTTAAAAAATATTTTATACTAAAATTCCTAGTCTTTTAAAAATATGAAAGTGTTAAATAACCACGGAAATTTTGGGTTTTTTAGGAAACAACTGAACCACCTGTACAATTAAATCTAAATTTTGGGGACACAAAAGAAATAGAAAAAAGCTAATTTAAACTTCTATATTTATTTCAAGTTACCATCATTATTAACTTCGAATATATATATTAAGGTATTGGGAGTAAGCGAATACAAAGCAAATAAGAAAAAACACCTGTGTCAAGCGCGTATACAAGGGGGTGGTAACAGGATAATTACGTCGCCAAATTGATTTCGTTTTATAATTAATTTAATTAAAAAAACCTTTATTTTATTTGTTTAATTAATTTTTAAATTTATAAAGTGTATTTAACTTGATTTTTTTTTTATATTTTTTTTTTTAATTTTGTATTGAAGTTCGAATAATTTTATTTAATTTTTTTTGTATTTATTTATTTTATTTTATTTATTTATTCAGTTTTATTCCCCAGGAGCGAAACCGCTCGTATGGAGTTATTCCAATTAACACAAAGTGAACATATAGTGCAACGTGAAGTAAGAATACAAAAATAAGAAAGCGAAATTAAAACAAACAAACAACTAGAAAAAAACAAAAAAAGAAACAAAAAAAGATGTAAACTGTTATTGATAATTAATTATACATAATATGTGCTTTATAGAATTCATTTAAATTTATTTAGTTCATTTATTTTTTTTATGTAGATAGGTAATTCATTATATTTTCTGTACGCTAAATTATATCTGAATCATGTCCATTGAATCTTTTTCTTGATGATGTTATTCTGATGTTTTCAGCAAATTTTGTATTGTAAGTGTGATATTCATTATTGAAGATTAGTTGAACATTTGAATTGATTTTGTTGTTTAGCATTTGATATACATGAGTAGTCAATTTAATGTCAATTTGGTAATTTAGCATCATTATATTGTTGTTCCTATAAATGTCCAACGTTGGCGTTCTTAACTTATATCCAAAAAGATTTTTATAGCTTTGTTTTGCACTATTTAAACCAAATTAGTATTGTTTTTGTAACTGTTTCCCCAGAATAGCATAAGTGATGGTACCGTGGAACATTGAATAATATAATGACCGTTTCAAATCGTCACTTTTTGTTTATTTTATTATTAAAAATGCCTGTGATCTTTCTTGCTTTCTTTAATTGGTCGTTTATATGTGCACTCCAGTTGCGTTTCTCATCAATTGTAACACCTAAGTATTTGTATTGTGGAACTCTGTCTAATTCATTATTATTATATGAAACAGTTACATTATCAATATATTTTTTGTTGAAAATTAAGAATTTCGATTTATTAGTGTTTATTGTTAGCTTGTGTGACTCCATCCATTTGCTCATAGCAGTCATATCAATATTTAGCGATCATTGGAGATCTTGGCAGCACTCCCCATTGTATACAATTGCTAAATCGTCGGCAAACATAAACGCTTTCCATTTAACTTTAGGTTACCTTGACATTCGGAAAATTGCATTCTGTCTTTTAAAGAGCTTGCAAACCATTTATACTCTTTGGCCTTGATTCCATATTCAAACAGTGTTCTTAGCAGGACACCTCTGTCAATAGAATCAAATGCTTTCGTCAGATCACAAAATACAGCACAACTTTTTTGTTTCTTTCTGTTCCACATTGTATATGAGAAACTACTTCAAAGAGAGCTGCCTCAGTGCTAGAATTTTTTTTGAATCCGTATTTCTGATCACTAATTCATTTTTCATTATCTAAGATTTCTGTTAGCTAGTTATTGATGTAAGTTTCAATCAGTTTACTAAAAACTGACGCAATAGCAATTGGTCTGAAATTGTTCATATTGTTTGAATCCGCGGAATTGGCAATTGGCACAATTCTACTAATTTTCAATTTCTCCCAGAGTCAGTGATTGATTTATGAGATTAGTTATAGTATGAGCTAGCTCATGTTTACAATATTTTAATATTAACGGTGAAATATGGTCTGAACCAGCAGAGTTTGAGTTTGATAGGTCTTGGATCAATTTTATACATTTGTTTTTATCAATCATTTGAAACTTAAATTCCCTAGTTGTCATTATTTCAGGATAATAAATGCTATTTTTAAATTTAGCTGCGATAATTTCACCAATTGATGAATAAAAGTAATTAAATTTACTAAGTTTTTCTATGACCCCCAAAATTGGAAAAAGTCCTATTTTTAAATTGCTATAACAAGAGTTCTGTTTACTGTATTTTCAATCTGAAGACGGCACAAAATAGCTGGTTTAATAAACTTTACAAAAGAGGCATACGTTTCGGGTTGCCATACGGTAATAAAATTTAAAAACTCAATTTTTGCAAAATTTTTGGCCCCACATATCTACTAAACGGTTCAATCTAGAGTTTTGAAATTTTGAGAGAAGTTAGATGCTCAGAGTTTAATAAGAGTTGGTTCACAAAATGTTTTTGTCAAGTCCCCTGTTTAGTCTATAAAGGCTTGAAAATTTAAATTTTGCTATTCTTAAACACCTGTAACTTACGTACACCTTCTCTTCAACATACGTTAAAGATTTTTCTTAAATTTGAAAGGGTTTCTCTAAATTGAAGAAATTGTCTCTTAGTTTTAACCATTTCTGCTTAGATAATAAAATTCTTCGTAAAACTCCAAATTTTGGTGGAGTTAACAATTGATTTCCTTGAACTTAAAAAAATGGAGAGGCGGGGACACAAGGAGGGTGGAGAGATCCATCACAAGTCTTTAAAATTAAAACTTTTATGTTTTTATAAAACAGTAACTTATTTAGCAGTGTATGTTTTTCCAAAATTAAACGTTAACATTGAAGCTCCAACATTATACTTCTCAGTTGTTAACAGATTTACTTGAGTGCATTGGGATTATATTCTAAGTATTGATTTCACTATTGGTCATAATTATTAAATTGATGACATAATTAAATTATAATGTTATCATTTATATTTATATATATTTTTATAAAAATAAATGATAAAATACTCAGTAAGAAAACTTATATAATTTTGAAAATGTGCTTTTTAAAAACCCTTGGTTTTTTCATCACTTGTTTTTTTCATCACTTGTTGGTTTTTTTCATCACTTGGGTTAAGTTTCTGAACGTTAACTGGAAGCTTAATTCACAGTAGCGTCTGTCCTATAATAGGCGGCTACAAACAGCGTCTGTTTCCTGAAAGGGCGGCTGAGTTATAAAGAAGGAAAACTACCGAAAACCCTTCAGAAGGCAACGGATAACCGAATTTGTACCACATTCTGACAGAGTTATGTTGATAAAGATTAATACAAAACCAGTAGCACTTAACATCATACAAATATATGCGCCAACTGCTGACAAACCCGATGATGAAATAGAAGAGTTATATCAACAAGTATCATATCTTCAAAAACAAACAAAACCACATGAGTTAACCATAATAATGGGAGATTTTAACGCTAAAGTAGGCACCGGAAAAGTAGATGAAATTGTTGGACCATTTGCTCTAGGTTCCAGAAACGAGAGAGGTGAACGTCTCATAGAATTCGCCCAAGAAGAAGGCTTTAAAATTACTAATACATGGTTTTGTTTACCATCACGAAGGTTGTACACCTGGAAATCACCACAGGACAGCAGTGCAAACATTGTGCGTAATCAAATTGATTATATTCTGGTCAACAAACGCTTCAGTTCTTCCATCAGAAAAGTTTGTACATATCCAGGGGCTGACGTACCGTCTGACCACAATCTTCTTTTAGCAAAAGTAAACATAAAATTATCCAAATCTAGAAGAAGTAACCAGCAACCGAAATTGGATATCGAAAAACTAAAAATCGATGAAGTGAAAAATCAATTGACAGACGCAATCAATGATCAGTTAAGTCTCGTCTTAGAAGAAAATGATAACATCTGGGAGCGCACAAAAACTGTACTAAATGAAACGTCCAAACATATTCTAGGTACAAAAATATATAAGGCAAAGAAAAATTGGATGACAATAGAGATACTACAGTTGATGGATGAAAGACGCAATTACAAAAACAAACAACCTGCAGAATATAGACGTATTCATCGCGAAATAAGGTCGAAAATAAGAATAGCAAAAGAAAACTGGTTAAAACAGGAATGCTATGAAATTGAAAAACTACAACATCTGCACGATGACTTCAATTTACACAAAAAACTCAAAGAAACAGCAGGGGTGTACAAAAAATCACATACTTCCACACTTCTTAATGAAAACGGACAAATAATTTCTGAAATTAATGAAAAAACGAAGACCTGGGAAGAATATATTAAGAAATTGTTTTGTGATTTTACCCGTCCCGAGTACAATATTGAAACGTCTATAGAACCATCTGAAACACATATAACCAAAGATGAAATCAAAAAAGCGGTTATGTCAGCCAAAAATAATAAAGCCGCAGGACCAGACGAAACCCTGTCAGAAATATTTAAACTGATCAATGACGAAAACCTCACTGTGCTCGAAAAAATTTTCAACCATATCTATAACACCGGAAATTTCCCACAAGACTGGCTAAAGTCAACATTTGTCGCCCTTCCGAAAAAAGCTAATGCCAAAAAATGCGACGACCACCGATTAATAAGTTTAATGAGCCATGCACTCAAAATCTTCTTGAGAGTGCTGCATAATCGTATTTACACAAATTGTGAGTTACACATGGGCAGAAGGCAATTTGGATTCAAACAAGGAACTGGAACCAGAGAAGCACTTTTTAATATTCAAGTACTTGTACAGAATTGTCGTGATGTTCATAAAGATGTTTTATTATGTTTTGTGGATTATGAAAAGGCGTTTGATAAGGTCAACCATCAAAAACTTATGGAGGTATTAAATAGAATTGGCATAGATAATAATATCATAATGTGTATAAATAGCTTATATTGGCAACAAACAGCCTGTGTAAAGATAAATAATGTGCTGACACAAAGCATTGATATTCAAAAAGGAGTTCGACAAGGCTGTATTCTCTCCCCTTTACTGTTTAACATCTATGCTGAAGCCATTTTTCAGGAAGCAGTGAACGATTTAGATGTTGGTATAAAAGTAAATGGCACATATATAAATAACATCAGATATGAAGATGATACAGTTCTCATAACAGACAATCTAAGGGATTTACAAAATATAGTCGATAAAGTCAACCAGCATAGCGAATTGTTCAACTTAAAAATAAATATATCAAAAACTAAATTAATGATCGTAAGCAGAAAAAGAACACCTTACACTGCAGCAACAATTAAAATAAATAACCGCTCAATTGAAAAAGTCTCCACATACAAATATCTCGGATGCTGGTTACACGAGGATTGGAGCTGCGAAAAAGAAATTAGATGCCGAATCGAAATAGCAAGAAATGCATTTCTTAAACACAAAAAAGTTTTCTGTTGTCGTGAAATGAACTTGGGCCTTCGCTTACGATTCGTTAAATGCTATGTTTGGTCTATACTCCTATACGGTGTAGAAACGTGGACCTTGAAAGTGAGAGAAATCAACAAACTTGAAGCGTTCGAAATGTGGATCTACCGCAAAATGCTAAAAATATCGTGGATGGATCACATTACAAACGAAGAAGTTCTACGTAGAGCAAACGCGGAAAGAGAACTACTTATAAGGTTGAAGAAACAAAAAATCTCTTACTTTGGGCATATTATGCGTGGAAACAAATACGAGCTACTTCAGTTAATAGTTCAAGGGAAAATTGAAGGAAAAAGAGGTATAGGAAGGAAGCAATTATCATGGTTGCGTAACATTAGAAACTGGACAGGCATCAGAAACATTGGAGATTTAATCCATTCAGCAACAGATCGAAACATCTTTCAGGGCATCGTTGCTAATATCATATGACCGCTGACATCCAATTATGGATAGGCAACAAAAGAAGAAGAAGAAGAAGTTAAATTGTAGATACAAAATTATTAGAAAAAAAAAAATTAATTTCTTTAAATGATTTATTTATTATAAACATCTAAATAATTATTACATTTTGGACAATAATGATTTATATTTTTATATCCTACACCTATGAAATAGGAAAAGAGTATATTAACTTTGATATGGTGTTTGTTACCACCTAAAGCAAGCAAGCTAGATATGGAAAAGTATATATATTTGTGATCAGGGTGACCTCCTGAGTTGATATAGCCATGTCTGTCCGTCCGCTCATAGGCACGATAACTAAAAAATTGACAACTTAAAGTACGGCGGGGATTGCATATGGGCGAAGTCAGTCCATTGGTTCGGATTCTGAACCTTTTTGATCGTTCTAAGGGCTAACGAACATATAAAATAAATCAGATAACTCAACAACTAATGTCGCTACCTTCATGAAATTTGTGCTGTAGGTTACTAGTAATGAGACTACGGCGGAAATTGCGTACGGTCGAGGTCGGACCATGGGTTCGTATCCTACTTTTTGATCGAATTTAGGTCAAACAAGCATAATTCTGAAACCAATGAAGATAGAACATCTAAATTTGGTATCAGTGTGCTTTAATCGGTCTAAGGCTAAAGAACATAAATTAGAAATCACGATAACACAACAACTAATGAGGCTACCTTCAAGAAATTTGTGCAGTAAGTTACTACTAATGAAGCAACGCTGGGGATAGCATACGGGATAGCTTATCTTCGAAATTAATATATATGGTAACTTAAAATTTCTATCTTAATTTTAAGTCACCATATATATTAATTTCGTTCCGTTATTTGGTGTCTTATTTTCAATACTAGTTAACCCTTGTACATAATTGGAACGTTCTATCTTAATTTTAAGTTACTATTTGTATTAATTTCGTTGATTAGCCTTTAAACCTTGGGTGACTTATGGATATCTCATTAAATTTGAACCAAATAGGTGTAGGGTATTTTTAAGTCGGTTGCATTGACTGACTGTTCCTTAACTTGATTAGATTATTTCTTTTGTCGTATATTTTAGGTTTATTATTTTTCCCTCTGTTTTTTCCAGATTTCTTTTTTCAATTGATATAATATTCAATTTTTAAAATAAAACGAGGAAGAGTGTATTAGAGTAGACTGCGTCAACTCTGCGATACCCGTATGACCGTAATATTACATGATAACATTATATCATCCGGTTTATTGTGTTTGACAAAATTTTAAATACACAACAAATTAGGCTTTCAGTTATGAACAAAAGAGAATATAAGTTGAGAGACAGCTCTTCCGCTATACCAAATATATTTTATTCAGACGTTGGCCATTAAAATTAATTACTATTGAAAAAATTTTCAATATCCCTCTTTATTTTGTTCAAAGTAAATCTCATGTAAAATATGAAGTTGTATGGCAACTACTCGAACCCACTGTAGTAGACCAACCAAATTTTATAGAAACATTGACCATAACATTTAACTACTTTGAGCAAAATTTCAGACATCCAGCTTCAATAGGTATAGAGAAATGCTCATATAAAAACAGAAGTTGTATGGCAGGTACTCCAACCCCTCCAACAAAATAGCTGGATTTCAATAGCGAAAACGGCAAGTGCGTTAAAAGGAATTTATAAAAATTTTAAAAACCCTAGTTCCTTTAATTTTTGAGTTAACGTAAAGACGGACGGACATATATAGCTAAATCCACATACTTTTCGATAATGATCCGATCCATGTCTATATCTACCCCGTCTCCTTCTCTGTGTCACAAGTGTAATGGCATATTTAGTATACCCTTTTGACCTATAGTCATGCGGGTATAAAAATTAGTAATAAAAAAAATATTAAAAGAAATTAAACGTTATTTTCTTATTTTTTTTTTTGTGGATTATTTATTTTTCAGATTTTTTATTTTAGTTCTATTTATTTTAGTTTATTCCTCTTTTTACTGTTTGATAATCTTTTTAGCACATTTTCAAATGTGCCTATATAGTTTCACATTCTTCGACCGTATGTTTACAAAAACTTTTCGTTTATTAAACATCGTTTATATAGGAAAAAGAAATTTTAAATACAAGTAGGTACTGCAAAAAAAATAATTTCATAGAAGAACTTTTTTTTCTAGCCCTACCCGTTAGGGAGCTAGAGCCCACCCAATCCGAAAAAGCCCTATATTTAAATTATAATAACAACAGTTCAGCTAGGTATATTTTCAATCTGAAAACGGTAAAAGACATGTGGTTTTATAAGCATTATAAATTTTTAAATGTTTAGGGCTGCCATACGGTACTAAAATTAACTGTTATGCGAAACTCAATTTTTGCTAATATTTTGGTACCACATATCTTCTAAACGTTCAAGCTTCATACTTCTAATTTCAAGAGATGTTAGATCCTTAGAAATTAGTAGGAGTGAAATTTTTTTGTCAAGCCCCTTGTTTCGGAGCTATAAGTGCTCGAAAATTGAAATTCTGCTATTTTCAAATACCTGTAACTTAAATACCTGTCCAATTTTTTTTTCCCAACATTATACGAGTATTTTAACATATGTTAGGCCCAACATTATTTTTTAACATATGTTAAAAGTTTTTCGTAAATTAAAAAGCGGTTCTTTACATTGAGGAATATTTCTCTCAGTTTTAACCATTTTTGCTTAAATAATAAAATTTTAAGTAAAATTCCAAATTTTGGTGGAATCCACAATTTAATTCCTAGAACCTAAGAAAATAGGGGGAGGAGTAACGTTAGGTCCTTGAGATTGAAGGGCTATTAGGACTAAAAAATTTAATGTTTTTATAAGTAGTTTTTAGTCAACAGTGTATATATTTACTAAATTAAAAGTTAGCATTAAAGCTCCAACATTATATTTCAATAAAATAATCAGTATGAAACACATGAACCATCAGCGTATGAAAAGGATGTTAATCAAGTAAACAGCTCGATTAGGCAGAATGCAGCTGAATCTATTACGAAGCCTTGTAAAATATTACACTCAGCGATAATAATGTGCACACCAATTTCACGAGCTTATTTGCCCTCAAATGAAGCTCAATACCAAAAAATTAAATATTCTCGTAAAAGAAGTAGGCTGTATCGGAAGCCAACAGTTTAATTTTTTCGTAATTTTTAATTACGTCGACATTTTTTGTTAATATTTTCAGTTGTAGGCAAATTATCAGTCGACATTTTCTACGTCGACATTTTCTACGTCGACATTTTTTATTAATATTTTCAGTTGTAGGCAAATTATCAGTCGACATTTTCTCAGTCGGTATTTTTTTTACAGTCTATATTTCCACCCATTCGACATTTACAACGTTACCGTTTTGGAAACCCTTGTTTTTTTTCATCACTTGTTTTGATTTTTATTCAGATTATTATTTTGTTTTATATTAATTAAAACTGACGGTTTGAATTGATAAAGGGTATATGTTTCTGATCTTAGATAATTTTGGCATCTTCTCCTGCTAAAGGTTTAAATTCAACTAAGCGGTCATGCAAAATAAGACAATAAGCTGTAATTGTTTGGAAGTTTTTTTACAGTTTTAAATTCAATTTTGATATAAGCTAGACCGATTTTAAGATTATAATTTTCCTGAGTTAATATAGCCATGTCCGTCCGTCCGGCATAGACGAAATCCGACCATGGGTTCGGATCCTGGAATTTTTTAATCGAATTTGGGCCAAACGAGCATGAATCCGAATTCAAAGAAGTTAGAACTTCCAAATTCGGTATCAGGGTGTCCCTTTCTATTCCCATAATGTCCTTGAAAATTGGAACCAATTGAAATAGTGGGTCTGGGACCATCCACATAGTTTCGAAGACCTTAAAGCATATTTTCGAAAATAATGGAGATAGTAACTTCAAAAAAATGTAGAAGCTCCAAATTTGGCACAAGGCTGTTCTTTACTATTTCCTTTGTGTTCCCTTAACTTATGATAAATTGATTAATTGGTGGTTCAGTTAACTCTCTTAGATTTCCCAAGGTTGAAAGGCTTATCATCAAAATTAATAAAAATAGTAACTTAAAATTATATTTTTAAAAGCTAAGGGTTTTACTATTAAACATATTATGTATTATATTTTATAAATTAAAAACTAAATATTTTTTTAATTTTTATTATATCATATCTATATTTTATTGAATTATTACCATAGGTTATATATAATTAAGAAATTGTGTACGATACTTAAGTTGTAAAATTTATTTTTGTATTAAAATTAATTATATGAAACTGTTCAAAATTTATCATTGTATTTTAGAAATACATTTATTGCATATTTTGATTATTAAATTTTGTGATAAAAAGCTAATGAAGCATTAATGGTTTTAACTATTATTAAAAACCATAAAATTATATAAACTTTTATATTTATATTATTACAAATTAATATTTCGTTTGAATAACTGAGTTTATTTCTATAGAATATTATTATCAATTAAATGTGTTTTGTTGGATGTGTTTTATTTTAGAAAATAAAATATCATAAATTATCATAAGCAGGCCAAAAAATATTTTATTTAATTTTTATAAAAAAAAAAAAAAAAAAAAAATATAAAATAAAAAAAAAAGCCTTTAAGTTTAAAATGTAAGAAGCCTAAACACCATAACAACAAAGTTTTAAAAAATATCAGACAATATTATATACAAAAAATTCCCTTTTTCTTTACTCCATTATTTTAAAAAGCACAAATTATTCAGAAATTTCAAGAACTAATGTTTTTCAAAATAAAATCTAATTTACAGCTAGTTAAAAAATAAACAGGAAAACAGCTAGTCAAAAAATAAGTAAATTAAGAGAATAAATTTAAAAATTATTGAAAATTGAAATAACTAACCAAGGGTACTAAATCATTCAACCGTAAATGCACTACAGCTTTAAATCCTAAAAAAGGAGTTATTGCTGAAATCCTGAAAAAAGTTTTAAATATGTAATTTTGTAATTGCATTTTACTAATCCATTTATTTCAATTTAATTTGTTATATTTTAAATAGATAAGTTAGTAAGAATTTTTAATATTTTTAGTAATTTTTGGTTTTTCACTTGCATTAGCACTGCTATATAATAATGAATTGTCAGACGATCGAGAGCGTTTAATATTACTTTATGTTTTGCCTTTGGAATAATGTTTTTGTAGTCTTCAGCATTATCATACCCTATTAATCTTGTAAGGGAAATACAAAAATTAAAAGAAAAATTTTTTATTTAAATTGATGCATCAGGTGACTAACTCGATTGATAAAGCTGTACTTTATTATTATCAATTTCCTTACCATTAAGTTCATAGCGAATTTCATCGAACAGAAATGGTATAGCATTATTAACTAGTTTAGTGTGAGTAAAAGCTGTTCCATCATGTTTTGATACATTACCTTAAATACAGGCAGAGGGTAATATATTTCAGTTTTGATTTTGTATTTGTAGTTGTATAATGTCACCTAATCCAAATGAGTTTAAGAATGGTGAATATGAATACTATTGAGCACTAGTTATAGTTTCATCAAAAATTGGACCATTAAAGAGGGCCACTTTAATTTACTTTAAGCTGATATCCAAGAGATTTTAAATCTTCTTATTTTCAAATGATAATCGTCTCTCCACAAAAATTAATTAAATTACCGTTATGCTCTTATTATTTATTTTAGCTTATCTGCTTTAGTTATATTCAACGTTTTTTGAAGAAGTAGTTTTACCACTTTTTATGAACCTGTTGGAATTAAAAATTCTAATATTCTCCGCATCTATATAAGGTATTTAGTTACACGTTTAGGTATAACCAAATTCCAATTATTCTTTATCAGTTAGCTTTTTTATTTTATTTATTTGATTATTTTATTTTAGAGTTTGGTTGTGACACCAAAGGTTACAACAACATTATTTGAAAATTCGTTATATCCCATTCCTTTGATTGGTTTTATTAATTTTTTAAAATATTTATTCCAAATTGTACTAATAATTTTTCATATTATTAGAACAATATGGAATACACCAACAGCACCATAATCGAACTAAACACATTAGTAGAGCTGCTATATTAGATTTTTCAGCATTTTCATACCCAACTCTCATTCCATTTTTTCATTGCAATTAAAACATACTATTACTTGAGGGTTGATTACGCCATATGATGATAAAACTACAACTGTTATGGTTAGAATAAATAAAATTAAAAAAAAAAACTTTTCCGAGTAATAGCATAGAAATGGACCGAACCATATAATTTACCTGATAGAGTTTTTTTTTTGTTTTTCTTTTGGAAATTTTTTTTTTTTTTAAACAATTTTTTATTATACTAAAAAAAAACAAAAAAACATAAATCTTCAATGCACATTTCAAGCCATTAAGTAATTGAGTAATTTATTAAATTAATTTTCCTTGTTATATATCTTAGCCTAGTAGTATGTATATGCCGGTTCAGCGGCGGAGGAGCTTTTAGAGCTTTTTTAATACCGTTTCAGCAGCAAGAGGAGCTTTTTTCAGCAGTTCTCCTAAAGTTATGCAATAAAATTGTGATAAGTAAAAGGTTTTGTGCTTTTGAGTATTTTAAATTAAGCTTAGCGGTTGGAATATCAGTTATGTTTAAATTTCAAATTAAAACAATAATAAGCTTAAACAAGTTTGAGTCTTTGATTATTTTAAATTGGCGGTTAGGATATCAGTTATGTTTAAGTTTCAATTAAGATATTGTGCTTATTGTTCTTAATGAAATATGAAAAGTTTTAAAGCTTGGTTTAAATACAAAGTTAATATTATAAAAGCTTAAGCTTGATTTAATATTTCCGTAAATATTAAAGAAAAGTTTTATAATTTAAAAAAAATAAGCTTAAGCTATTGAGCTTTTGTAAAAATCAGTTATGTTTAAATTTCAAATTAAAACAATAATAAGCTTAAGCTAGTTTGAGTCTTTGAGTATTTTAAATTAGATTTGGTGGTTAGAATATCAGTTATGTTTAAATTTAAAATTAAAACAGTAATAAGCTTAAGATATTTAGCTTATTGTTCTTAATTAAATATGAAAAGTTTTTAAAGTTTGATTTAAATTAAGCCTCCAACTGCCATTTTAGAGTTGAAAAGCTTAAAAAATCGATGGAAATTTTTTGTTTGATTATTAACTTAACTGCAAAAGTTTTGAAAAACAAATGAAACAAGTAAACGTTTGAAATTATATTGCTAAAATTATAAAGGCGTGATCATGAAATACAAATTGAAAACGTGATCAAGATCAAGTTAAAAAAAAAAAAATATAAAACTTGGTTTTAAAAAGTTGTTTTTAATATTAAATAACAGCATAGCATGTTTTATTAAAAGTTAATAAATTATTATTCATTAAATAATATCTTTTTTATTTATCCATGAATCATGCTTTATATCAAAGCCAAGCCACCTAACCAAAACTTGATTTCCTTATTTTCTTATTATTTTTACTACAAGGTAAACATTAGAAAATTTAACAGATCTAAGTTCAGGTTCATAAAAACTATATGACGGTGCTAAGGGGGGCCCATTAGCGCGAGGGGCCTGTATTCAAGACTAGTTTCGGTTTTTGAAAGTCCGAAAAACTCCGTGAAGATCCGAAAACGGTCTGTGAAGGTCCGAAAACGGTCTTTGAAGGTCTGAAAACGGTCTGTGAAGGTCCAAAACGGTCTGTGAAGGTCCAAAACGGTCTGTGAAGATCCGTTAATAGTTTTAAAAAATTACTGCTCTATAGTATATCTAGGTATCCCTACTTTTGTTTATGAAATCAGAGTTATAAATAAAAGGCTAGGTTATTAGTTTTTTTTATTATAATAAAGAATAGAATGAATAGCAACAACAACAACAACAATAGTGGTTGCAGAAAAGCTATAGTTGATTTACAATTTGTTATTGGAAAAAGCAAACAATATTTTTTGAAAGAATTTTCTTTGATATCTGATGGTTCTTTAATACCAGTGTTTTTTATATTTAAAGCACCGTACTCATTTAAAGATTTAAATAGTGATGTTAAACGACAAAATGAGTACAACAAAAAGATCATTAATAACATGGATTGGAATGATGGCTTTATAGAGTATTTAAAAGTTAAAAATGCCTTTGAGGAACATTTAACAACTATATTTGATGTTGTTTATATAAAAGGTCTTAAAAAAAAGCAATTTCAAATTCAGTAAAAGTTATCAATTTAAATGACAAAATTCCATCTCTACAGAAACTAAGAAATTACATCACCATTTGCCCTCACCATCATAATACAGAAACATTGTTGCAAGGATGTGCTGTAAAAAATGTATAAACTTGTACATGTATTTAATAAAAGATAATAATAATTGGCTTTAAAAAATATTTGTTTTATTTATTGTTGCACAATATATTTTTTCAGACATAAACAATGGTATTTCATAAAATAGTCTGAGCTATATGTAAATTCATAGGAATATAAAAATCTTCTTGTTCCAATTTCAGTTTATTCCTTTCAATACATCAGTCGAAATACTTGAATACATATTCCCGCACATTTAATTCAGCTCCATTGTTATATGACATCACTGCTTGTATAAAGTCCAACATAAGGCAAAAGCGGGTGTACTCATCTAGTTCTAATGTTAGTTTTTTAGTTTGTTCTGTATGATTGAATTTGAGTGGAAAAGCTTTTGGTATTTGCCCTATAAATATATTATCCAATGATATGTTGGATGTGTTAGCTGGAATTGTAAATGTTTTGATTTCACTTCTCGTATAAAAATATTTTGTGTTACCCTTTTCCAAAACAGTATTATGTGCTATTAATATGCTAGGATTAATTGTTAAATGTTTCATGTATAATGTAGCTTCAAGAATTTTTAAATAGCTTTCGTCTGAATCATTGAAAAATAGAAAAAAATCTTGTTTTTCTAATGCCAAAGCAATTCGAATGTCAACGTAATTTGGAAGTGTTGGAAAAATCTACATGTAATTTTCCCATTAATTCCACTTTTGTAGAATTATTGTATAATTTTTGCCTTGATTTAGAACCAGAATTGTTAAAATCATTTACATTTGGTTTATCCAATTACCAGATGTTTCCAGATGTGTTTGACTGGAATCTGTACCATAATTTAGTAAAGTAGTTAAGTATACTTTATAATGGTATAATGAGTCTGACGGAGTGATGTTTTTTCCATTTAGAGTTACATTACATTGTTTAATTATAGAGTGTAATAAATTATTTACAACACTGGGCTGCGGGGCTGCTTTTGCATCAGCTCCGGTTCCTACTTTATCATTTGACGATAAATCTCGATATGTATCTCCATTTCCAAGCGAAACAAATTCAATAGTTGATGGTGACGCCTCTAAAGAAGCTAACGGATTGTATGCTACCTTTTCTGAACGCAATATACTTGTTTGTACTGGTATTGATGCAAAAAGATCAAGTTCAGATTTCATACACTCCACATTTAATTGAATATATCAAAGGTTTTAATTAGCTTTTTTCGTCGCTTCGACTTTAAATGTGTCTTTTTAGAAACTGCTCGTCGTTTTATACTGCTTCGTCTTTTTATGGCTTTTCGCCTTCCACCATACATCGAATGCAGTTGATTAACTACTGATTTTATTAGATTTTTCATGCCACCTTTACTTTGATCAATTACAGTTTCTTTTATGTTTGCACCAGATGCTATATCATTCAAAATATTTTTACTTGTGTTCATAACCTCTGTTTTAATTAAGTTCCAACCTGATGTAAAAACTGGCTTTAAGTAACGAATTAAGCTTCCGAATATATTTCCAAACACAGTCCTTAGCTTTTCACGAAGCAAAAAGGACGTGAAATACTGAAATTTTCCTATACAAAATTTTGTTGTTTTGTTCGAAAACAAAAAAATTTTTAAATTAAACATATACTATATTTAACACAAAAAGTATCATTTAATCATTTAATTTAAAAACTTATTTTAATTTAAATTTTTAAAATTTAAAATTTAAAATTAACCTAAAAATAAGAAAAATAATTACATGCTTCCAAGTGGAAGCTTAATCGGTTTCAACCTCTTAAGCGAGGAAGAAACCGACAAGAAAAAACGTAAAAAAGCCAATAAAACCGGCCAAAACTTACTCTTGGACACCACAACACCATGTTTTGCTACGAATGAAGGAAAAAGATTCTTAAACATTAAGGCACTGGACAGTGAAAAACCACTACGAAAATATAATAAATTTGTAATAAATAAGCTTCTGGAGGGAATATATCCTACCTTCAAAGCATCCTGGGATAGAACTAACAACATCATCCTCGAGGTCCCGAATAAAAAAATTGCCGATATTTTCCTTAAACAATCAACTCTTGGAATAATAAAAATAATTGCTGAACTTAATAAAAACTTGAATTTCTCCAAAGGATTGATTTTTGACCTCGACTTGATTCATGTGGAGCCGGAAGAAATGTTAGCTGGTCTCAAAGAAAAGAATCCATCAATAGTCGAAGGTTTTAAGCTCCCCAAAATGTATGATGGTCAAAAAAGATATACGGAAGCTGTCATTATCACATTTGAATCTATTGACCCACCTGAAAAAATTTAAAGATGGTTTCTAACACCAATGAGATGTAGGAAATGCCAAAAACTGGGACACACACAAAAACACTGCTCAAACTCACCAAGATGTCCAGATTGTGGAATAGAAAGGCCAGAAGGAGACACCACACATGCTACATTGTGCGCTGAGTTTTCATGCATTAATTGTAATTGTGCTCAACATAGTTCGGCATCTCGTGACTGTCCAGCTTTTATTAAAGAAAGAGAAGTGCAAAAATCAAAACAAACTTACATTGTTCAAAAAAAGAAGCTTATATATGTTACGAGAAAAATTTAAAAAATCAAGACAATAACTATTCTAAACTTTTTTCAAAAGTAAACAACAAAATTATTGACAGCCGGAAACAAGATGTCAAATTAACCAATCAAGCTAGCAACAAAGTAAACACTCCTAAAGTCAGCACGCCATTTACATCACATCAATCAACAATGTCAACGCCCTCATCAAACAAAAACGTAACATCAGAAAATAAAGAGAAGGTAAGTAAAATAGTATCAACTACAAAACAATTAATAAAACTAACACAATTTAATTCAAATATTCAAAATAATAAAATTAATCAAACGACAAGTTCTATTGAAAAAACCTCTCAAAATAACAATAACAACAATAATAATAATAGTACCAATAACAAAAAACAAACAAAATTTTTAGAAATTAAAAACATCTGCGGTGACGGTAATAATTACCTTGATAATAATAATATTGCAGATAGCACCGATAACGAAATTACTATGAATTAAGAATGCAACTTTTTCCCTTCTTTTTTGTTTCTCTTTAATGTTTCTTATTATTTTTTTTTTTTTTTTATTTTTATGTTTTCTCTCTTTACTATAAGAGCATATACCTAATTAATTTTATTTTTAAATTTTTTTTTTTTTTTGTTTTATTTATAATATAATAATAAAATGAGTACAGATAATAAAATAAAACCATTTTGCGACATTTTACAAAGGAATATTCAGGGCTATTATACAAATATAGGACATTTAGAATTATTAACTATGAAACACAAACCTCTAATTATAGCATTACGAGAAACGCATCTCGGACCAAATGGTCCAACCAAGTTTAAAAATTATAATTCTATCTTTAAAAACAACAATAATAATCCATCCAAAGGAGGTTTGGGATTTTTAATAAAAGATGGCCTTTACTTTCAAGAAATTAGTTTAGAACTAATATTCAAGTCAATTTACCCAAATTCGCTTCACCGATTACAGTTCTTAATCTGTATCTTGAATATAATCGTCAATATAATCAAAATGATTTAGAACAACTATTCAAGCAAATGCAAAAGCCTTTTCTTATTTTGGGCGATTTTAATACTCGTAGTGAGACTTGGGGAGACAGAATTACCAACAATCAAGGAAAAATGGTAGAGGGATGTATAAACAATAATGACGATCTTATACTTTTTAATGACGGATCTCCTACCTTGCTGATCACGCATGGCACGTTAACATGTATAGATCTGACTATCGGTTCTCCGGATTTAGTGTCCAAATTTAATTGGTTAACTACACCAAATCCAAAGGAAAGCGACCATTTTGCCATTCTTCTATGTTCTTTAAGAGGTGAGGAAAAAATCGAAGACAAAGTTGAATTCCTAGAAAAACCTGCAAATTGGGACAAATTTTCAGAAAGCCAAGATATATTTTTAACAGAATATCCAGAAAGCGCAAACATAAATAAAGAAGTAGCTACCTTGACTAAAAGTGTAAGAATTTAGGCAGTTTAAAAGAGACAAAACCAGCGAAAATCTCATAGTCCTTAAAAAAACTAGTGCAAAACTTAGAAGAGCAATTAAAGTCGCTCGAGCAAGATCTTGGGAAAACTTTGCAAACAGCATTGGAGAAGATACCCACAACTATTGGGACAAAGCATTGAGGGTTATAGGAAAAAAAGGTCAAATCTATTGGCAATAAGGCACGAACTTCAAGGCGAACTAATTACAAATCCCGAAAAAAACGTTGATTATCTTGCAAGTTTGTGTTCTAAAACCTCAGAGGATACTACATACTCTGCAACAAAATAGAATGTATACACATCTGCAGAAAGACAAATTGCATACAAAACCCCCTAAATTTTGACAGCCAAACAATAAGAGATGTCAATGAAATTTCAATATTAGGACTTACTTTTAAGAAATTTTTAAAATTCGAGCCACATATAAATAAAATAGTAACAAAATTCAAAAAAACCAATAATCTGTTAAAAATCATATGTCGAAATAAATATGGACCAACTATCAATGTAAACACTCAAAAAGCCAAATCTATGCAAGTTGGAAAAATTGACTTTAGCAGTTACAGTGTACAGTTTCTGCACAAAAGCCCAAATAGCTAAAATTCAGATACAATTAAATTTAGCTGCACGAATAGCTTTAGGAGCTCTAAGAACCTCAAATGTTGAAAGCATAATGATAGAATCTGGTTTCCCTACCTTTGAAGAAAGAAGAAACCTCATTGCTACGAAATTTGTACATAAACAAGCTAGTGACAAGGAGCACCCACTTTACAGGTTAGTTTCAGCTTTACTTGAGATTTAACAGATTTATAAGGAGCACACTGAAAACCTTTATCCTGATGCGTATAAAATATTTACGAATGCATCAAAAACGGGGTATCTTTTGCTATAGTTGACCAAAAAAGAGTCTTAGAGCTAAAAATACTAGAACCTGCAACGGAAATATACAACGCAGCACAAAAGTTATGTCTAAAGCTAAATAATTTAAAAATAAATATTGCTCAATGCTATAAAGAACTACGCAAATAAACAACCTTTAGTAAAAGCCGTTAGAAACCTTTTAAGTCAAATGGGAAGGGAATTGAAACTAATATGGATCCCCGCTCATAGCGGAATTAAGGGAAACGAATTTGCAGACAGAGAAGCCAAGTTAGCTATAAAGAGCCCCATCATAGGCTTACATAATCAACACTTAAATTTAAAAATAAGGCAAATCAAGCAATTTATACAAAACACTAGGCAAGCAAACTGGGATAACTCAAATAACTTTTTACAGACTCACTGGCTCACAACGTTAAAACCAGAATACGAAATCGTTAAGGGAAGAAGCATTGACGTAAAGATCTGTCGCATTAGACTTGGACACACACTTGCTACAAAAAAATTTCTGTTTGACAAAACAGACCCTCCTTCTTGTCCAAAATGTGGACACACACTCTCTGTGAAACACATTTTTACCGAATGTCTTTTCACATTAATTATTTTTACAAACAATAATCTTAACACTGAACATCTGCCTAACCGCAATAGAATAGACTTAGTACAAAAGATAGCTAGGGATTTTAATATTTGGGATAAAATTTAGATATAATAGAAAAAGAGGAAAAAAAGCAAATTCTTAAAAGTTAAAATTAAAAATGGAAAACTAAAACGACATAAAAAAGTAATATCAATATTATTGCATATTATAATATAAGAACAAGAATTACAAGATTAAAATTTTTTGAATGTTTAAGTTAAATTATACATAAGGATTGGTTATGAAATCAAAAAAGTATTTTCAATATTGTAAATAAGTAAGTAATAATAATGTAATGTAAGTATAAAACTGTATAAGTAATATGTAACTGTAAATAAGCATATTGGTTAATTAAAATATGTAATTATAAAAATAGTTTTAAGATTTAAATTTAAATAAGATATAAAAAATTTAAATATTAATCAGAATCAGCCCACAATGGCCCTGGCAGCCGAATGCTTTACCAATATTTCGTAGTTATTGTAATGCGTAATATTCGAATAAATAAATAAATAAATAAATAATATTTCCAAAACCACGACCTCTTTGAATAGCTGGATAAAATTGTAATAGAGGTCCAATATCGTTGATTCCTCCACCTACTTGAGAGGAATAATATCTCACGTAAGCTCTTTCCATGTTTGATACGATATCATATTTGAGTAGTAGTATTTATATTGTTTTTAAGCAATCATTGCTTTTTAAAGTGCAGTACAATTTTTGTTGGATGGTAACTGGAAACAAAATTTATTCCATCGCCGTATTGGTTGCAAATTTTAATCGCTGTCGTTTCAAAACGTATTGTATTGGACAAACGTATCAAATGTATTGGACATTTTCAAATTCAATATTTGTAGGTATTCTGCAATTTTCTACGTTGATAGCTCTTAATGCACGTACTTTGCTACTTCCAAAAACAGATGATTGAACTATATCTGAATATATCATCACCATTCCATTCACTTCATCTTTATTATTAGCAATAACTAATTTAAATAGTTCAGGTAATTTTGTTTTGAAATTTTTTATATTTTGTTTCTGTCGAAATAATTCATTTAGCAATGTTTATACCCGTATGACTATATAGGCAAAATTTGCCATTACGTTTGTAACGCAGAGAAGGAGGGGGGTAGATATAGACTCAAGTGTATGGATCGGATCAGAATCGAAAAATAAATCGATTTAGCTATGTATGTCCGTCCGTCCGTCCGTCATCACGATAGCTCAAAAAGTAAAGGAGCTAGGATTATGAAATTTCCACAAATTCGTTTTTATGTAAAAACGGGAATCGCTATTTAAATCCAGCCATTTTGGTCCACGGGTTCAAGTACCTGCCATACAACTTCTAATTTTATATGAGCATTACTCTAAACCTATGGAAGCTGCGTGTCTAAAATTTTGCCAAAAATAGTTTAGCATAATGGCCAAAGTTACTGCAAATTTGGTTGGTCTACTGCAGAGGGTTCGAGTAGCTGCCATACAACTCCTTCTTTTATATGAGCTTTACACTACACCTGATGAAGCTGGATGTCTGAAATTTTACAAAAAATAGTTTACTGTAATGGCCAAAGTTACTGCAAAATTTGGTTGGTCTACTGCTGAGGGTTCGAGTAGCTGCCATACAACTGCTTCTTTTATATGAGCTTTACACTACACCTGATGAAACTAGGTGTCTGGAATTTTGTCAAAAATAGTTTAGTGTAATGACCAAAGTTACTGCAAAATTTGGTTGGTCAACTGCAAAGGGTTCGAGTAGCTGCCATAGAACTCCTTCTTTTATATGAGCATTACACTACACTTAAAAGCTATATGTTTGAAATTTTGCCAATTTTTCGGATGATATAATGTATATGTTACGGTCATACGGGTATCCCAGAGTTGACACAGTCTACTCTACTACACTCTTCCTGTTCAAGTTCAAGTTAAAAAAAAAAAAAAAAAACAAAAAAATATAAAACTTGGCTTTAAAAAGTTGTTTCTAATATTAAATAACAGCATAGCATGTTTTACTAAAAGTTAGTAAATTATTATTTATTAAATAATATCTTTTTTATTTATCCATGAATCATGGTTTTTATCAAAGCCAAGCCACCTAACCAAAACTTGATTTCCTTTTTTTCTTATTATTTTTTCTACAAGGTAAACATTAGGAAATTTAACAGATGTAAGTTCAGGTTCATAAAAACTGCCTTTTATTTGTTTTTGTGTGCAATCAAGTAAATTGTATGTTATTGGATCAGTTCTTTTTATTTTCGCTATTGTATAAATTTCTGTTGACCAATTAGCTTGATAACCTTTTGCAAATATACCTTTAAATTTACTTATACGAACAAAATCTTCAACTTTGTATTTTGCTTTTCGGAATACTTTTAATTTATTTTTATTTATATATCTCATTTTTCTTTGTAACATTTTTAGGTGGAAGTTTAATTGTATGATGATATGTTGAGTAATATTTTTCTATTAGCGATGGCAGAATAGGTTACCATTTATATGTGCCTTGTAAACTGAATTGTTTCCACATCATGTTTTTTAGGGTGCGACTGAAACGTTCTACAATTGATGCTTTTAGTTCTAAATATGTATGATAATGGTTAGTTTCATATTTCCTCATTAGATTTTATTTATTTATTTATTTATTCCGAGCTTAATTCAAGCAAGTTACAAAATTTACATTAAATTAATAAACTAAAATTAAACATTAAAAAAACAAAAAAGAAAGTAAAGATTATAGAAATTAATAATTTAATAATTAATTTTACATAAAAAAAAATTTTTAAGAAAAACGAGGAAGAGTGTAGTAGAGTAGACTGTGTCAACTCTGGGATACCCGTATGACCGTAACATATACATTATATAATCCGGTTAATTACTTTTGGCAAAATTTCAAACATTTAGCTTTATTAGTAGGTGTAGAGTAATGCTCATATAAAAGAAGAAGTTGTATGGCAGCGACTCGAACCCTTTGCAGTAGACCAACCAAATTTTGAAGTAACCTTGGCCATTACACTAAACTATTTTAGGCAAAATTTCAAACACCCAGCTTCATTTGGTGTAGTGTAATCCTCATATAAAAGAAGGAGTTGTATGGCAGCTACTCGAACCCTCAGCAGTAGACCAACTAAATTTTGCAGTACCTTTGGCCATTACACTAAACTATATTTAGCAAAATTTCAGACACCCAGCTTCATCAGGTGTAGTGTAAAGCTCATATAAAAGAAGGAGTTGTATGGCAGCTTCTCGAACCCTTTGCAGTAGACCAACCAAATTTTGCAGTAACTTTGGCCATTATACTGAACTACTTTTGGCAAAATTTCAGACACGCAGCTTCCATAGGTATAGAGTAATGCTCATATAAAATTAAAAGTTGTATGGCAGGTACTCGAACCCGTGGACCAAAAATGCTGAATTTAAAACTCGATTCCGTTTTTTGCATAAAAACCAATTTGTGAAAATTTCATAATCCTAGCTCCTTTACTTTTTGAGTTATCGTGATGACGGACGGACGGATATACATAGCTAAATCGATTTATTTTTCGATTCTGATCCGATCCATACACTTGAGTCTATATCTACCCCCCCCTTCTTCTCTGCGTCACAAACGTAATGGCAAATTTATTATACCCTAGGACTATATAGTCATACGGGTATAAAAAGTAAAAAATAGTAAAAACGAGGAAGAGTGTGCTAGAGTAGACTTTGTCAACTCTGGGATACCCGTATGACCGTTATATAAACATTATATCATTATTATTATAAACATTAATTACTTTTGGCAAAATTTCAAACATACCAGCTTTATTAGGTGTAGTGTAATGCTCATATAAAAGAAAGAGTTGTATGGCAGCTACTCGAACCCTCTGCAGGAGACCAACCAAATTTTGCAGTAACTTTGGCCATTGCACTAAACTGTTTTTGGCAAAATTTCAGACACCCAGCTTCATTAGGTGTAGAGTAATGCTCATATAAAATAAGAAGTTGTATGGCAGCGACTCGAACCCACTGCAGTAGACCAACCAAATTTTGCAGAAACTTTGGCCATAAAACTAAACTGATTTACAATATAATTTCAGACACGTAGCTGTTATAGGTACAGAGTAATCCTCATATAAAAAAAGAAGTTGTATGGCAGCTACCCGAACCCATAGACCAAAATGGCTGGATTTAAATAGCGATGACGGCTATTGCAAAAAAACGAATTTGCGAAAATTTCAAGATCCTAGCTCCTTTAGTTTTTGAGTTATCGTGGTGACGGACGGACAGACGGACGGACGGACAGACGGACGGACAGACGGACGGACGGACGGACATACATAGCTAAATCGATTTATTTTTCGATTCTGATCCGATCCATACACTTGAGTCTATATCTACCCCCCCTCCTTCTCTGCGTCACAAACGTAATGGCAAATTTATTATACCCTTGGACTATATAGTCATACGGGTATAAAAAGTTTAGAGTTGGTACATTCATTTTGCATTTTTGTCTAATCATGAGCATTTTTTTAGGCATAAATTGCTTTGAACCCTATTGCTCAAAAAATTGAGCAATTACCATACCATTTTTTTTTTCTAAAAAAAATATTTGTTTCTCTACGAACATTTTGAAACTCAAATTTTATTCTATATCATAAAAGTTATAACCAAATAAAGTTTCAATAAAATACTTTTTTCCTTTAAATAAATTTCTTCAAATCATTATTTGCATTAAAAATAAACAAAATATAAAAACCAGTTTTGTTTTCAATTACAATTAACAATAATTACAAAAAATTTTCAAAGTAATCTCCTTCGTTCTGGATACAAATATTAATCCTTTTTCTTATTTCTAACTTTAGGTTAACGGACGTTGAAAGTTCTTGTCGCACTATTAATACTGCTTGATTTATTCGAGTCAGTAAATGCTCTCTCGACCTTATTTCTTCATCATAAACCAAGTTTTTCATACGACCCCATAAATAAAAATCTAGTGGAGTTATATCCGGGGATCTTGGTTGCCATCTTATAGGTCCATTTCTGCCAATCCACCTATTGGGAAAATGCTGATCCAACCATTGCTTAACATTTATAGCGTAATGTGGTGGAGCACCATCATGCTGAAAATACATATAGGTTCTATTCAGAAGAGGAATATCGTGCATTAAATTTCCCAATTCTTGGTTTAAAAAATTTAGGTAAATGTTACTATTTAAACTAGTTTCGAAAATAAATGGGCCAACAAGATAATTGCCTATGATACCAGCCCACACATTAACGCTAAATTTATATTGCGAACTGTTTGTTCTAGTGCTATGTGGATTTTCTCGTGCCCAGGTATGTTCATTATGACAATTAAAACATCCGTCTCTAGTAAACTGCGATTCATCAGTCCATAAAATTTGGGTTATAAATCCCATATGACTTATATCTTTGTGTTGAATCCAACGACAAAAATTTTGTCTAACAATTTTATCTCCAGCAAGTAGTTCCTGTACTGGCTGAAAATGATATGGATGGAATTTGTTTTTATTAAGAATTCTCCAAACTGTCATCCTCGGAATATTTAACCTAGACGAGATACGACGTACACTGATATTTGGAGAATTTCGTACCAAACTAAGAACATTATCTTGACTAGTCAATTCTTCAGTTGGCTCTCGCTCTCTTCTATGTCTTACTGTTCCGGTTTCTCGAAGCCTATTAAATGTATTTTGAAATATCCGTCGAGAAGGAGCGCGACGATTTGGAAATCTTCTAGAATATTCCTCTGCAGATCTTCTAGAATTTCCATCGCAAAATCCGTAGATATAAAGTATATCAGCATATTCTTCAAAAGAAAAATTACTCATTTTGAAATAATGTCAATAAAAATTAAAAGTTTATTGTAATAACAACTGCACACAAACTGAATGTTAATGCAAAGTTTTAATCATTTAATTAAATGCATGGTATATTTGATAAAAAAAAAAATTCAAGGTGTTTTGTTTTTAAAAATACATATTCTATTTCTAAGTCGTTTTTGCAAGATAAGATTTGGGAGATTGTTTTTTGTTATCAGTTTCAATTATTGTTATTGTTTTTATTTGGTTATATTATAACTTTTAATTTTTTGTAATTATTGTTAATTGTAATTGAAAACAAAACTGGTTTTTATATTTTGTTTATTTTTAATGCAAATAATGATTTGAAGAAATTTATTTAAAGGAAAAAAGTATTTTATTGAAAATTTATTTGGTTATAACTTTTATGATTTTTGAGATAAGAATAAAATTTGAGTTTCAAAATGTTCGTAGAGAAACAAATATTTTTTTTAGAAAAAAACGAGGAAGAGTGTAGTAGAGTAGACTGTGTCAACTCTGGGATACCCGTATGACCATAACATATACATTAAATCATCTGGTTAATTACTTTTGGCAAAATTTAAAACTTACAGCTTTATTAAGTTTAGTGTAAAGCTCATATAAAAGAAGGGGTTGTATGGCAGCTACTCGAACCCTCTGCAGCAAACCAACCAAGTTTTTCTGTAACTTTGGCAATTACACTAAACTATTTTTGGCAAAATTTCAGACACCCAGCTTCATTAGGTGTAGTGTAATGCTCATATAAAAGAAGGAGTTGTATGGCAGCTACTCGAACCCTTTGCAGTAGACCAACCAAATTTTGCAGAAACCTTGGCCATTACACTAAACTATTTTTGGAAAAATTTCAGACACCCAGCTTTAATAGGTATAGAGTAATGCTCATATAAAATTAGAAGTTGTATGGCAGCTACTCGAACCCTCTGCAGTAGACCAACCAAATTTTGCAAAAACTTTGGCCATAAAACTACACTAGTTTTGCCAAAATTTCAGACACGTAGCTGTAATAGGTACAGAGTAATACTCATATAAAAAAGGAAGTTGTATGTCAGCTATCCGAACCCATGAACCAAAATGGCTGGATTTAAATAGCGATGACGGCTATTGCAAGAAAACGAATTTGGGAAAATTTCAAGACCCTAGCTCCTTTAGTTTTTAAGGGTCCTCCCAAGAAAGAAGACGTAAAGCATACCTGAGAAATTTTTTCTGAACCGATTCAATTCTATTTATATGGACACCATAAAATGGACACCAAACTTGACTGGCATATTCTAAATTAGGTCTAACCAGGCAGGTATAAAGAGATTTCAATACATAAGGGTCTTCAAATTCTCTTGCCCAACGTTTAATAAAACCGAGCATAGAATTGGCTTTATTTAATATATCAGAATAATGAAGTTGAAATGAAAGTTTACTATCAAAGAGTACCCCTAATTGAAGTGACTTTTGAAATGATTTGATTTTTAAAAGAATATACATAAGAAATTGGACTTAAGCGGCGTGTAAAACTGATTGAAGCACATTTGGTAACATTGAGTTGGAGATTATTGTTGGAACCCCAATTGTAAAAACGATTAAGATCAGTTGTAGGGCTAATGCATCCTCCAAATTTACAATTTTTTTGAAAAGTTTCATATCATCGGCATAAATTTTAATATGACTATTAATTATTAAAGAAGCAACATCATTAATAGAAATAATGAAAAGTAAAGGTCCAAGATGGCTACCTTGAGGCACCCCTGTGGGAGCTGCAAACTCAGAAGATATCGAGGATCTAAAAGAAACACTATATCTACGATCAGAGAGGTAGGAATTAATCCAATCTATAAAATAAGTCGGAAATCCTAATTTATTTAGCTTAAAAATAATAACATTATGTGGAAGAAGATCAAAGGCTTTGCTAAAATCTGTATATATTACATCTGTTTGGAAGCCATCTTCCATATTATTAATAAATGTAGATGTAGATTCAACAAGATTAGTAACGGTTGATTTAAGCTTTACAAAGCCTTGTTGGAAAGGCGATAAAAAACAAGTACAATGATCATAAATAGAATCAAATACAATTAGTTCAAAAAGCTTAGGTATAGAAGAAAGTTTAGCAATTGGACGATAGTTAGTAACATCGTTTTTAAGATTTTTTTTATGAACTGGCTTAATTATGGCAGTTTTCCAAATAGAAGGGAAGATACCAGAAGCTAAAGAAGAATTAAATAAAGAAGAAAGAGGACCAGATAATGAAGATGAGCATTTATTTAAAAATATGTTATTGATGCCGTCAATCCCAGGACTAGTGTTAAAATCAAGTTTTGTCAAATAGTTAAATACCAAATTAGAGTCAATATGAATATTACCCAGAGTAGTATTAGGAAAGTTTGATAAATGCAAAAAATTATCTTCATTTAACGAGAAAGCGGGCAAAGAATAACTAATTGAGAAGAAATCACGGAAAAATTCTGAAATAACATTAGAATCTATACTACTGGAATTTTTATAATTCATACACATTGGATATTGATCACTTTTTCTTTTGGAATTAACAAATTTCCAAAAGAGTTTTGGATTATTTTTAATATTTAAAGACATGTTTTGCACATAATTAGAATATAAATTATCAGACATTGTTTTAAATTCATTAAATAAATTTAAGAAACCATTAAATTCATAATTATTATTGCTTTTAATAAATTTACGCCAGGCTTTATTTTTTCTATTTTTTAATTTTTTAAGACTTTTAGTAAACCATGGCGGACTGGATTTATAACTATTGTCAACAACCAACGGAACATATTGTGAAATAATAGAATGAACAATTTTATAGAAATGATTAACTGCATCATTTAAATTAAAAGAGGTTCAAAATGAGAAATCATAACAACTTAAATAGTTATTAATAGCATCAAAATTGGCTTTATGAAAGTTAAAACGATAAGAAAGTTCAGAATCAATAATTGGAGGTATGAGAAAACAGAGAGACGAACAAATTGGAGGATGATGCTCATCAATTTCAACTAGTTCAAATGGACAGTTAATAATAGCAAAATTTATCCAATTTGTCGTAAATAAAAGATCTAACTGTCTACCACGATTATTACAGATTGAAGATACTTGCTGAAAATTAAAAAAATTAAAAGAGTCAATTACAAAGCACTCCGTATTACTAACTAATTCGTATGGAATGAAGTAGGAATCCTCATCGTGCGGAACCCATTTAATGTTAGGAAGATTAAAGTCACCACAGAGAATTACATCATCATTAACATTAAGTTTACTGACTAGTGAATCAATTTCTAAAATATATTTAGTATACACTTCGATACTAGATCCTGGAGGAATATAACAATTTATAATAATAACATTTTTTAGTTGTAGTTCAATTTTAACAGCAATTACTTCAATAATATCGGTAGGATCACATTGAGAAAGTAACAATTGCGATGAACAAAAAGTATTTTTAACAGCTATCAATACACCACCACCTTTAGGAACATTATAAGATAAAAGACAATCATATCTATCTTTCCTATAAACAGTGTAAGAAGAAGAGAAAATTTCAAGATTATTTATTGAAGAGGTTAGCCAGGTTTCTGTTAAAACGAATAGATCAAAATCTAAAGCACTAGAATTTAAGAAAACTTTTTTAGTTTTTGTGCGTAGACCTCTTACATTTTGATAATAAATAGTTAATTTAAAAGATTTATTATTAAGATGAGTGGGTTCCGCAAGACTAATATTAACTAGACTTTTTCTCGCTTGGAAGGGGACGAAAGTACTTATCATGATTTTCTCTCACATGTTGAAGATAGTTAATTCTATTAGATGAGATATGTGAGGCAAAAGATTTCAAGTCGGTTAGAGCATTTTCAGCTGAAATATTATATGTTTCATGATATTTTACAAAAATATTACGTAAGTCCTTAATGTCAGTAGGAAGTCAATATAGACTTTAATACCAATTTTGAAATTTTTTGTTGAAAAATTCCGTACCTTGATCAGATTGTAAATTTTTTGGTTTTTTACCAGCACGCTGAAAAATATTTTTCATTGCGATTAAAACATCATCAGCGCTTTTGTTTTTAATCGGTTCAGCATACGCAAATTTTTAAAATGTATCAATAACGGTTAATAAATATTTATTTGCCTTATTAAATTTTGCATATGAAATCATTTCAACCAAATCAATTTTCTTCGTGTAAAGTTTCTTCTAGCGCTTCAATGAATTTCTGACACAATTTTGTAGCCTCGACATTATTCTCGTACCATTTAATTAAATTTTCTAAATTGATTCTATAATTTTCTATTATATGACATTCCCATGTGTCCGGTCCAGAAGTAGAATTATCATATGCCCACGGACAAAGGGTAAAATGAGTACCATAAATTGAAGTGAATTTATTTACTCCAGAAAAGTTTTTAATGTGTTTATATAGTTGTAATATTAGTTTCTTATGATCATCTAATAAGACGGAGGAATAAATATTTAAGAACTCCTCCACTTCCATAATTCAAAATGACAGTACTAAGAATATGTTCGCTGCTTTTATATGATCTCTAAATTGTATTTTAAATTCAGTTTCTTATCAGATACAGACCAAAAATGATTAATTTTATTCATCCATTTACAATGATGATAGCGGGACCATCTGGATGTGGGAAAACAACAATTGTGTGTAATTTAACTGAAAATATTGATAGATTGATTTCCCCGAAAATTGAAACAATAAAATGGTGTAACCCAGAAATTTCTGCTATTCCAAAAAATCTAACTTTTCCTTATATAGACTTTAATACCAGTATCCTAAAAGAATTTAGTGGTAATGAAAATAAACCTACGTTAATTGTTCTAGATGACTTAATGTTAGATTCTGCAAATAAAGAGGTATGTGAACTATTTACTTAAGGTTCACACCATCGTAATTTATCTATTATATTGTTAACACAAAACGTTTTTCATCAGGGAAAATTTTCAAGAGATATTTCATTAAATTGTAAATATTTAGTGTTTTTCAAAAATCCTCGAGACAAATCGCAGATTTTTCCTCTTGCTAGGCAACTATATCCAGAAAATATAAAGGGTTTCTTGAGAGTATATAATGAGTCAACAACAAAACCTCATGGTTATATTGTGTTGGATTTAATACAAGACATTAACGATCGTATTTGAACTAATATTTTTTCCAACGATATTTTGTATATGTTTCTGTGATACGGGTGCTTCGAATAACAACTGTCAAAAGTATGAAACGATTGAAGAAAAACCAACATATATTACATGTACTAGGAAAGTGCAACAACAAGAAATTTGTAAAAATATTTTTAAATATTGTGATGACGATATTATAAAAACTATTGCTGAAATTGCAATCAATATATTAAATGGTAATAATAAAATACCATCGGCACAAAAAGCAAAATTAAAAAAACATAAAAAACAATTAAGATTTCTAGCCTGTGCTAAGAAAAGTATAAAAGCCAAAAGAAAAATATTAGTTCAACACGGTGGGTTTTCACCAAATTTAATCGGATGTATATTATCTGGTGTAATAGGGAAATTACTCAGTAAGACATAATGCAGCGAATGATTGTTATGTCACCAGAAATATTTTCAAAATTTAGTAAATTATTTCAAGAAGATAAAAACTTGGATTTATTAGATTAAAAAATGAAAAAAGTTTTATATGATAAAAACTTAAAACCATTGCAAAAATGCTGCTTATATCGTCAAAATCTCCTCAAATATGGAATTAACAAAAGACACGCAAAAAAATTACCAGAAAAGGCTAATAATCTTACATTTGATACATGAACTCAAACAAAATTCTTTTCTAAACGAAATGCATATACAGAAACTGAATTACCTAAATACAAATCAACATCAACACAGACTAATTTTGTACCATTAGTTACTGATGAAGTGTTTAAATATGATCCTAAAAAAGAGTATTCAGATATGGATATCGATTTAGATGATGAAAATTTATTTAGAAAATTAGCTCAAACTAAAATGCTGAAAGACGAAAAACTAGTACAAAGACCATCTCTAAGTTTTGATTATCGAATGTTTGAAACACCAAGTGGTGATGTAATAACCGTTGCTGTACCATCTCCGGAAAAAAAGAAGACACTAAGATCGGCCGGTAGTTTAATTTCCTCAACTATACTTTCACAGTTTCCTGAAACAAAAAAAACGAAAATTAAAACCTTTACTATAAAGCCCAAAACTAAGAACTTCATCAACACCGGAATGGACAACATATAAATAAAGCAACATTTTATGTCTTAAAAGAAGTTAACAAAGATGGATAGTCAAGATGACTTCTATGTAACATTGTTTAGTAATGATAATTTAAAACTTTTTCCAGACAACACTTTAACTTCATTCGAAAATAAATTACCTATTCACTTTGATTTAAGAAACGGAAACTGAAAAGTAGGTCTTTCAGAAGTTTATCTAAACGATTTCCTACAAACGGAAAAATTTAACAAGGAGAATTGTGCTCTTATTAATATTGGAGAGTATAATGTTTATGTAAGAAACATTGAAAAACCTCTTGAAAAATTAAAGTAACCAAATCTATAGGTTACACATATTATTCATATGACGATTCGAAATTACATTTGGATGATTGGAAATTTAATTTTTTGCCAACACTTATTAAAAATATGACTCCTAATCCGGGATTTACTCGAAACCAAGTTTTCAAAGAATTTTTTAATGAAGTTTTGACATATATCTCTAATACTAAAAATTATGATAATGTAACTTTTCAAAAAGTAGCAGATCAAAACAAAAAAGGTTTAATTCGAACATCACAAACTTTTGATGAAGACAGCTTGTTTATAAAAGTTAATCACAGTTATAATATAAAAACATTGCTAAATGAATTATTTCAAAATATAAAAAATTTCAAAACAAAATTACCTGAACTATTTAAATTAGTTATTGCTAATAATAAAGATGAAGTGAATGGAATGGTGATGATATATTCAGATATAGTTCAATCATCTGTTTTTGGAAGTAGCAGAGTACGTGCATTAAGAGCTATTAACGTAGAAAATTGCAGAATACCTACAAATATTGAATTTGAAAATGTCCAATACATACCAATAGAAAAAAATTGTTTTGAAACGATAGCGATTATAGATTTGCAACCAATACGGCGATGGAATAAATTTTGTTTCCAGTTACCATCCAACAAAAATTGTACTGCACTTTAAAAAGCAATGATTGCTTAAAAACAATATAAATACTACTACTCAAATATGATATCGTATCAAACATGGAAAGAGCTTACGTGAGATATTATTCCTCTCAAGTAGGTGGAGGAATCAACGATATTGGACCTCTATTACAATTTTATCCAGCTATTCAAAGAGGTCGTGGTTTTGGAAATATATTCGGAAGTTTAATTCGTTACTTAAAGGCAGTTTTTACATCAGGTTGGAACTTAATTAAAACAGAGACTACGAACACAAGTAAAAATATTTTGAATGATATAGCATCTGGTGCAAACATAAAAGAAACCGTAATTGATCAAAGTAAAGGTGGCATGAAAAATCTAAGAAAATCAGTAGTTAAATAACTGCATTCGATGTATGGTGGAAGGCGAAAAGCCATAAAAAGACGAAGCAGTATAAAACGACGAGCAGTTTCTAAAAAGACACATTTAAAGTCGAAGCGACGAAAAAAGGTAATTAAAACCTCTGATATATTCAATTAAATATGGAGTGTATGAAATCCAATCTTGAACTTTTTGCATTAATACCAGTACAAACAAGTATATTGCGTTCAGAAAAGGTAGCATACAATCCGTTAGCTTCTTTAGAGGCGTCACCATCAACTATTGAATTTGTTTCGCTTGGAAATGGAGATACATATCGAGATTTATCGTCAAATGATAAAGTAGGAACCGGAGTTGATGCAAAAGCAGCCCCGCAGCCCAGTGTTGTAAATAATTTATTACACTCTATAATTAAACAATGTAATGTAAAAAACATCACTCCGTCAGACATTATACCATTATAAAGTATACTTAACTACTTTACTAAATTATGGTACAGATTCCAGTCAAACACATCTGGAAACATCTGGTAATTGGATAAACCAAATGTAAATGATTTTAACAATTCTGGTTCTAAATCAAGGCAAAAATTATACAATAATTCTACAATAGTGGAATTAATGGGAAAATTACATGTAGATTTTTCCAACACTTCCAAATTACTTTTAAATAACGTTGACTTTCGAATTGCTTTGGCATTAGAAAAACAAGATTTTTTTCTATTTTTCAATGATTCAGACGAAAGCTATTTAAAAATTCTTGAAGCTACTTTATACATGAAACATTTAACAATTAATCCTAGCATATTAATAGCACATAATACTGTTTTGGAAAAGGCTAACACAAAATATTTTTATACGAGAAGTGAAATCAAAACATTTACAATTCCAGCTAACACATCCAACATATAATTGGATAATATATTTATAGGGCAAATACCAAAAGCTTTTTTATTTTGTATGGTTAATAATGAAAATTTTAATGGTAAAAGATGAAAAAATCCATACCATTTCGATCATCAAAATCTCACACAATTTCAATTACGTGTGAATGGAGTGCCTACACCAAACTCTGCAATTGAAACCAGTTTTACATCTAATAACAATTGCAATTCTCGTGCATATTTAACATTATTTAGCGGAACAGGTATACATCATTCGATAAAGATAAAGGCCATCAAATTTCAAAAGAACTATTTTCAAAAGGTTATACAATACTAGCTTTTGATTTATAACCAGATGGTTCTGGAACTGATACATGTCAAAGTTTATTAAACCAGGGAGTAGTAAAGATTGATGCAAGACTCAGTCCTCCATTAACTTCAACATTAACATGTATTGTGTTTGCAAAATTCGATGCCAGTATCGAAATTGATAAAAATCGCAACGTCTACGTAAACATATAAAAGGAAACCTAGTGGAGCATCTCTATTCATTTGAAATTGGCATACGCTCTAGTAGATTTATCATTCTGTACGGACTGGAATGTGGCTGGAATAAAAGAAAAATATAAAACTATTGTAAAGGAATTAAAATATAAATTCCTAACCAAAGATTTAAAAAGAACAGACATGAAGAATTTCTCTTTTGGACATATGGACAATCAATGAAAAAACAACTAATAATTTAATAAATTTGCTTGAAAAATTCGATATAATTAAGTAGTTAAAATTAAAACACTTTACTACTTTCGTTTGTTCTTCCAAACTGAACTTTTTTATTAATTTTTAGCAAACATTTATTTAAAATTACAAAATAAAATTAAAACTAAAATTGCTAATTTAACAGATTTAATTATAATGAACGAAAAGGAAGGAAAGATAGTTATCGTATTACTTTATGTGATTTATTAGTTTAAGTTTTTCTCACCGTTATTATATTTGAGTTATATTTAAGTTATTTTAAGGCTGTTAAACTTAGGTGATATTCAAGGTTAGTTAAAACAGTTGTTTAAGCGGTTATTTAATTCACACGTTTAAAACCCGTATATGACAATATAGTGTTCACAAATAGTAAAGTTAAATTTTTAACGGCATACATAAGTGGAAATACTCAGCTAATTGATATTTCTCGTTTACAAAAAAATGAATACACTTCAGATAACGAAAGCGCTGAAATGTAATAGTGTCACAAGTAAATTGTTTAAAGGTGTTTTTGCTCTTGATCAAATACCGAAAAATATTGCAAAACCTGGTACTTTAGTAATAAACACCGACATTTCTACCGGAAATGGAACACATTGGTTAGCAATTTTCGTGCCAGTTCAAGGCTGTGTAGAATATTTTGATTCATTTGAAAATCCACCATTCCACAATGAGATTGTGAAATTTCTACAAAATCAATCAAAATGTTTTGTTTTCAACAATAAGCGTTTACAAAGTGATCTTACATCAGTTTGTGGACAATATTGTTGTGTATATTTATGGATGCGACGTAAATGCAAGAGCATGAAAAATTTTATTAGTTTATTCAACACAACGTTATTCCCACACAAAAACGATAAAAAAATACAAATAATGTTTCGGAAAATTTTCAGAAAATGTATACGATAAAAACTATAAATACAAAACTTTCAAGTCATAAAACTTTAACAGTTTAAAAAACAAGAGGCCAACATCAAATGCTGAAGTATTTATCGAAAAACAAATAAACAACGATGTTAACAACGATAACGACGAAGCACAACAAAAAAAATCTTTTATTAAACTATATTTACTATTTGGATAAAAAACAAACAATAGAAATACAAATTAGATTTAATGTTAAAAATTTAGCTGCAACAATAATTTTCCAACGTGATCGCAAAGTCATTAGCGAGATGAATTATTTGCAGTGGCATGTTTTTTATGTAGATTTTACAAAACATTCAACCTAAATTAAATTTAAATAAATTTCCACTCAAATTCAATCATACAGAACAAACTAAAAAACTAACATTGGAACTAGATGAGTACACCCGCTTTTGCCTTATGTTTGACTTTATACAAGCAGTGATGTCATATAACAATGGAGCTGAATTATATGTGCGGGAATATGTATTCAAGTATTTCGACTGATGTATTGAAAGGAATAAACTGAAATTGGAACAAGAAGATTTTTATATTCCTATGAATTTACATATAGCTCAGACTATTTTATGAAATACCATTGTTTATGTCTGAAAAAATATATTGTGCAACAATAAATAAAACAAATATTTTTTAAAGCCAATTATTATTATCTTTTATTAAATACATGTACAAGTTTATACACTTTTTACAGCACATCCTTGCAACAAATTTTCTGTATTATGATGGTGAGGGCAAATGGTGATGTAATTTCTTATTTTCTGTAGAGATGGAATTTTGTCATCTAAATTGATAACTGGGGGGGTTTCTATTGGGTGTATCCTTTGGGTAGCTCAATAGGATCAATGGGGGTAGCATGCGATTACAGCTGACGGCTATCCTGGTACGTTGGCCCATCCTCTGCTACACCAAGTCAAATCTCACCTTCACGTTGGTCCCCTCTGTTAAACCGAGCAATCCTAATGGAAGATCTGGTATCCAACCCAGGTGGAGTAATTAGGATCTAATGTAAAACATAAGCTTGACTAAAGCAGTTTCTTTCGAAGTAACTGCCTTTTGGTGCTGCCTTGTACCCGTGGGATTGGAACCCCAAAGGTAAGGAGACGAAAACTCCGAGATAAAATGACCTGGTCCTTCAAGTTGAGAGTTGAGCGTGCTGGTTAACAGCCACACATCGGAAAACAATAATGTTTTGGAATCTTCAGAACAGCCTCGGATACAGAATGATGAATTTAATGGTAACAGAACTCGCCGACGAATAAAGGAACATGATTTGGAACTTGCAACATGGAACGTAAGAACTATGCTCCAGACAGGAAAAATGCACGAAATAGCCAACGAAATTCTAAAATATAAAATCGATGTAGCTGCTTTACAAGAAATCAGGTGGAAAGGTAAAGGAACAATAAAAAAATATTATAGTGGAAATGACGACAGATCTGGAAGATATGGCACCGGATTTATTGTAAACAAGTCTATACAAAAAAGTATACTTGGTTTTAGCCCTCTGAACGATAGACTGTGTAACTTTAGATTAAAAGGCAGATTCTCTAACATTACCATTGTATCTGCATACGCACCCACTGAAGAAGCCGAAGAAGAGGAAAAGAATTCCTTTTATGAATTTCTAAGTGACACATGCGAGAAGGTAAGCCCCTACGACACATTAATATTAATGGAAGACTTTAACCCTAAAATTTGAAGAAAAGAACACATACGCAATGTAGCCGGTAATTTTTCCCTACATGAAACCACTAGCGAAAATGGACAACGTTTATGTAATTTCGCAAATGAAACATCCCTAGTAATTAGAAGTACTGCACTAGACAGAAAAGACATACACAAGGGTGCATGGATAATTTCGGGAAGGAATGCCGTAAATCAGATTGACCACATACTTATTTCAAAAAGAAAATCCTCGTCAATAATAAAAGTAAAAACCTGCAGAGGCGCTAACTGCGATAGCGATCACTACTTGGTAATGTGTACATTAAGACAAAGGATATCAAATGTCGCAATGAGAAGGGGAGTTCGAAAAGTCAAGTGGGATACTGACAAATTAAAATGTGCGCAAATAAGGGAAAGCTTTCAACATGCAATTGAAGAACAAATCCAGATGACTAGCGGAAACGCCACCTCAAGTTTAAACACAAACATAAACGAAGAATGGCAAAACATTGAAAATGCTATAAACACAGCAGCAACTGAAGTAGTTGGTAATATTCGAAGGCAGAGAAATGCAGACTGGTTCGACGAGGAATGTCAAACAGCGATTACCTCAAAAAACCAAGCAAGACTAAAACTTTTACAAAGAAATACAAGAATGAATCGTGACGAATATAAACAAAAAAGAATGATAGCTAAAAAAGATATGTAGAAAAAAGAAAAAACAAATAATGAAGAAAAGAATAGAACAAATCCAAAATGAACACAATTTAAATAACATTAGAGTTTTTTATAAAAACATTCAAAGAGAAACTCGAGGATACCAGCCACGAATTAGTACCTGTAAAGATAAAGAAGGTAAAATAGTGTCGGACGATAATGATGTAATAAAGAGGTGGCGCGAATATTTCAATGAGTTATTGAACAAGCAAGAAGACGAAGAATCAATATCTGATAATATACATACTGCTGATATTAATGTGGTAACACCACAATATGACGAAACAGTGCAGGCAATTAGTAAACTAAAAAATAACAAAGCTCCAGGGGAAGACAAAATAACCTCTGAGCTCCTAAAAGCACCAGGAACAACACTGCACCAGGAACTACATAATATAATATGTATAATATGGTGTCAAGAGACGAGGCCAGAAAAATGGAATACAGGCCTAATATGCCCAATATACAAAAAAGGAGATAAAATGAATTGGGCAAACTATAGAGGTATTACATTACTGAACACTGCATATAAAATACTATCAAACATAATATATGAAAGAATAAAACCACTTGCGGAAGGTTTGATAAAAGAATATCAAGGTGGATTCCGAAGTGGCAGATCAACCGTGGATCAGATATTTGTAATTAAGCAGAATATGGAAAAATGCTATGAGTATAACGCTGATCTCCACATACTATTCATTGACTTCCGACAGGCTTTTGATAGGATTAATAGAAAAACGATCTCTAATGCATTGGTAAATCAAGGAGTACTGAGAAAGCTTGCTAAGATGGCTATGATGACAATGGAAAACACAAAAGCCAAGGTTCAGATCCAGGATCAAATCTCAGAAGAGTTTGAAATCAACAGCGGGGTAAGACAGGGGGATGCGATATCTGCACTGTTATTTAACATGGTCTTAAATTATGCTATCGAAAAAGTAGATAAAGAGGGAAATATATTTAACAAAGCGAATCAGATAGCGTACGCTGATGATGTTGCTGTACTATCTAGAAGCTATAGAAACATGGCTGAAGCGTTCACTGAAATAGAGCGAGAAGTAAGGAAAATCGGATTGGAAGTAAACAAAACAAAGACAAAATACTTAAAAATGGCAAGAGAAGAACACAGAAGAAGTCCCCAAAACATAACTATTGGCGAGTATAATTTCGACGGGGTCACAAGCTTTGCATATCTGGGTGCAACAGTATGCAGCAACAACAGCATGCAGTAGTTACATATGGATGCGAAATATGGACGTTAACTGCAGCAGATGAAAACAGACTAAGAGTTTTTGAAAGAAAAATCTTACGGAAAATTGTCGGTGCCAGAAGAATAGAAAACGGCGAATATATAAGAAGAAATAACGTGGAAATTCAAGAGCTCATTAAACAGGAAGACATTGTCAGATTTGCCAAGGTACAAAGGCTGCAATGGGCCGGGCACATGATGCGAATGAGCGAAAGCCGATCGCAAAGGCGAGTCTTCAATATTAAACCTGATCTAAGAAGAAGTAGGGGCAGGCCACGTTTGAGATGGATTGATAATGTTGAAAATGATGCTCGAGTGTTGCAGGTTGGAAATTGGAGAAGTGCTGCTCACATCGAGCTGTAGCTGAATTTGAAATAAAAGTGTCTAAAAATTGCTTTTTTTTTAAGACCTTTTACATAAACAACATCAAATATAGTTGTTAAATGTTCCTCAAAGACATTTTTAACTTTTAAATACTCTATAAAGCCATCATTCCAATCCATGTTATTAATGTTCTTTTTGTTGTACTTATTTCGTTCTCATTTTTGTTTAACATCACTATTTAAATCTTTAAATGAGTGCGGTGCTTTAAATATAAAAAACACTGGTATTAAACAAATATCAGATATCAAAGAAAATTCTTTCAAAAAATATTGTTTGTTTTTTTCAATAACAAATTGTAAATCAACTATAGCTTTTCTGCAACCACTATTGTTGTTGTTGTTGTTGTTGTTGCTATTCATTTTGTTCTTTATTATAATAAAAAAAAACTAATAACCTAGCCTTTTATTTTTAACTCTGATTTTATAAACAAAAGTAGGGATACATAGATATACTATAGAGCAGTAAATTTTTAAAACTATTAACGGACCTTCACAGACCGTTTTGGACCTTCACAAACCGTTTTCGGACCTTCAAAGAACGTTTTCGGACCTCCACAGACCGTTTTCAGACTTTCACAGACCTAAACTAGTCTTGAATACAGGCCCCTCGCGCCAATGGGCCCCCCTTAGCACCGTCATATAGTTTTTGTGAACCTGAACTTACATCTGTTAAATTTCCTAATGAGAAATTCCTTCCTTAATCTTCCTTGTAGAAAAAGTAATAAGAAAACAAGGAAATCAAGTTTTGGTTAGGTGGCTTGGCTTAGATATAAACCATGATTCATGGATAAATAAAAAAGATATTATTTAATGAATAATAATCTATTAACTTTTAGTAAAACATGCTATGCTGTTATTTATTATTAAAAACAACTTTTAAAAACCAAGTTTTATATTTTTTTTTTTTTGAACTTGAACCTGATCACGTTTTCAATTTGTATTTCATGATCACGCCTTTATATTATTAACAATATAATTTCAAACGTTTATTTGTTACATTTTTTTTTCAAAACTTTTGCAGTTAAGTTAATAATCAAACAAAAAATTTCCATCGATTTTTTAAGCTTTTCAATTTTAAAATGGCAGTTGGAAGCTTAATTTTCAAACATAACGGACGAGCTTTATTAGCTTTGAATTTTTTAAATTTTTCACGTAAATATTAAATCAAGCTTAAACTTTGATAATATTAAGTATAAACCAAATTTAAAAAACTTTTCATATCTAACTAAGAATATTCAGCTCAATAGCTTAAGCTTATTTTTGTTAATTTATAAAACTTTTTTTTAATTTTCACGGAAATATTAAATCAAGCTTAAACTTTGATAATATTAACTTTCTATTTAAACCAAACTTTAAAAACTTTTCATATTTAATTAAGAACAGTAAGTTAATATCTTAAGCTTATTACTGTTTTAATTTTAAATTTAAACATAACTGATATCCTAACCACCAAGCTTAATTTATAATACTCAAAGACTCAAACTAGCTTAAGCTTATTTTTGTTTTAATTTGAAATTTAAATATAACTAGTAGTATATAAATGGGGGTTCTGGCGCTGTCAGATGACGTAGTAAAATATTTGACAGTTGTGAATAATGAAATAATGAGACGTATTACGGAATAGAATTTCAGTTGTGAATAATGAAATAATGAGACGTATTAGGGAATAGAATTTTTATAGCGGTATTATGAGAATGTGATAAGGTATTGTGTTTGGTAGGGGGTAAGGAAGGAGAGGTGTAGCAGCAGGGTAATAGCTGCGGCGGTTGGTTTGACAAACTCCTAATCTCTATATTATATAATATAGAACTTGACAATTCAAAATTCGTACTTCTAGAATTCTAGATAGGGGTTTGGTAGGATAAGGAGAGGTGCAACAGGGCAATAATTGCGGCGGTTAATAATAGCGGCGGAACATTGGCTGCGGCGGTTAATAAAAGCGGCGGTTGGTATGAGAAACTCCTAATCTTTATATTATTTAATATAGAACTTGCCAATTCTAAATTCGTAGTTCTAGAATTCTAGATTCGAAGATAGCTGTTGCTGTTGAGATTACGAATTTTTTTATAGTTTTGAGAATATTCTATAGTTATATGAATAAAGTTCAGTTTAGAGATAAGAAAAATTTAAGAAATATTTTTTTTTTTTGCGGTTTTGTTGAATGAATGAATGTATGTTTTATATAAAAGATAAGAAATTTTATTAAAAATTTTATATTGTTTTGCAGTAGAATGAAAGAATTGAAAGTTAAATTTTTTTGTTTTTTTTTTTGATAATACAGTTTTTAAGTATAAAGAGCAAAAAAAGTTCTTATATCATGTATCACTTAATAATTAAAATTATTTTAAATTGTAAAATAAAAATCTGAAATGACGTCAGGGGATTCCTATTGTTAATTTAAAAAGAAAAAAACAAAATATAGTAGTATTACAAAGTTTTTTTATTTCTTTTTAATGTTTTCCGATATTTATAATTATTTTCTTTTAATTTTTTTACGATTTTAGCTAATCGTAATAAAAATATTTTAAAAAATTTAGTTTACGTTAAAACTTAAAACATTAAACAATAAAATAGTAATAAAAAAATGAAGCGTTCAGTTAAAACTAATGATACTTCTAAAACTTGCTTAGATTGCAATATAAAATTATTATGTAAAGATTGGCTGCATCATACTAGAACCTTTTTACATAAGAAAAATATAAAAGAATTAGTAGAAGGTGATTTGAAACGTGTGAAGAGCAACTTCAGCGAACGGGTAGAAACTTTCATGTTGCAAAATAATAATGAAAGTAATATACTACCTGAATCGTTTTTGCAAAATCCCAAAGATAGAACCATCAAACTATTAAGTGCGATGTTGACAAAACATCAAGCGTACAAATTCAATTTAGAGCTATTTGCTGAATATATAAAAATTCAGAAAAAAGAAAATTTTGAAGATGAGTTTGATGATGGTGGTGATAATGATGATTTTATATCATCAATAAAGTCATTTATTAGCAAAATGGTGCGTATATTACACCATTCAGAAATATCTAAAAACTATAATCAGTTGATGCAGAATATTATAAAAAAAACGGATGAATTTCAAGAACGAGATAGTGGATGGGCGTTAATTAGAATTATTCATTTAGAAATTAACATCAACCAATATAAACCCTTGAGAGGCTCTCAATACCTACCGTTACCATCGTTTATAAAAAACAAAAAAGCTTGTACTAATGTAATGAATTCTGATCAATATTGCTTCAAATGGAGTATAGCAGCAGCATTTCACTCTGGAAAAGATCTTGAACGGATATCAACATATAAAATATCTGATATACAAGCAGAAAGAATTACTCTACAAAATAAGATAGTTTTGAAATTCGATGGACTAACATTTTCCCTCAAAGTTGCTGATATCGCAATATTTGAAGAAATTAATTCATCAATCAGCATAAATGTTTTTGGATATGAAAAAGTTGAAGTAAATAGCAAGACTTTCTCTCAAATTAATGGTCCATATTATTGCACAAAAGAAAAGAAAATGCATCATATCAATCTGTTGCTGATAGAAAACGAAGAGAAAACCCATTATGTGTTTATTAAAAATATATCCAGATTAATTCGTTCGCAAATTAGCAAACATAAAGGAAGGATATTTTTATGCAATAACTGCTTGATCCATTTCTATAGTGAAGCTGATTTAAAACGACATGACTCTGAGTGCAACAGAATTTTTACAACAATGCCGGAAGATGAAAATAAAATTTTAAAATTCAAAAGCTTTATGAAAAAATTGGTTGTTCCTTTTGCGGTTTATGCAGATTTTGAATGTATTCTTCAAAATATTGATACGTGTTCACCCAATCCAAACGTTTCTTCAACAACAGATATTCAAGAACATATCCCTTGTTCTTTCGCTTATTACATCAAATATTCATATGGTGATGAGTTAGGTATATTCCGAATGCAAACTAATCCTGGATGTGAAGAAGATTTTGTGAAGAATTTGATTACAGATGTAAAAAATATAGCTTGTAAATATTTAAAAAAAATAGTTCCAATGAAAAAATTAACAGAATTAGAACTAAAAATGCAATTAGAAAGTAAATTTTGTCATATTTGTGAAAAAGATTTAACAGAAGAAAGAGTAATGGATCATTGCCATTTTACTGGTAATTATAGAGGTCCAGCTCATTATATTTGTAATTTGCAATTTAAAAAACCAAATTTTATTCCGGTGTTTTTCCATAACTTTAGTGTTTATGATTACCATTTAATTATTAAAACTTTAGCAAACTTTCCTGGGAAAATTAATGTGCTACCAATTAATAAAGAAAACTATATTTCTCTTTCTAAGTGGGTTGAGTATGAAGAAAACAATTTTGTAGAAATTCGATTTTTAGATTCGTTTAGGTTTATGGATTCTAGTTTAGAATTATTAGCTTCTTATTTATCTAATGATGATTTATTTACTGTGAGGAAAATGTTTCCAGAAGTTGAAAGTTTTTCTTTAATCAGACGTAAAGGTATATTTCCTTATGAATACCTGAATTCGTGGGAGAAATTGAACGAAACTACATTACCGTCAAAAGAACATTTCAATAGTAGTTTAATAAATAGTGTTTGTTCAGAGGAAGATTATGCTCACGCGAAAACAGTGTGGGAAAAATTTGAAAGTGAAAATCTTCGCGATTATTTAGAAATTTATTTAAAAACAGATGTGTTGTTATTAACAGATATATTTGAAAATTTCCCAAAAATATGTCAAAAAATATACTCATTAGATACTTGTCAATATTTTACAGCACCCGGGTTGTCTTGGGACTCCATGTTAAAAACTAAAAAAAGTGAGCTTGAACTGCTAACCGATATTAATATTCATAATTTTATCAAAAGAGGTATAAGAGGGGGTTTAACACAATGTAGCTTAAGATATTCTGTTGCTAATAATAAATATTTAGAAAACTATGATGCAACAAAACAATCACAATATATAATGTATTTAGATGTAAATAATCTTTACGGGCTTGCTCAATCAGATTTTCTACCCCATTCAAATTTTAAGTGGTGTAAAAATCTCAATATTGATGTTTTAAACATACCAGATAATTCAGAAATAGGTTATATTTTGGAAGTGGATTTAGAATATCCATCCTCTTTACATGATGCGCACAATGATTTACAGAAAACAAACAAAATTGTGATATGAAACAAAAAAAATTAAAAGCTGATTTGGAAAATAAAAACAATTTCGTTATCCACTATAGAAACTTGAAACATTGCTTAAGGCATGGTTTAATTTTGAAAAAAATCCATAGAAGCTTAAAATTCAATCAATCTCCCTGGCTAAAATGTTTTATAGATTTGAAAAATTTTCATAGAACTCAGGCAACAAATGATTTTAAGAAAAACTTCTTTAAAAAGCAAAATAATGCGAATTATGGAAAAACTATGGAGAATGTAGATAAAAGTAAGGATATGAAAATTGTAACTGATTGGGAGAGTAGTGGACGTCGTCGTCAAGGAGCTCGCGCTTTAATTTCAAGACCAAATTTTCATAGCATGAAGCATTTTACCAATAAAATGGTTGCTATTCAGATGATTCAGATTATAATAAGCCCATTTATTTAGGATTTACAATTCTAGAATTATCGAAAGATGTAATGTATAGGTTTCATTATGACTTTATTAAATTAAAGTACGGAGAAGATATTAGATTAAATTATATGGATACAGATTCATTCATTTATACTGTAAAAACAGATGACTTTTATAAAGATATGTTGCCTGATATCGTTGCTAGATATGATACTTCCGCTTATAATTCTAAAAACCCATATAATATTCCCAGGAAAAATAAAAAAGTATTAGGTATGATGAAAGACGAATGCAATGGTAGCATCATAAAAAAATTCATAGGTTTAAGAGCAAAAATGTATTCAATTGATATTGAAAATAAAAAAATATATGTAAAGCGAAAGGTGTTAAAAAAGGTGTTGTTAAAAATTTTACAATAAATAATTATAGAGATTGTTTATATAAAAACAAGTAAAGAAACAGTCAGTCGGTGCAACCGACTTAGAAATACCCTACACCTATTTGGTTCAAATTTAAGGACATATCCATAAGTCATTTTAACACCATAAAAGCTGTTATTAATTTTATCGTAAGACATAGCTAACCAAATTAACTTTATAATACTAAAAACATTTTCTAATTACACTATCTATTAAAAAATATTACAAATTCTTACTAATTTATATATTTAAAAATGTTAAAAAACAAACAAACTTGAAATAAATGAAAATATATTTATTCCAAATCAATTACAAAATGAAAAAATTCTAATTATTAAATTTTGTGATAAAAAGATAATCAAAGCATAATATATTTAATAATCCAAATTTTTAAAAATTGCAATTATTTTAAATGGTTAGTTTATATACCTAATAGAAAAGCTTACAAACGCAAAATATGCAATAAATGTATTTCTAAAATACAATTATAAATTTACACCTTTTCATATAATTCATTTAAATATAAAAATAAATTTTACATAAATGCAGCAAGTACCTTTGAACATAGCTGAACCAATACAATTAAGTCTAGATTTCGGAGACACATAGGACATAGGAAATATATTCTTTGGCTTCGAAGTTAAACTCGACCACAACCAATTCCCATGGTACTTTCATTACTAGTAACCTAGTGTTAAATTTCATCAAAATACCGGCATTATTTTTTGAGTTATGGTGTTTTTATTAAGATATATGTTTGGTAGTCCTTGAAATTTTCAAGGGTTCCAGAACCCGAAACCATGGTACGATTTCGCCCATATGCAGTCCCGCCATACTTTCAATACTCGTTAACCCTTGTACACAATTGGAACGTTCTAGCTTAATTTTAAGTTACTAGTTTTATTAATTTCGATGATAAGCTTTTACACATTGGGGGGGTCTAAGAGAGGTTCTGAACCATCACTCCAATTGATCCCAAATTAGGGGGAAACGCAAGAAATAGTAAAGAACACCCTAGGCCAAATTTGAAGCTTCTACATTTGTTTCAAGTTACTATCTTTATTAATTTCGAAAATATGCTTTAAGGTCCTCGGAACTGAGGGGCTGGTCCCCGACCCACTACTCCAATGGGGCCCAAATTTCAAAGACACTTACGAAATAGGAAGGGACACCCTGATACCAAATTTGGAGGTTCTATCTTTATTGGTTTCGGAATTATGCTCGTTTGGCCTAAATTCGATCAAAAAGTTCTAAGTTCCGAACCCATTGTCCAATCCTCACCGTACGTAATCACCGCCGTAGTTTCATTACCAATAACCTACAGCACAAGTTTCATGAAGATAGCCTCATTAGTTGTTGAGTTATCGTGATTTTTTATATATGTTCGTTAGCCCTGACACCGACTAAAAGGTCCGGAATCCCAACCGTTGGGCTGATTTCACCCTTACATAGTCCGCGCTGTACTTATAGTACTTGTTAACCCTTGTACACAATTTGAACGGTCTATCTTAATTTTAAGTAACTATTTTTAGTAATTTCGATTATAAGTCTTTAAAACTTGGGAGGTCTGAGAGGGGTACAGAACCACCACTCCAATTGATCCCAAATTAGGGGAACACGCAAAAGATAGTAGAGAACACCCTTGTGGCAAAATGGAAGCTTCTACATTTTTTCAAGCTGTTATCTTTATTAATTTTAAAGATATGCTTTAAGGTCTTCGGAAATGTGTGGCTGGTCCCCGACCCACTACTCCAATGGGGCCCAAATTCACAAGACACTCAGGAAATAGGAAGGGACACCCTGATACCAAATTTGGAGGTTCTATCTTCATTGGTTTCGGAATTATGCTCGTTTGGCCTAAATTCGATCAAAAAGTTCTAGGTTCCGAACCCATGGTCCAATCCCGACCTTACGCAATTCCCGAAGTAGTTTTATTACTAGTAACCTACAGCACAAATTTGACGAAGATAGCGTCATCGTACTTTCAGTCCTAGTAACCTACAGTTAAAATTTCATCAAGATAGCTCCATTATTTTTTGAGTTATCGTGCCTACGGACGGACGGACGGACATGGCTATATCGACTCAGGCGGTCACGCTGATCACAAATATATACTTTTCCATATCTAGCTCGCTTCCTTTAGGTGGTTACAAACACCATACCAAAGTTAATATACCCCTTTACCTATTCAATAGGTGTAGGGTATAAAAAAATATTAGTTAGACAAATGTTAAATTTTAGAAGTAAGTCTCATACATTGTGTACACAAAGTTTAAGTAAAGTTTCTTTAAGTTATTTAGATGATAAGAGATTTAAAAAAAAGTGATAATACCCATACTCTTGCTTGCGGACACTTTTCTATCGATAAATAATTTATAATTATTAAATATATATGTATATATTGAAATTCTATTAAATAAATTAAATAATTGAAATAAAAAAATGTTAGGTTTATACAACTAATGGGTTTAATTCTGGGATTTATCCATCTGGGAGGGTTTTTTGGTTTTGATAACCATAGTGCTTGTGATAAGAATGATGTTTTTAATGTTTAGACCTCCGGTACGGTTAATATCATCCCATCCCATGCAGTTAAATTTTATGTTGTCCCAATCTGTGACTTCAGAAAGCTCAATGTATTCTCCAAATATAAAATTTTTGTAGTTGAACCCAGCAGCCAGTGCTTGAGATTTCAGCGAAATCACTTGATTTTGTTTATTTTCTTTTTTTCCGCATTCCATTTTTAAAAAAATTATTTAGAACGATAATAATTAATTAAATTAGAATTTAATTAAACAACCAGTGCTTATATATTAAAAATTTAAACACACTAAAGCACATATTATATCCTATAACTTTTATGGACTATAAAACCACAATAATTTTTTATCTTAGTATAATAGAAGTACAGTTAATAAAAAAATTCTATGATGTTATTGTGTAGAATTTTTTAGAAGAATTCAAAAAAACTTATTAGAAATTGGTAAATTATAGATATTTTTTAGGTACCATAAAACCGCATACATCCTTCTATTTTGAAATATTCACAATTTTCGAATTTTGAACATTATATTGTAATTGCTTCCTTATAAAGCATATAAAACCTCAAAATAATGCTATAAAAATTAGACTTTTGGTAATTTTAATTAGAAAGAACTTCCTTCAAAATTCATATAAATAAGATGAACATGTTTATATTTTAAATCATTTCAATTTGAACAATTGTGCTGTATGTAAAAACAAAATGGATTTTTTTTTAACAAATATCAACAAACGGTTCAATTGACAACTGTAAAACCAACTGTAAAACCATCAAACAACTGTAAAACCATCAAAATATCTGAAATGACATTAAATAAGGTTTATCATATAATTGCGATGGAGAAATTAAACACAAAGTTTGGAGAAAGGATAATTCTCCAAACAACAAATTTCAAGGTATTTTTACCAATCAGGTTCTCGAAATTAACAGAGAAGGAGCTGAAGAAACTCTCATCTGGTGAATATGGAGTTAAAAATGAAGGAGAGATGGGAAGATCCGCCAAAGTTACATTTGCAAAATACGACAACAACAATGATGATGATGATAATGAAGGTGATGATGATGTTGACGATGAAATAGAAGATGATATCTTCAATAATGATGAAGTAGTAGACATTACAAATAATTAAAAATAAAAAAATTATTAAAAGAAATTAAAAACACTTTATTTTATTTTTCAAATTATTATTTATTTTTTTCAGTTTTTTTTAGGTTTATTATTTTCCCTTTTTCCAGTTTGATATTCATTTAAGATTGATTTGTATTCAAGTTTTTGATTTTATCCATTTCAATTAAAATTAACAAATCGGAAAATGGATAATGTTTCTCACCATTTCTTTTCTTCTTAAGTACCTTCGAATTAGCTAAATCAGCAATTTTAATATGTAAACATTTTCCAAAGCACACATACCAATATCGTTAAAAGAAGATCTTTTAGAATAATGAATTTGTTGATTCTGCAAAATTTTTAAACTTGTAGAATCATGATCATCCTTATTAATTATATTGCAAATTTTAAAGTTTTTTCCAACAATTTTTTTTTTTCATTACCTTTTACATAAATTTTGTTATAATTATTTACAAATATTTTTAAAAAATTGATGACATCAGAAAAATTTGCTTTACCGTCGAACCATTGAAACCCATGATGATTTTTTGTTAACCAATTATTTATTTGCCTTGTTTTTGCATTTAGATAATGATAACTGAATGGTGGCTTAATGATAAAATGTTGAATCTCATTTTCTGATGAAAGAACTTCTATTTCCTTTAAGATGAATTTATTGTCATTATCTCAAAATCCTTGAAATTCATTTTTATATATTTGAAGAATTGTCAGAAGATTCCGATAAAAATCTTTTAAATTTAAGGTTTCATAAATTTTGTAAAGTAAATATGATATGCAATGTAGAACTATGATGAAACACCAATAAATGGGGGAATTTCAAAGACACAGTTAGATTCTAAGTTTCTTGAAGCGTCATTTTTTATTATTTAGAAATTTAGATTCTTTTGTTAACTTCTCCTGTTAATGGCTTAAATTCTACTAAGCGATCATGCAAAATAAGACAGTAAGCTGTAGTATTGTCTGGATTTTTTTTTAAAGTCTTAATTTTAATTTTGACATCAACTGATCCCATTTTAAGATTATCATTTTGATAGCGAGTATCAATTATGAAGATTGCAGAATTAGTTTTAAAGTTGTCCCATGAAACTAAAGACTCTGATATTGAGTTATTATAATAAAAGCTTCTAAAATTCGAATATGCTTCATATGCTATAGCATAACGATTTTTTGTAAAATCTAAATTCATATCTTCATATGGATATGATTCTGAATTTAAATATACTTTTATATTTTCAATATCACAATAATCAAAAGAAGGATCTTCATCCAGTTTATTTTGTTTACCAGTTTGTAAAGCAAAAATTATAAATCGAGATTTTTCAAGTTGCGCAGCTGTTTTAACATTCCAAATTTGATGTATAGTTCCAGCTGGTAATGTAGGATATTCATGTAATTCCCAATTTCTAAAAGGAATTTTCATAACTGACCCATTTTCAATACTTTTGTATAAATTTAATTTAAGATTATCAGCTAAGTTAATATGTTGAACCTTCCAATATATTTTTGTAATAGTAATTTTTGGTTTTTCACTTGCATTAGCGCTGCTACATAATAATGAATTGTCATTAGATCGAGAGCGAGTTAATATTAACTCATGTTTTGCATTTGGAATAATGTTTTTGTAGTCTTCAGCAAATCCTATTAATCTTTTTAAGGGTATACAAAAATTAAAATATAAATTATTTATTTTAATTGATGCATCAGGTGACCAACTTCCATTGTATAAAGCTGTACTTTCATTTTGGTTCAGTGAAATATAGTTTTTTAATGTTGAAGTAATTCCAACATTACGATTATGATAAATTTCCTTCCCATTAAGTTCATAGCGATCTCATCAAATAGAAATGGTATAGCATTATTAACTAGTTTAGTGTTAGTGACAGCTGTTCCATCATGTTTTGATGCATAACCTTCTATGCAGATTAGACTTGTTGAGGGTAATATATTTAAGTTTTGATTTTGTATTTGTATTCGTATAATATCACTTAATCTGAATGTGTTTAAGAATGGTGAACATGAATGCCAATGAGCACTAGCTAAAGTTTCATCCAAAATAGGATCATTAAAGAGTTCCATTTTAATTTATTTTTAGCAGATATCCAAGAGATTTTAAATATTCTTTATTTTCAAATGATTATCGTTTTTTGTATTTTAAATGCTGAGTTACACCTCCTCCTTCAACTGCCTTTAAAGAATTAAGGTGATGTTTATCATTCTGTGAATGTATATTGGATTGATAATTTTGATTAAATACGATCATTCTGAAGCTTTAAGTGTAATGTTATTGTTATTGTTTCTCCACGAAAATTTATTATATTACCGTTCTGATCAAGGAGTTTTACAGTAATAGAACTTATCTGATTAATAGTTACCGGTAAAAAAATTACATTCTTAGGAACTTCAATTATTTTATAGCCAGGACTGATGTTAATAAAGAATTCATGTAAAGTGTGAGCCTCTTTTTCATTAATATAAGCTCCAGAAACAATATTGCATTCTACTCTTATTATATTTATTTTATTAATATCAACAAAAAGATCTGAAGTATGCCATTTATTGGCTAATAATTTCTTCTTACTGAAACCTAATAATCCGGCAATTGTATCTTTTCTTTCAAAATCAATATCCTTATCAGCAAAAATTTCACACTTTAATGTATTATTATTTGCTCTTATAATTAATTTTTCCTTATCTGCTTTAGTTACATTCAGCGTTTTCCTAAGAAATAGTTCAATATCACCAATTTCATATGAACCTGTTGGAATTGTAATAGGTTTATCATCAATAATAAATGTATTATTCTCCTCATCTATATAGGTATTGAGTTATTCGTTTGGAAATCAACTAAACCGCAGGTATATTCTCTTCCCTTTAGATCTATAGGGGGGAAATAATTAGTTGTCAATATGGAAGAATTTCAGTTTAAAGTTAATGTTATTGACATGTCTTTAATTGATACAATGAGATATTTTAGTAGTGTATTCTGTTTTTATATAGATTTTTAAGGTTAATCCCAAAATTCAATGATTTAGATTTAAGGTTAATACGCATTAATAATATAATATACATACATACAAAAAATTTTCGTTTAAATTTCTTTTGATATAACTAAATTCTAATTATTCTTTATCGGTTATTTTTTTTATTTCATTTATGTTCAAATATAGAGAAATAACCTTGAACTTGAACAAAATTATTAATGTAGGTCAGTTTAAATAAAGCTAGACTAAGAATAAAACAAAATTTTTTTTTTTTTCTTTTGTTTTTTATTATGTTTTATCAACTGATAATTTTTTTCTTAACAATATGAAATAAAAATTCTAAACATAAATGCCCACAATTGTAAGTATTAAAATTTTGATATTTATACTTAAATATTTTATTACTTCTAATGGGGGTCTTAAATTTCCAAAACTATCAAAATAATGAGTTATTTCAATATTTTTAAAATAAGGTACCCAATGCGTTCCATCTCCAATAGAATTATCTAAATTGATTATACCGCATTCATATTTCCAAGGTTTACGTATTGGTAAAATTATCTCTCATAAAAGCTCCTCGAAAATATTTTAAGTATTTTTTAGCAAAGTTTTCTAAATCAATATTTCTAAGAGCTCTATTGGGTAGCTTAGTTAATGGTTTTTTGGATTCAAATAAAGTCCTAAACCATTCTTATATGGTTTTAAGTGCAATCCATTTCCTCCTTTTAATGCTATTGCTTCCATCATTTTATTATGACGTTGACTTTCTTTTAACTCTTTGTGGGCATTTTTAGCATCGTTAAGAGCTTTATTTATTCCTGCAGCGCCACCTGAAAGTGCTCCAATAGCTGATAGACCCGCAAATATAGGTATTAAAGGTAAAACTCCTCCAATTTTTGGTACATTATTCGAGGAATCTTAATGTTTTTTTTCTGGCCTTTAGAAAAATTTCTAGCAGCGCGCAAAGCAGTTTTTATAATATTCTTATCCTTCGTCGGTTTTTTTATAGTTTTAGCAGCTATTTTAGCTTCCTTTATAACATTTTTCAAGAGCTTTTTTCTCGAAGTTTTCTTTTTTAACTTTTTAAACCCATACCAAGCCTAACTTTAGCTTTCATTGAGTTTGTAACTAGGTATGAATTTAACCGTTCACCAAAACTTGAGTCTTTAGCTTTTATCCTTTGCCAAGCTTTCTCTGCCAATATTTTATCAGCTATATGTCGTTGATTTTGATCAGTATTTTGGGAATATGCTATATCATGCTCTCGACAAGCCTCTTCTAAACCATTAATTCCTTTATCACCTCGTGCTAATCGTTTTGCTAGTTTTGTCCCAGGACCACAATAATTATAACCAGGTAAATGTGCTTCAAATGGTAGTTTATTAATTAGAGAATTAACTACACCTTTTCCATTAACAGTTTTTTGGTTACTAATTGAATATTTATTATGAAGTGGCATAATATTAAGTTGTTTAGTTTAAGAAAGTCACTCAAATACTAATCATCTTTTATATAATGAAATTTATAAAACTAGATAATGCAGTTAAAATTAAAAATTTCGATCAAAATTCAAAAAAGAAAATTAAAAGACATACCTTCAAATTGTGGTAAAACTAATGCTATGATTAGTATGCTTTTAGATCCTAAAGGGCTTAAATTTGAAAACATATATATCTACTCGAAATCATTACATCAACCTAAATATGAATATTTAAAAAAATTAATAAAACCAATCAAAGGAATGGGATATAACGAATTTTCAAATAATGCTGATGTAATTGAACCATAAGCCTCACAGCCAAACTCAATATTTATTTTTGATGATGTAGCTTGTGATAAGCAAGATAATATAAGAGTATATTTTTGTATGGGACGTCATCAAGAAGTAGATAGCTTTTATTTATGTCAGTCATATACAAAAATTCCAAAGCACTTAATTAGGGATAATACTAACTTTTTAATTATATTTAAGCAAGATGATTTAAATTTAAAACATATATATGACGGTCATGTAAATTCTGATATGACTTATAATGAATTTAAAAAATTGAGCTCATGCTGCTGGAATGATAATTATGGGTTTCTAACAATTGACAAAGATAGCGGTTTAAATAATGGACGTTAAGAAAAAATTTTGGTGCATTTGCTAAATTTTAGTTAATTCAAAATTTATTAGCAGTTCGCACTTACTAACTGAACAGGTCATTTAATAGATATTGGGTAGTAGTTAGCAGATAACAGGTAGCAGTTACCAGTCAGCAGTTAGCGATTATCAGTTAACAGTTAGCAAGATAACAGTTCAGTTGATAATTCACAGTTAATAATTGAACTAATCCATAAAAAAAAATGGATGAACAACTTATGGAAGATTTAATTAAAACTCGTAAAAATTTAAAAAGGAAATTTCAATCTTTAAAAGTTCAGAAGTTATTGGAAGACCATAATCGGGAAGAAGCTTTCACTCCAAATATAAAACCATTGAAAGAATTAACAAATGTTGTTAAACAACAACAGCAACAACAATTTTCAAATAATGTTATCAAACCGGAAATTAAATTGTCTGCTGGTGATGATAACACCTTAAAATTAATGAGATCATTTAAGCCGGAAGTTAAAACCCCTAGCAACAAAAGTAATACTTACAGTAAATTTATAACTTCAACACCAAATACTATAAAATTTGAAACACCATCTATAAGTGATAATATTATTGATGAAACATCAATTTCACAATTTCCTGTTCTAAACGAGTCACAACTTGATAAGTCATGTGGACCCTATTTTGATGAGTCATTAAATGTTCGAAAACTTGGGAATGCTAATTTTGAAATAAATGAAACTACTAAAGATATTTTGATTGATAATTAAGTTTTTAAAGGAACTAATGGTCTATATGAATTGATATTTAAAAAAAAACCAATAAACTATACTGAAAGTGATTTAAAAACATATAATCAGATACTTAACAAAACGAATGCACATAGAAGAAATTATGATCATTTAGAGTAAATAAAAGGAAACAAAGGTTTTAAATACAAAAATATATTAAGAAAATTATATATACATGTTTATAACACTAGACATAAAAAAACTGGTTCAGGTTGTTCGAAAAAAAATTTTACTAATTATATTAATAAATCTTCTTCACCAGAAACCCATTTAAAATATACAAATCGATCATCTCAGTATGTTTATTGGGATGATCCTAATGAATTAGTTGACAGATTAAGACTTTTAATTGCATCAGAAACAGCTGGTAACAACAATCATCATAATGAAATTGTTTCTATAATTGAAGAGTTGAGAGAAGCAAATATAATACAATAACTATTTACATTAACAATCAGTTAAAACCATAATGTCACTTGATAAATTTGGACGTAGTATAGCTTCTTCTAGAAAACTACATACTCAAGGTCCTCCAGGTATTGGTTTCAAATTGACTTCTGAAGGAAATTATGATTTAGATAACAAAATTTTATCAAATGTCCAAGAACCTATTGATGGCAGTGATGCAGCAACACAAAATTCTGTAAATAAACATATTTTCTTTCAGAAAGAACTATTACAAAACGAAATGCGAAAAATGTCTAATCATTTAGAGACAACAGTATCTATAGAACTTAAATTAGCAGAAGAAAAATTAAAAATATTAGAAGAAAAAATGCAATTTAGTTTAGAGGAAATCCATATCAAATTCTCGGAATTGTTAAATGAAAAATTTTCAAATATGAATGATGTCATTGAATTTCAAATTAAAAAACCAATTAAATTTATTAATGAAAGATTGCAAAAAGCTGAAGGCCAAGCTCGGTCAGCATTGGATTTACTTAGTAGTTTAGAACTTATAAAAACATAATTGGGGATCAGTTTTCATTTACTTTTCGAAATGGATATACATCAAATCGGATATTCTTTAAATAATTTTTTAGCTAAATATGATGATATTTTATTGGAGGAACATTATGAACAATTAAAAATTCACTTCCATTTTTTAAAATTATTTAAAAATTCTATCCTAATTGAAACGAAAGAGAATGGATATCATTGGGATATATGTCCCTATACAACATGACAACTGTTCCAGATACTTGTCCTTGTCATTCAGAAGATCATCATATGTTAAAATGTTCTAAACTAATGGATTTATATAAAAGAATAAAAAATAAATAATTATAATATAATGTTATATAAATAAAGAATATAAATCTTAAACACATTTTATTGTTTTGCTTTTTATTATATATATACTAGCAGATTTACCCGGCGTTGCCCGGAAGCTTGCAAATTGTAAAAACGCAAGCTTCAGCCAATTTTTTGAAATACTACTTTGCTTATAAATGAAGCCACAAAAAAATATTTGTGGAGTTCCGTTAACCCATCGTGGCCCAACAGCTTTTTATAGGTTTTTTCGTTGCTTTGTTATATATATTAGAAATGATTTAACCGATTAACTTCAAATTTTGTATATTTGTTCTTCTTTGAAAATGAAGTTCAATTTACTAACAGACTGGGAAGTTTTTAACCCCTGTCGACCCGACGATTGTTCAAAAAAAAATTTGTAAGTAAATTACGTCCAATTTCTAAAAGAAGGTACAACTTCTTTGAATTAGGGAAATGCTTAAAAAAATGTTTTGTCGAGTTCTTTTAACCGATTGCGAAACAAAAACTTTAAAAACAGTTTGCAAAACAGTTTGAACGATTATCTCTAATTTTTCTATACATGGTGCTTCTTGACAATTTGGTGCTCCTCGACGATAGAGTTGAGGATGTTAGGTTCCCGGCGAATAATGTTAACTGAATTAAAATGACTATTGGTCAAATGGGGATACTAAGTTTGCCATTATGTCATTATACTATGTCAATAGTAGTTATCTTGAATTGCCAACGTTTGAATAAAATATAGTCGATGGTTTAGAAAAGATTTAAAAATTTGCTTTTCAACTTATATTTTGTTTAGTACTCATCTGAAAGTTGTAATACGCTCTTCCTCGTTATACCCGTATGACTATATAGTCAAAGGGTATAATAAATTTGCCATTACGTTTTGACGCAGAGAAGGAGGGGGGGTAGATATAGACTCAAGTGTATGGATCGGATCAGAATCGAAAAAAAAATCGATTTAGCTATGTATGTCCGTCCGTCCGTCTGTCCGTCTGTCCGTCCGTCCGTCCGTCCGTCCGTCCGTCCGCACGATAACTCAAAAACTAAAGGAGCTAGGATCTTGAAATTTTCGCAAATTCGTTTTTTTGCAATAGCCGTCATCGCTATTTAAATCCAGCCATTTTGGTCCATGGGTTCGGGTGGCTGCCATACAACTTCTTTTTTTATATGAGTATTTCTCTGTACCTATTACTGCTACGTGTCTGAAATTTTGGCAAAAGTAGTTTAGTTTTATGGCCAAAGTTTCTGCAAAATTTGGTTGGTCTGTTGCAGTGAGTTCGAGTAGCTGCCATACAACTCCTTCTTTTATATGAGCATTACTCTATACCTATTAAAGCTGGGTGTCTGAAATTTTGCCAAAAATAGTTTAGTGTAATGGCCAAAGTTACTGCAAAATTTGGTTGGTCTACTGTAAAGGGTTCGAGTAGCTGCCATACAACTTCTTATTTTATATGAGCATTACTCTATACCTATTAAAGCTGGGTGTCTGAAATTTTGCCAAAAATAGTTTAGTTTAATAGCCAAAGTTACTGCAAAATTTGGTTAGTCTACTGCAAAGGGTTCGAGTAGCTGCCATACAACTCCTTCTTTTATATGAGCATTATATTTCACCTAATAAAGCTGGTATGTTTGAAATTTTGCCAAAAGTAATTAATGTTTGTAATAATAATGATATAATGTTTATATAACGGTCATACGGGTATCCCAGAGTTGACACAGTCTACTCTACTACACTCTTCCTCGTTTTTTTATGATTTGATGAGAGAAATGTAGGCTTATTTTTTGGAAAAACTGTTTTAAAATACTATGTTTTTAAGCATTATATATAAGAAATTGAATTTTTTGATTTTTAGATTTCATTTGAAGAAAACTGAAAATTTCATTGAATCTTTGTTCAAAACGCACAAACAGGTCAAAACCAAATTAACCATGTGGGTTTTAATTAAAATGTTGGTACAAAATTTTCAATAAAATACTTTTAATCGTATAAGAAAATTAAATTTATAAAAAACTTCATGGCGTCGTCGTGGAAAACGGGTTAATCGAATCAACTAAAACTTTTTGCAGCCTCTCTTTAGACTGCAAAATCAACCTGTATAATTGGACAAATCGAAAACACAAAATTTTTTGAAAGTCCGCCAGGCCGAAATGGGTATAATTATTCCAACCAAATTTATACCATTAATTTCGTTTAATAAGAAGAACATTCGTGCAAAATTTCAAGTTAATCGGTCAAACCGTTTCGACTCGACATCAAAAAAACGAAAAAGCTTAAAACGGCTCTGGAGCCGCAACCTGTTGACTTATAAAAATGCGACATAGCCTATGTCACCCCCCGGGCTCCCAGAATTATTCCTTTAAAATTTTGTGACAATCGGACCAGTGGTTTTCACGTGAATCCTGGACAAACAAACAAACAAACAAACAAACAAATTTCCTTCTTTATATATTAGATAACAATTTTATATAAGTGCGTTTTCTTTACAAATGAGTAAAAGAGAGGTGGTTGTAGAGCTGCATAAGCCTGCACGAAGAAATTTTAAACGACGTAGAGTTATAATTAAAGGATTTGATGATCTTTGGCAAGCTGATTTAGTAGAAATGGGTTCATATGCTAAAGAGAACAAAGGTTTTAAGTTTTTATTAACTGTAATTGATACCTTTTCCAAATTTGCATGGGCAATCCCTATAAAAGCAAAAACTTCAGAGAACGTCACAAAAGCAATGCAAAATATTTTACTAACTTCTAAAAGACATCCTTAAAATTTTGCAAACTGATGATGGAAAAGAATTCTGCAATAAAATATTCAAAAATTTAATGTATAAATATCAAATAAATCATTACTCAACATTTAGCATATTAAAAGCCTCTGTTGTAGAGCGTTTTAATAGAACTTTAAAAGAAACGAGGAAGAGTGTAGTAGAGTAGACTGTGTCAACTCTGGGATACCCGTATGACCGTAACATATACATTATATCATCTGGTTAATTACATTTGGCAAAATTTCAAACATACCAGCTTTACTAGCTGAAATATAATGCTCATATAAAAGAAGGAGTTGTATGGCAGCTACTCGAACCCTCTGCAGTAGACCAACCAGATTTTGCTGTAACTTTGGCCAGTACACTAAACTATTTTTGGCAAAATTTCAGACACCCAACTTCAATAGGTATAGAGTAATGCTCATATAAAATAAGAAGTTGTATGGCAGCTACTCGAACCCTTTACAGTAGACCAACCAAATTTTGCTGTAACTTTGGCCATTACACTAAACTATTTTTGGCAAAATTTCAGACACCCAGCTTTAATAGGTATAGAGTAATGCTCATATAAAAGAAGGAGTTGTATGGCAGCTACTCGAACTCACTGCAACAGACCAATCAAATTTTGCAGAAATTTTGGCCATAAAACTAAACTACTTTTGCCAAAATTTCAGACACGTAGCTGTAATAGGTACAGAGAAATACTCATATAAAAAAAGAAGTTGTATGGCAGCCACCCGAACCCATGGACCAAAATAGCTGGTTTTAAATAGCGATGACGGCTATTGCTAAAAAACGAATTTGCGAAAATTCCAAGATCCTAGCTCTTTTAGTTTTTGAGTTATCGTGCGGACGGACGGACGGACGGACATACATAGCTAAATCGATTTTTTTTTCGATTCTGATCCGATCCATACACTTGAGTCTATACCTACCCTCCCTACTTCTCTGCGTTACAAACGTAATGGCAAATTTATTATACCCTTTGGCTATATAGTCATACGGGTATAAAGATGTGGAAAGAATTTAGTTTTAACGGAAATTATAAATGGATTAACCTAATTCTGGAATTAACCAAACAATATAACAACACTAAACATCGAACAATTCAAAAACGACCGTCAGAAGTCAATAAAGATAATGCTAAAAATTTGCTAAAAACTGTATATAAAAATCATATAAAAATATCTTATCATATAAAAATTGCTTCACCTGCAAAATATAAAGTTAGTGATTCAGTTCGAATAAGCAAATTCAAACATATTTTTGAAAAGGGGTATACACCTAACTGAACAACTGAAATATTTAAAATCAGAAAAGTTCAAATTACCAACCCAGTAACATACTTATTAGAAGATTATCAAGGACAACCAATACAAGGCAGTTTCTATGAATATGAATTGTTAAAAACTAACAAAAAACAAGTTTTTTTGATTGAAAAAATTCTTAAAACTAGTGATAATAAAATTTTTGTTAAATGGTTAGGGTTTACTTCTGATCATAACTCATGGATAAATAAAAAAGATTTACTATAAAAACAATTGTTTATTTTATTATTATTTTACAATTATTACAATCTTTCTTTTTATATTAGTTTTATATAATTTCCATTTGATATGATGACTTTTGTTTTATTGAACGCAAATCAAGTATAGTGTAATCAGATTTATAATTTGTGTCTATTACAGGAATAATTTCCACTTCTCCATTACTTAAAATTCTTTCTGCTTGCATTCCTCGATATTCAAAACATTGTATTTTGAGAAACCTTTCTATAAAATTGCTATCATATTCACATCTTACGTTAATGTCTTTATTATCACCATATTCCAATTGAAAATGTCTGTAAAATTTATGTTCACTATTTATAATTCCACCAATATTACGTTCTTTTAAAATTAATTCTTGTCTAAAAGCCTCAATAGCTTCATCAATAGAAACAAATTACGGTACTGAGTCAGCAAGATCACCAGCTAATTGCGAATCTGATTTTAAAGTAGTGATTGGTGCTGTTGTTGTTGTTGTTACAATTTTTGATTCAATTGTTGTTGCTGTGCTTAATTCTGATGAAATTACATGTTTCAACAGTTGAACTGATAAATTTACTTTGACTGTCTCATTATTTGGAAGTAAAATATTAAAGTATGTACTACCATAAGCTGGTTTATCTAATCTAATATTAGAAATTGGGGCTGAATTTGCTTGAATAATGAACAGACTAAATATAAATAACAAAAATGATTTTATTGTCACAAAAATATTGATCTATCTTCGTTCAAAGTTCATTTAGTAATGCACGATTGGAAATTATAAATATATAATTTAAACTTTTTATTTTCTAGAAATTTCTTTATTATGTACAAACTTTACTTGACTTATAATAGAACACACATACATAAAGAGCGGTAAAAATCTCTCTCTTCCATCTGAAAAAGCTTCCATATAATCTAAATATTCCTCTTTTAAACTTTCAAGTAATTTTCCAAATTTAATTAACACGTCACCAATTTTTGATTTTTTATTTTTTTCATTGTATGTATTTTCTATTGAATATATAAATATAATTCCTTTATCGATTCGTTTCCTTATCATTGACTTTTTCAATTCATTCTGATTTTCTTCATATTCATTTCTTGTCAGTGGCAATAAATCAATATGTTCAGTAATTCCTTTATTCTTACCAGCTGGCAGAACATTTGAAATATTCTTTTCAATCATCTCCCAATCATCTTCTTCAGAAAATGGACAATCAGCATGAAAATGATTAGGTACTGGCTTTTTTTTATTTGTTAAACCTCTTATTTTACCAATAATAGATATGACACCACCATATACTTCTATTTTTAGATGTTGCCAATCCAAAGGAGATAAATCGAATTGGTTAGTAAATGATTCACCATTTCTTATTTTAAATAAACAAATTTTTTCACCGCCTTCTGGAGTTATATATACCTCCAAAAAATCGTGAAATATTCGCCAATTAATTATTTTAATTGAAGCCCATTTCCGACCACAAATTCAATATTTATACCCATGTAAAATATTATCAGCCCAAAACATTATGATGCTTATACTTAATAGTCTAATCAGATAATGCTATATTTTATGTTAGATTTAGTCTTTTATAGAATTTTGAGTATCAAATTATTATTAGAAAAAAAAATACATGTATATATTTTAAATTATTTATTTATTATAAACACCTAAATAATTGTTACATTTCGAACAATAATGATTCACATTTTTCAAGTTATCAGTACAATATGGAATGCAGCAACAACACCATAATCCTATCAAACACATTAGTAGAGCTGCAATATGAGTTTTGTTAGCATTTTCATATTCAACTCTCGTTACGTTTCTTTCACCACAATTGAAACATATTGCAACTTGAGGATAAGGTCCAAATGATGTTTTAAATGCTTGTGGTATAAATACAGTTGAACCACTACATCCTTGGTTTATGTTGTATGACGATGATGATTCCATGAATGTCTTTGGTTAACTAAATTCTTTAGAAAAAAAATTAAAAAATTTTCTCTGGGCAAGAGCATAGAATTGGAATCGAACCTTATACTAATAAACTTACCTAATAGATTTTATCTGCACCCTAGCACTCCTACCCACAGAAGATTTAGTTAACACTTGCTATTTTCATATTTTATTTAGATAAATTAGCTGTTTAATTAGTTTTAGCCAAACAATGGAATTCGCAAGAACAATTCATATGTTTAATAAATTTTATTTAGAAAATAAAATAGAGTTTAGAAAGAAATACAAAAAGGAAATTATGAACCATATTAAGTTTCTGCGGAATTATGCTGATTCAACACTAATTCAATTTAATTCACTCAAAGAAGATCAAGATGATAAATGGACGGATTTAGTTACACACAGTTCAACAAAATTTTTAAAAATATCTTTATTACGATTAGCTAAAATCGTAAAAAAATTAAAAGAAAATAATTATAAATATCGGAAAACATTAAAAAGAAATAAAAAAACTTTGTAATACTACTATATTTTGTTTTTTTCTTTTTAGATTAACAATGGGAATCCCCTGACGTCATTTCAGATTTTTATTTTACAATTTAAAATAATTTTAATTATTAAGTGATACATAATATAAGAACTGTTTTTGCTCTTTATACTTAAAAACTTTATCAAAAAAAAAAACAAAAATATTCAACTTTCTATTCTTTCATTCTACTGCAAAACAACATAAAATTTTTAATAAAATTTCTTATCTTTTATATCAAACATACATTCATTCATTCGACAAAACCGCAAAAAAAAAAAAATATTTCTTAAATTTTTCTTATCTCTAAACTGAAATTTATTCATATAACTATAGGATATTTTCAAAACTATAAAAAAATTCGTAATCTCAACAGCAACAGCGATCTTCGAATCTAGAATTCTAGAACTACGAATTTAGAATTGGCAAGTTCTATATTAAATAATATAAAGATTAGGAGTTTCTCATACCAACCGCCGCTTTTATTAACCGCCGCAATTATTGCCCTGTTGCACCTCTCCTTATCCTACCAAACCCCAATCTAGAATTCTAGAAGTACGAATTTAGAATTGCCAAGTTCTATATTATATAATATAGAGATTAGGAGTTTGTCAAACCAACCGCCGCAGTTATTACCCTGCTGCTACACCTCTCCTTCCTTACCTCCTACCAAACACAATACCTCATCACATTCTCATAATACCACTATAAAAATTCTATTCCCTAATACGTCTCATTATTTCATTATTCACAACTGAAATTCTATTCCCTAATACGTCTCATTATTTCATTATTCACAACTGTCAAATATTTTACTACGTCATCTGACAGCGCCAGAACCCCCATTTATATACTACTATAACTGATATTTAAAAAACTTTTCAAATTTAATTTAGAATATTCAGCTCAATAGCTTAAGCTTTTTTTTTTAATTTATAAAACTTTTTTTTAAATTTTCACGGAAATATAAAATCAAGCTTAAGCTTTTATAATATTAACTTTGTATTTAAACCAAACTTTAAAAACTTTTCATATTTAATTAAGAACAATAAGCACAATATCTTAAGCTTATTACTGTTTTAATTTTAAATTTAAACATAACTGATATCCTAACCACCAAACCTAATTTAAAATACTCAAAGACTCAAACTAGCTTAAGCTTATTATTGTTTTAATTTGAAGTTTAAACATAACTGATATTTAAAAAACTTTTCATATCTAATTAAGAATATTCAGCTCAATAGCTTAAGCTTATTTTTTTTAATTTATAAAACTTTTTTTTAAATTTTCACGGAAATATAAAATCAAGCTTAAGCTTTTATAATATTAACTTTGTATTTAAACCAAGCTTTAAAACTTTTCATATTTCATTAAAAACAATAAGCACAATATCTTAATTTGAAATTTAAACATAACTGATATCCTAACCGCCAAGCTTAATTTAAAATAATCAAAGACTCAAACTTGTTTAAGCTTATTATTGTTTTAATTTGAATTTTAAACAGCATTAAAAAAGCTCTAAAAAACCTCCTCCGCCGCTGAACCGGCATATACATACTACTTAGCCTAAGCTGTCTGATCTTTTATATATGTTTGATAAATATATTACAAAACTTCTAAGGTATTTGACTTTAATTATAGAAACAAATAGAAAACTGAAAAAAAAATTTATTATAATGCATCTTTATTCCATTTTTCTTTCTTGTTTAAAATTGAAATAAATATATACCTAAAAAGTAATTATTGATATCATGTTAGTAAGGGTGGAAAGATTGTATCTATTTATTTCTATTTTGAACAAACCAATTGAATCAATCTGTTTCAATCTGCTTACTGGAAGTTAGCAGATTGAAACAGATTAGTAGAAGTACAGAAGTTCATTACAGAAGTAGTAGATGCATTATATAACTTCAAGCTTTTAAACAAACAATTGCTCTGTTGTTGGTTTGTCTAAATAATCTATCTATCTATCTATCTATCTATATATATAAAAGCGAAAGTTTGTTTATTTGTTTGTTTGTTTGTTTGTTTGTATGTTTGTTTGTTTGTTTGTTTGTAGCAAATAGACTCCTAAACTGCCCAGCCGATTTTCATGAAAATTTGTATATAGGGGTTTTTGGGTACAGAAAGAAATCGTGGCCCAAAAATTTTGCTCTAACGGACCGCCAAGTTGGGGCTGTGGTGCAAGTATTTAAACTTCTTTGTTCTAAAATGAAAACGGTTTGACCGATTGACTTCAAATTTTGTATACGTGTTGCTCTTTAAGAATTGATTAGACACTATTAACAGTTTTGGAATTTATTAACCCATGTCGGGCCGACGGGTGGTCAAAAAAAATTTTGGGTTCAAATTTTGTCCGATTTTACGAAATTCTGCTTTGGCTTAAAAGAAAGCCCCAAAAAAATTTTTGTTGAGTTCCATTAACCCATTGCGGCCTAACAGCTTTTTATAGGTTTTTTCAATACTTTTCTCTAAAATCGAAACGGTTCGACCGATTGACTTCAAATTTTGTATACGTGATGCTCTTTGAGAATTGAGCAGACACTATTAATTGTTTTGGAATTTGTTAACCCATGTCGGGCCGACGGGTGGTTAAAAAAAATTTTGGGCCCAAATTTTGTCCGATTTTACAAAATTCTGCTTTGGGTTAAAAGAAAGCCCCAAAAAAAATTTTGTTGAGTTCCATTAACCCATTTCGGCCCAACAGCTTTTTATAGGTTTTTTCAACACTTTACTCTAAATTCGAAACGGTTTAACCAATTGACTTCAAATTTTGTATACGTGATGCTCCTTGAGAATTGAGTTGACAATATAAACAGTTTTGGAATTTGTTAACCCATGTTGAGCCGACGGGTGGTAAAAAAAAATTTTGGGTCCAAATTTTGTCCGATTTTACGAAATTCTGCTTTGGCTTTAAAGAAAGCCCCAAAAAAAATTTTATTGTATTGCATTAACCCATTGGGGCCCAACAGCTTTTTATAGGTTTTTTCAATACTTAACTCTAAATTAAAAACGGTTTGACCGATTTTCTTCAAATTTTGTATACGTGCTCCCCTATGAGAATTGAGTTGACACTATTAACAGATTTAAAATTTGTTAACCCATGTCGGCCCGACGGTTGGTCAAAATAATTTTGGAAGCTAATATTGTCAAAATTTGCGAAGTACTGCTTTGGCTAAAAAGAAAGCCTCAAAAAAATTTTGTTGAGTGATTTGGAAGCAAATTACGTCCAATTTTGCGCAATACTGCTTTTCCCAAAGAGAAAGTGTAGTTTCGTTAACCCAGTGGGGCACAGTGGCTTTTAATAGATTTTTGCGTTACTTAACTCTAAATTAAAAACGATTTGACCGGTTGACCTCAAATTTTATGTGTGTGAAGCAACTTGAAAATGGAGTTGAGACTGTTAACAGTCGGTCCTACGATTGGTCAAAAAATTTTTTTGGAAGTAAATTACGTCAAATTTTTGGAAAGTAGTTTGTACTGCTTTGAATTACAGAAAGTTTCAAAAAATCCTAGGATAATCCTAGAAAAATCGTTTTAAAAAGATTGCTTTCATACATTTTAAAATTTACATGTGTAAACCATGTGTAATTTTTGTGTTAACTTTTTGCAGTAACATCAACTTCAATTTAACCTCCATTGAGAGGCGCAGCAACGCGCACCGGGTACTAGCTAGTGATAAATAAAAGTTAGCGTGTTATGATTGTGTATATTTATCATTCTATATTAAGAATAAAATTGTGCTTTATTTTATTGTTTATAATTTTGAAGACTGTAAGATATTAGGTAATGATAGCAGCAAATTTGGCGGAATCTATATTATTTGTCACGAAGAAAATTCGTTAAGACGATGTTTTAAAACTAATTCAAATACTTTTTTAAGAAACAAAAATTAATAATAAAGAAAAACCAATAAGAGATACATGATTTTACAGTTATTAACAATTAATAAACACGTTTTATTAAGAATAATAAAAATAATGTTTGTATTAAAATTTTTGTTTTCTCGAGCGAATTACGTAACCTTTTCCTGTTATGTCGAAATATAAAAATTCAACCGATAAAAAAAATGCAATCCGACACCTTTAGAACAAATTAATTTACAGAATTATGAAACAAAGTCAATAACCATCGAAGGTTAAACGATCCACATAAAATATTACTTTTTTAACAAAAATGGTATTTTATAAAAAATAACAGTTTTTACTTTTGTCAGCAAATTTATAAATCCAATTAATTAATTAATTAATACTAGTAACGCCCTGTGCTCGAAATTCGAACTTTTTGTGGTGCTTTTAAATTTACATAAAAAATCCGTTTTGTATAATTTATATTAGACTAATATTTCAACAGTTCTTGCGTTTGAAATTTCTTTATTAAAAAAAATTTATAATTTTTTCAATTATAAAAACGTTTTTAAGTATTTTTGAATTTAATTCCTGAGGCGCTATAAAGAGAGTATAATTTTGCACGGTAATTACACAAAAAAAGCGATTTACATTCTAAATATAAATAGTGTTCTAATATATAATGTTCTGAAAATTTGATGATGATGTATCCTAATTAAAAAGCTATTTATAGAGCATAATATGTACAACAAAATTGAACATACCTATCATAATTCATAAGTAAATAAGTTAAGAACTTAGTATTATATTATATTGAAGCTGCCAAAATACAAAATATTAGTTAAGTTGACAGAAGTTGAGATTTTTTTTAAAATCACAATTTTAAGATTTATAACAAATCTATATTGATGACTTTTTCCTCCTCTTATTCCATTTTTAAATTTAGTAGCTACATAGGCAAATAAGCACTACACTTCAATAATAAAATCTGAAATTTTTACTACAAATGTATGTACATATACAAAAAATGGTTCTGAATTCTTTACTTTACTTTTTATTATACCTATTTGTATAGGAGTGAACTACTCTTTTTACAGCTACACCACACCGCCTCTTGAAAAATAGTAGATGAAAGGAGTAGATAATTAAATATTTATTTTATATAAATTAAAGCATACGACGTACAATTTTTATACGGCAGTACGTCAATACAATATGTCTATCTACATATCCGCAAATTGTACACACAAAAATATTTATTTGAATGTTTTAATTTAGTACAAAAAATTTTATTAATTTCATATAATAGGTATATTTTGAATTTTTTTCAATATAAGATATTTTTTAAAACATAATCTTAGAAATATAAGAAAACCATTTGTCAATTTGTAAATTTTAAAAATCCGATTACAGTACATCGCGTTACGCGTATTTTGGTTGCTCTAATGTAAATTCATGTACCTATTTATTTATAAATTTTTTGACAGAAATTGTACGTCAACTTTTATTTAAGATTAAGATTATTTTTTAGTTTTTTTTGCGAACATATTATAGGTATTTTCAATTATTTTAAAATTATGTTTTTTTAAAAAAAATATATTATTTTCAAATATTTTATTTTGAAAACTTAATCGTAGCAACAACAGAAAAAACAATTACAATATTTTTATACGCTTTGTCAATTTTATAAATTTTAAAACTCCGAGGTACAGCACGTCGCGTATGCCTTCATGTAAATTTATTTACATAACAACTTATTTCAAAATTTTTTGACAGAAACTGAACGCCGTACATGCTGAATTTGGTTGATCTATAAGTAACAAATCATTTTTCTTAAGAAATATTATTTATCAGAAGTCGGTTTTTTATTTTACATATAACTTAACTAAAACCAACAACAATATACGATTTAAAAAAAAAAAATTTTTAAGCAAACGAAAACAAAGTATAGTACTTTTCGGTTAAGAAAAGACGACCATGATGGGACTAAAATATTCGTCGTAATAAACGAATGTCGTTTTAAAAGAATACTGTGAATTTTGAAAAATTAGTATAAGACTTGAACATTGTAGAATGTGCTGATTCTAGAATGGACACTTGGAACTCATTTGCTAAAATTTTATTTGATGTGTCAGCCTCAAGCCAATGTATAGTGCTTTTTCTTCTAATGAAATTTTTTTTGTATTTTTGATGCGTTATTATGATTTTTTTTATATTCAAAAATAAAGTTTATTATAATTAAAATTGCACCGAGTTCGTTATAAATGAAAACTACTGTATAAACCAAATGTATTGCCATCATTTCGAAAAGAACTCATTTTTTTCGTTCACTTTTTAAGATAAAAAAAAAACAAAAAAAAAATTTTAAAAAAATTTAAATTTCCTTGTTCATTGAATATTTGAACTAAACAAAAAAAAGAAAGATATACATAAGTCAGCGCTTATAATCTTTTGAATTAGATTTAGCTGCGAGTTACAACCGAAAATGAATTACATTTACACAGAAAGTCGGCGCATAATATTAGAGTCATAAGCCTCAACTTTTAACCGCGTGACCGTTAAATTAAAGACAGGTTTTCACCTTAAAAAACGCAATATTCTTAAAAAAAAATATCATTGTCCTATGAAAACCAAAAAAACCTTTCTTTTGGTTGTTGTTTCATTAAAATTGGTTAAATAGTTTACCCAGAAAAAGGATGTTTATATTTGTATGGGAAAAAATAAGCCGATTAAATATTATGATGTTAAGTTTAGTTAAGAAAAGTTAACCGAACTAATAAGTTTAGTTTGATTATAAGAGGAAAATAAAGATCTTTATTTTTAAAAATAGAACCAATTTCTTTCTTTTAATATTTAAAAATATTAATATCGTTTTTTGTGTGGTATATAAAAAAATATAAATTATTAGTATAAGTTAAAAAAATAATTTCAAAACTTGTACTGAACTCAAAACAAAAATAAAAAAAAAACTAAATTAGTGTAATAATTGAGGTTATTGTAATGCAATTTTAGCTCTAAAAAGTGTTGCAATATTGTACGAATGGATATAATTTACAAAGGACAATAATTGTAACAAAACAATGGAAATAAAATGATATACGAAATAATACAAAATATAAATTGAAATTATAAACAAAATTATTGTATGTGTTTTTATAGTGACATACAAAATACATAATAAAATTAAAAATAAGGTAAAACGAAGAAGAGTGTAGTAGAGTAGGCTGCGTCAACTCTGGCATACCCGTATGACCGTAATATAAACATTACAACTTCCGGTTAATTACTTTTAGCAAAATTTTAAGTACACAACTTATTAGGCTTTCAATTATGAACAAAAGAAAATATAAGTTGGAAGCTCTTTGAACCTCTTCCACTAAAAGAGGACTTGTATAAAATTAAATTGGCCATAAAATTAAACTACTTTTGGTAAAATTTCAGACACCCAGCTTTAATAGGTATAGAGAAATGTTCATATAAAAACGGAGTTATATGGCAGGTACTCAAAACCCGAAAATGCCTGGATTTCAATAGCTATGAAGGCTATTTAAAAACGAATTTGTGAAATTTTTAACATCCTAGCTCCTTTAATTTTTTAAATTTTTAAATTTAGTATACCCTTTCAACCTATTGTCATATGGGTAAAAAAGAAAATATAAGTGGTTAATTCTTGAGATTTTGATAAATTTTTATACCCGTGCATACATATATGACATCGGGTATATTAAAATTACTCCTCCGTTTGTAACGCATCGATCTAGACGAGGTAGATATAGTGTCAAGGGTACGTATCGGCTCAGAGTCGAAAAATGAGTCGATCTAGCTATGTGTGTCTGTCCGTCCGTCCGTCCGTCCGTCTGTGTGTCAACACGATAACTCAAAAACTAAAAGAGCTACAGTTTTGAAATTTTCACAAAATATTTTTCAATAAATTTCTAGGTTCCCTATTTTTTAGCACAGTTTCAAAAAATTTTGTAAAAATGTGCCTATATAGCTTCACTCTGTCCGTCCGTCCGTCCCTTTTTACCTACGATTGACAAAAAAATATCAGGAATGGATAGGTATTGCAATAAAAATAATTTAATGTTAAAACTTTCTTTTGTTGCCCCCCCCCCGTTACGGAGCTACAGCCCCACAAAGTCGCAAAAAGCCCCATATTTAAACAGTTATAATTGGAGTTCTATAAGGTATATCTCCAACCTGAAAACGGTAGCAGACAGCTGTTTTTATAAGCTTTACAAGTTTTTAAAAGCCAATTGTATAGGGTTACCATACGGTACTAAAATTTACTGTTATTCAAAACTAAGTTTTACAAAATTTTTGGTCCCTCATAACTTCGGAACGGCTAAATCTAGAAACTTGAAATTTTGGGAGAAGTTAGATCCTTAGAAATAAGTAAGAGTCAGATAACAAAATTTTTTTGTCACGCCTCCTCTTTAGGAGCTGTAAGGGGTCGAAAATTGAAATTTTGCTAAAAAGTTAGCTTTTAAACACCTATAACTTGAATACCTGTCAAAATTTTTTTTTATTTGTATACAAAATTGAAAGCTCCAAAACGAAAGTTTCAATAAGTGTCAAAGGTTTTTCTTAATTTTGACTTTGTCCGTCCGTCCGTCCGTCCGAATGTTTACAAAAACTTTTACACGGTTTGAAATAGAGTAAAGAAATTTTAACCACGGGTAGATTACAAAAAAATTAATTTCGTAGAAAAATTTTTTTTTGTAGCCCTACCCGTTACGGAGTTACAGCCCCCCAAAGTTGGAAAAAGCCCTATTTTAAAATTATTATAACAAGAGTTTTGTTAAGTGTATTTTCAATCTGAAAACGGCAAAAGATAGCTGGTTTTATAAGCTTCACAAAAATATAAAATGTATAGGGTTACCATACGGCACTAAAATTTACCATTAAGCTAGCCTCAACTTTTGCAAAATTTTTGGCCCCATATATCTTCTAAACGGTTCAACCTAGGCTCTTGATATTTTGGGAGAAGTTAGGTCCTCCAAAATTAATAGGAGTCGGTTAACAAAATTTTTTTGTCACGCCCCCTGTTTAGGAGCTATAAGGGCTCGAAAATTGAAATTTTGCTATTTTAAACCACCTGTAACTTTAACACCTGTTAAAATTTTTTTTTACAAATATGCAAAATTTACAGCTGCAGCATTATATTTCAACATACGTTAAAGGTTTTTCTTAAATTTGAAAGGGTCTCTTTAAATTGAAGAAATTGTTTCTTAGTCTTAACCATTTTTGGTTAGATAATAATATTCTAGGTAAAATTCCAAATTTTGTTGGAGTTCCAAATTGATTTCCTAGAACCGAAAAAAAATGGATGGGTGAACACAGGAGGGGGGTGAGCAGATCCATCATAAGTTTGCTAAGCAAAAATTTGGGAACCTTCCCCATTGAAGGGCTACTAGGTCTTCAAAATTAAAACTTTTATGTTCTTATAAAACAGTAGTAACTTATTCACCAGTGTAAGTTTTTCCAAAATTAAACGTTAACATTGAAGCTCCAACATTATATTTTGCACTTATTAAAAGGTTTTCTTGAGTGCATTGGGGTTATATTCTAAGTATTTCACTATTAGTCATATAATAAATTATTAATGAAATAACAAAATTATAATATTATCATAGTATATATTTTTATAAAAAAAAATGATAAAATACTCAGTAAGAAACCGTATATAATTTTGAAAATGTGCTTTTTAAAAACCCTTGGTTTTTTTCCCTCACTTGTTTTGGTTAAGATCGGACCAAAACTTCGGGTAGCTCTCGAACAACTAACTTTTTTAACTCCAACATTTTCATATAAAAATTTGAAATTTTGCTATGCATCTTGTATTTAACATGAAATTATATGAATTTTGTTTTTTTTTGCTTTTTTTTTTTTTTTTTTTTTTGTAGATAACGATTTCGAGTTACGATTTCATACGATTTAAATGATGCGTAGAATTTTTAAAAATATTTTAGATTTGGACTTTGTACTTTGAGATTTATGAATTATAATCATTATGAACATGATGATACTTTTCGATCATAATGATCATTATATGAATATGATTATATGATGCTTATTTTGCTTAGGTTTAATATGTATGTATATTCGTGAATTAAAAATTAATTACAAGAGATAGAATTGAAAAATTAGAGCTAGAGTTTTGAAATTCACACAAAACATTTTTTGGACATTTTTGTGGTTCCCTATTCTTTTTGGTTAAGACCAGACCAAGGTTTTGGGGAGCTGCCACACAACTTATTTAAATCAATATGAATTTCTTCAAAAGTAATTATACCAGGAAGATGAAAATTACACAAGGTTAGTTTTATAATGAATCAAGAACTTATATGAAGTTTCAAAGTGTTACGACTTCATTTTCGGGGGGCTGCCATACAACTTCTTTGCACCAATATGAATTTCTTGGAAACTGATTATACTACGGGGATGAAAATTACACACTGTTAGTTATATAATGAATCGAGCACTTATATGAAGTTCAAAGTGTTACGGCCTGATTTTCGGGGGGCTGCTATGCAACTTCTTTGTACCAATATGAATTTCTTAGAAACTGATTATACTACGAGGATGAAAATTACACACTGATAGTTATATATTGAATCGAGCACTTATATGGAGTTTCAAAATGTAACGGCCACGATTTCGGGCAACTGCCATACAAGGTAATCAATTCGATAACTGTGAATCTAATGAAGCTACGAGGTTAAAATTAAAACTGGGCAGGTAAAGTTATAGGGCAAGTTGGTTGGCAAAGTTGGACATCACTCGGACCAACTTTTAGGGCGGGCTATTTTTTATTTTTATGGTTTTTTTTTTCTTTTTGTTTTTAAGCAAAAATTATGGTATAGTTAAAAATTAAATTTTTTTTTTTAAGTAAAAATTATGGGATAGGATTTTTTAACTATTTTACTTTCTTATATTTTTTTTGTAATATTTATAATAGCATAGGGGAAATAAATAACGGTTAGTGGGTATGCACGGGTATCTAAAAGTTGACAAGGGCAACTATAATCTTCCTCGTTTTAATATCATTTAAATTAGTGATATTATGTATTTTGCTTAATTTACTTCCGCGTAAAAAAATTTTGTTTTGCTTGAACCGTAAATACTCAATTTTGTCTTATGATTTTCATTTCCGTTGCTTCAAAGTAAAGCTTCCAAATCTTTAAAGTGGTGAAAAATTATGACGAAACAAGTAAAAAAACAGTCAGTTGATGCAACCGACTTACGAATACCCTACACCTTGGTTCAAATTTAATGAAAAGTCCATAAGTCATTTTAAAACCAAAAAAGTTTTAATAAGTTTGATCGTAAGACATAACTAACGAAATTTACTTTATAAGACTAAAAAAAATTTCCAATTATTTTATCAATTCGAAAATATTAAAAATTCTTACTAATGTATCTATTTAAAAATACTAAACAACAAATAAACTTGAAATAAATGGACATATTTAAAACTTTTTATCCAATTCAATAAAATTTCACACACATGCAGCAATTAGTTCTTTTCAGGATTTTTAGCTGTCGTGCATTTAATGTTGAATGATTAGTACTCTTGATTAATTATTTCAATTTTAAATAATTTTTAAATCTATTCTCTTAATTTACTTTTTTTTTAATGTTTTATATAATTAAATTCAAATTCAATCGAAAGAAATATTAATTTGTAATAATATAAATATAAAAGTTTATATAATTTGATGGTTTCTAATGTTTATTAAAACCGTTAATGCTCTCATAAGCTTTTTATCTCAAAATTTAATAATCAAAATATGCAATACATGTATTTCTAAAATACAACGACAAATTTAGAACTTTTCATGTAATTCATTTAAATATAAAAATAAATTTTGCAATTTAAGTATCGTACACAATTTCTTAATTTTATGTTACCTATGGTAATAAATCAATAAAATATAGATATGATAATAAAAATTAAAAAAATTTCGTCGTTTATTAAAAGAATATATAATTATATTAGAATTTAAATTTCATAAAAATAGCGTAATTAGTTTTTGAGTTATGGTGTTTTTAAGATATACCCCTTGAACCCGGAACCATAGTACGATTTTGCCTATATGCAGTCCCCGTCAAACTTACAATACTAATTAACTCTTGTACACAATTGAAACGTTCTATTTTAATTTTATGTTACTATTTTTATTAATTTCGATGATAAGACTTTAAACCTTGGACGATGATAAGACTGTAAACTGAATCACCAATTAATCAATTTATCATAAGATAAGGGAATAAAAAAGCAAATAGTAAAAAGCACCCTTGTGCCAAATTTGAAGCTTCTGCATTTGTTTGAAGTTACTAACTTTATTATTTTCGAAAATATGCTTTAAGGTCTTCGAAACTAATTTGATCATCCTCGATCCACTACTCCAGTTGGTTCCAATTTTCGAGGGCACTAAGAGAACAGGAAGGGACATACTAATACCAAATTTAGAGGTTCTTACTTCTTTGGATTCGGAATCACGCTCGTTTCGCCTAAATTCGATTAAATAGTTCCAGGATTCGAACCCATGGTCGGATTTCGACAATATGCTGTCCGCACTGTTCTTTTAGTACTACTGAACCCTTGTACACAATTGGAACATTCTATCTTAATTTTAAGCTTCTTTTTCAATTAATTTCAGTTATAAGTTTTAAGGTCTTCAGAACTGTGTGGATGGTTCCCGACCCACTTCTCCAATTGGTCCTAAATTTTGAGGACTCTAAGGACATAGGAATAATCGCTCTAATACTAAATTTGAAGTTCTATCTTCATTGGTTTCGGAATTATGCTTGTTTGGCCTAAGTTCGATCAAAAACTTTTAGGATCCAAACCCATGGTTCGATGTCGACCGCATGCAATCCCCGCCATACTCTCATTACTAGTAACCTACAGCACAAATTTGATGAAGGAAGCGCCATTAGTTTTTGAGTTATTCTTATTTTTTTATATGTTCGTTAGCATTTAGAACGATTAAAAGGTCCAGAATCCGAACCCATGGGCTGATTTCGCCAATATGTAATCCCCGCCGTACTTTAAGTCGTAGTAACCTACAGTTAAAATTTCATCAAAATAGTTCCATTACTTTTTGAGTTATCGTGCCTACGGACGGATGGACGGTTACATCGACTCAGGAGGTCACGCTAATCACAAATATATATACTCTTCCATATTTAGCGCGCTTCCGTTAGGTGGTTATAAACACCATATCAAAGTTAATATACTTTTCTTATTTCATAGGTGTAGGGTATAAAAAAATTTCATAATATTGTTGCAACTTTGAGTAGTTGTCCAAAGCTGTTTTTAAGCGAGGGTTGATGGACAGCATCAATACCACCATTTATATTAGGGGGATACCTCCATTTATTTGTAATTGGTTGATTGTGTAACCATCCACAAGTACTCGAATGGTGTGATTTGAAAGAAATCTCCAATGCGTTTTAAGTCAACTCTACCTAAACCTAAAGCCTCGCATTTTCCTATTACAGCATCATGCCACAAACGGTAAAAAGTTTTATTTGTATCCAAGGCCACAACATCAGATTCACCAGATTGGTGAAAACTCTAGAAGTTAACCGGGAAGGATGCTTACCTGTGCGATCAAGATATTTCAGAAGCTTTATGTTTAAAATTTTTAGCATACTTTGGAAAGGACCCAGGTTATAGCAATAGAGCGATAGTTAGAGGGATCGCTTTTATTGCCTTTTTTTTGAAATGGAAAAACATGCGCAACCTTCGGAAGGACAAAAAGGTTGCGTAGAGGATTTTAAATAGTGGAAAAAGTTTTTTGAGAACCATAGAAGTGATTCCATCCGGATTGGCCTATTTGTTTGTATCAAGATTCTTCAATATTTTCATCACTGTCCGTGTCCTGAAGTAAATTCCACCAAAGCAACAGCCACGGTTGTGTTGACTGGGGCAATGTTGAATTGCAAGCAAATTGTTCACCAAACAAGTTTGCTTTTTCTTTAGAATCTGGCAAAATTCTGTTATTTTAATCAACAAGGTGGGCAATAGGGGACGCTTATGTCTTACAAAAGGTTGTAAAAGTCCAAAGGACTTGCTGTTCTTTGGCATGTGGAGCAACCGACGTTTTTTTGATTGAATAAGAACTTTTCCTTGTTGATAACTCTCTTGCATCTATTTCTGGCCACTATGTAGTTGGATCTGTGAGACTCCGCCCGATTGTGTTGGGAACGTTTGAAAACCTCCTCCTTATCATGAATGGCTTTACTGCAAATGCGATTGAACCATGCTTTCGGTTAACGTTGAATACTTCTCATGCAGTGAGGTAACCTAACCAAGAGGTAACCTTCTTGATTAGAATGGTCGGGAATCCTAGTAGGATTTTAGACAAGTTGAAAAACAGTTTTGACTCAAGAAAGAATTAGTTGAGAAATGATCTCTATTATGAACATTGAAATCTCCTGCAAGAACTATTTCAGTTTATGGACATGACTCCAAAATATTATTGATCTGGTTAAAGATATTTTAAATCTCCGCAGTTTCATATTCATTTGAGTTGGGCGCTCTGCATAAGAAACTAAAATGTATGACATGTTTTCCAAAGAGAATTTTAACCAACACGTCACCGATGGTTGGGCTTTATATTTATGAAGAATGTTGAAAATGATGTCATTTTTAATAAAGATAGCGATGCCTCTCTTAGGGACGAAGTTTGGAACAAGTGAGTAGCCTGTAATACTAAAATTATCTTTTTGACCACTAACTTGCGTTTCACAAAGGACTAGGATAGCTGGCTTGGCATAGTTTAAATGAAATTCAACGACATCATTCGTCTGCAACCCTCGTATGTTACAAAAATTGATATAAAAGTTGAAAATTTTGTAGCTAATTCGAATTTAATTTTTAAACAATATTCATTATTATAAATGTCCAAACTCCCTCTTCAACAACAATTGACTTATTTAGCTGTGAAGGACAGAGAGATAGAAAATGCTCCTCCGTAATAAAATATAGGAGTGAAGGAAAAGCGGACAAAAAGGGGTCTAGAACCTGGATAGCTATACTACTCAGCTATGAAAAAATAAAGTAGGACCTATTCCGGATAATTTGCCATGAGCAAGATAAGCTATTTTGCATCCAAATATACTGAATAACAAAGAAATAGAAGAATATTACATAGATTTTTTGAAATTACAAAACATTAAATTAGTTGTTGCAAATTTCGAAACAATTTATTAATATTAGCAATTAAAATTCCAAAAACTTTCACTAATAGGCAATTAAAAATGATAACACCTATACCAAACAATAATAAACAGAAATTAATTATGAACTAGATATCGTATTTGATTTTAATATTGTAACTTATAAATATGAAATAACAACAACAATTAGAAGAATTCTAGACACTAAATTTTTCAGAATAATTGTAAATGTATAATATAATAAATAATGCAACTGAAATAATTTTGTTAGATGAACAAACAATATTAGTTTAAAATGCATATAGTATTAATCTTTAACCATCATGTGATAACAGATAAATCTTATTAACCAAAAACATGTTAATACATTATAATAACTGTAATTTATAAAAAAATAAGTCAAAAACTTACTTACGAACAAGAAATATAAAAAGAAAGATTCTACTATCCTTTATATAAGGATAAAGTAAAAAATTTTACTAAGAAAATATATTTTGAAGAAATCGCAACGAAGTTTGAAGGTAATATTAAACAAACAAGTCTAGAAAAATTAAATAAAACAGAAACTGTTATTTGGACATTAATAATAGTGAAAATTTTTTTAAAGAAAAAAAAAATTCAGATGAATTCTAATCTAAAGAAGGCAGTAGTAATGTATATTAAAAACACAAAACAAATATAAATAGAGAAGAAACTAATAACAACAAGTAAAGAAACAGCCAGTCGACTTAGAAATACCCTACACCTATGTGGTTCAAATTTAATGAGAAGTCCATAAGTCATTTTAAAATCATAAACGATTTTATTAGTTTGATCGTCAGACAAACTAATAAAATCTTATTAATTTTATAATACTAAAAGAATTTTTTAATTATTTTATCAATTTAAAAATATTAACAATTCTTACTAATTTATCTATTTAAAAATAATAAACAACAAATAAACTTGAGATAAATGGATTCGTAAAATGCAATTACAAAATTACATATTTAAAACTTTTATCCAATTCAATAAAATTTTACACACATTCAGCAATTACTTCTCTTCAGGATTTTTATCTGTACTGCATTTACTGTTGAATGATATAGTACCCTTGATTAATTATTTTAAATTTAAATAATTTTTAAATTTATTCTCTGAAATTATTTATTTGTTAAAGTTTTATAAAATTAAACTCAAAGTTATTCGAAAGAAATATTAATTATATAATATTTAAATAAAAGTTTATATAATTTGATGGTTTTTAATGTTAGTTAAAACCATTAATGCTTCCATTACCTTTTCATCACAAAATTGAATCATCAAAATATGCAATAAATATATTTCTAAAATACAATAACAATTTTAGAATTTTTCATTTAATTAATTTAGATATAAAAATAAATTTTACATACCTAAGTTGTACACAATTTCTTAATTATATATTACCAATGGTAATAATGCAATAGAAAATAGATATGATATAATAAAAATTTTTTCGTCGTTTCAATCAATTTCGTCGTTTATTAAAAAAACATTTTTTTTTTAATTTATAAAATACTAACAGATTTACCCGGCGTTGCCCGGAAGCTTGCAAATTGTAAAAAAGAATGTTTCAGCCAATTTTTTGAAATACTACTTTGCTTATAAATGAAGCCACAAAAAAGTATTTGTGGAGTTCCGTTAACCCATTGTCGCCCAACAGCTTTTTATAGGTTTTTTCATTGATTTGCTATATACTAAAAATGATTTAACCGATTAACTTCAAATTTTGTATATGTGTTCCTCTTTGAAAATGAAGTTCACTTTACTAACGGACTTGGAATTTGTTAACCCCTGCCGACTCGACGATTGTTCAAAAAAAAAATTTGTAAGTAAATTACGTCGAATTTTTGAAAGTAAGTACAACTTCTTTGAATTAAGGGAATGCTTAAAAATGTTTTGTCGAGTTCTTTTAACCGATTGGGAAACAAAAACTTTAAAAACAGTTTGCAAAACAGTTTGAACGATTATCTCTATCTTTTCTATAGTGCTTCTTGACAATTTGGTGCCCCTTGACGATAGAGTTGAGGATGGTAGGTTTCCGGCGAATAATGTTAACTGAATTAAAATGACTATAGGTCAAAAGAGTATACTAAATTTGCCATTATGTCAGTATACTACGTCAATAGTAGTTTTCTTAAATTGCCAATGTTTTAATAAAATATGGTCGATGGTTTAGAAAAGGTTTAAAATTCTGCTTTTCAACTTATATTTTGTATAGTCATCATCATCATCATCAGTAGCGCTACAGCCCGGTGTGGGCCTTGGCTTCCTTTACAATGTCTCTCCAGATATCTCTGTCTTGCGCAACATTCTTCCAATTTCTAACTCCCATAATTTGCAGATCATGATAAAGGTCATCTGACCATCTTTTTCTTGGTCTCCCTGTATTTCTTGTGCCATTCATCTTCCCGTTCAAGAGTTTTTTGGGTATGCTTGTTTCTGCCATTCTTTGTACATGGCCTGCCCAACGTATTCTTTGAGATTTAATGAATCTGACAATATCCGCGTTTCCAATCAATTCATTTATTTCAGCATTTGTTCTTATTCTCCAGCTGTTTTCGTTTATTTTGATAGGCCCATAGATGTTTCTGATAACCTTTCGTTCGAATATTCTTAGGGCACTTTCATCTTGGGTTGTCATGGACCAGCATTCTGCCCCATATGCCATAACAGGTCTTATTATTGATTTATATATTTTCATTTTAGACTTTCTGGACAAGATCTTAGATTTCAACATTTTTGCATTGGCATAGTAACATCTGTTCGCTGCTTGTATTCTTTCCTGAATACAAGTGCTAATTAGGTTGGTATTATTTAGCTGCGTACCCAGATAGGTAAATTCCTTGACTCCTTCAAAATTGTAATCTCCTATTGTGTAGTTTTGTCGATTGCTTCTATTTGCTCTTCTAGACATTGTCATATATTTACTTTTGTTTTCATTGATCGTGTGAACAGTGCGTCCCCCTGTCTGACTCCGTAGTTTATTTGGAATAGCTCAGACATTTTATTGTTGACACAGACTTTGGCTTTTGAATTTTCTAAACTAAGTTTTACGAGTCTGATTAGCTTGTGTGATACTCCATTTTTTTTCCAGAGTTATGTAAATAGCAGTACGGTTTAGTTTATCAAATGCTTGCATAAAGTCGCCAAATATAAAATGTAAGTCAGTTTGGAATTCATAGGCCTTTTTTATAGCCTGTCTTATTGCAAAAATTTGATCGCATGTTGAACGGTTTGGCCTAAAGCCTGCTTGATATTCTCCTAGTCTTTCTTCTGTATAAACCCTGAGTCGGGAATGTAAAACATTTGAAAATATTTTATAAGCTGCGTTAAGTAACGTTATACCTCTGTAGTTCTTACATGCGAGTTTATCGCCTTTTTTAAAGATAGGGTTAATAACTCCGATATTCCACGATTCTGGCATAAGTTCTTGCTCACATACCATGGTAATTAGTTCATGCATTTCTTTGTATAGAGTTGGGCCTCCATTTTTGAATAGTTCAGATGTTATTGAGTCCTCTCCTGAGGCTTTTCCATTATGCATTTTGTCTATTGTTATTTTAACTTCTTCCAATGTGGGTACATTGGTAAATGGTTGTGCTGTTACATATCTTACATATGTATCTGCTTGCGTTTCTCGTTCTTCATTTAGGAGTTCCTTGAAGTATTCTGCCCATCTTTCAATCACTTTAATCTCTTCATTAATAATTTCTCCGTTCTTATTTTTACAAGCACTTAGTTTTGGTTTATATTCCGTTTTTGGGTTTTAATTTTTCTGAAAAAGTTTTTACTTTCATTTTTTGTGTTGTGCTCCTCTATTTCCTCAATTTTCTTGTTCATTGCTGCCTTCTTTTTTAAGTAAGTACTATATTTTGTATAGTACTTACCTGAAAGTTGTACTACGCTCTTCCTCGTTTTTTATGATTTATGAGAGAAATGTAGGCTTCTTTTTTGTTTTAAAAAACTGTTTTAAAATACTATGTATTTAAGCATTATATATACAAAATTGAATTTTTTGATTTTTAGATTTCATTTGTAGAAAACTGCAATTTCACACTAAAATCTATTTTTAAAAAACAACAACTGCAAAGTAGATAAAAAACAAAGACTTACAAAAAAATGTGGAGAAGGAAATTGTTATGTTATTTAATTTTAAAGATATTTTTATTCGGATTCTTTATTAGCTTCATTTTTATTATTATTAATATTATCTCATTTAGCTTTTAACTATTTGCGACTATTTAAGGAAAAAAATTAGTCTAATTAATTAAGTGAGCTTTTGGAATAAGGGTTAATTTGCGTTCATACCAAAGTTTTGAACATTTCATTGAATCTTTGTTTAAAAAGCGCAAACAGGTCGAAACCAAATCAACACTGTGGGTTTTAATTAATATGCTGGTACAAAAATAAAAGTCTTTTAATCGTTTAAGCAAACAAAATTTGTAGAAAACTTCACGGAGTCGTCGTGGAAACGGGTTAATAGAACTTAACTAAAACTTTTTACAGCCTCTCTTTTAGACTGCAAAATCAACCTGTAAAATTGGACACAAATCGGAAACATAATTTTTTTTGAAAGCCTGCCAGTCCGAAATGGGTTAATGCATTCGAACCAAATTTATACAACTAATTCCGGTTGTTAAGAGGAACTTTTGTTCAAAATCTCAAGTCAATCGGTCAAACCGTTTTGACTCGACATCCAAAAAAACGTAAAAACTTAAAACGGCTCTGGAGCCACAACCCGTTGACTTATAAAATGTGACATAGCCTATGTCACCCCAGGGTTCTTAGAATTATTCCTTTAAAATTTCGTGAAAATCGGACCAGTGGTTTTCACGTGAATCCTGGACAAACAAACAAACAAATTTTCTCCTTTATATATTAGATAATACATACTATGTTTTATAGTAAAACTATTAGCCTTTTAAAAATATAAAAGTGTTAAATAAGAACGGAAATAGGAAATAGTGTATAAATTTTATTGTTTTATCTTTACTATTTTCCAATATATTATGCTTTAAGGTCTTGGGAGTAATGGGATTGGTACGCAAACCGCTATTCCAATTCAACCAAAATTTCACGTACACAAATCAAATAAGAAGAATCACCCCAAATATAAGGTTCTATCTTCTTTAGTTTCGAAATTATACTAGTTTGACCTGAAGTCGATCAAAAGCTTCTAGAATCCGAACACGACTACAACCAATTTCAATGGTACTTTTGTTACAAGTAACCTGGAATATAAATTTCATCAAAATAGCGTATTTAGTTTTTGAGTTATGGTGTTTTTAATATATATGTTTGTTAGCACTTGAACTTTTCAAAGGTTCCAGAACTCGAAAGCATGGTACGATTTCGCTCAAATGCAGTCCCCGTCACAAATATATATACTTTTCCATATCTAGCTCGCTTCCTTTATGTGCTTACAAATACCATACCAAACTTCATATAACATTTTCTTAATTTTGGGGCCGTTTAGGGTTTAGGGTTGCCATACGGTACTAAAATTTACCACTGTGCAAAACTCAATTTTTGCAAAATTTTTGGCCCCACATATCTTTTAAACGGTTCAAGCTAGGGTCTTGAAATTTTGGGAGAAGTTAGATCCTCAGAAATTAGTAGGAGTCGATTAACAAAATTTTTTTGTCAAGCCCCATGTTCAGGAGCTATAAGGGCTCGAAAACTGAAATTTTGCTATTTTTAAACACCTGTAACTTGAATACCTGTTTAAATATTTTTTCCTTAATATACAAAATTTAAAGGTCTAACATTATATTTTAACATATGTTAAAGGTTTTTCTTAAATTTAAAACGAGTTCTTTCAATTGAAGAAAGTGCCTCTCAGTTTTAACCATTTTTGCCTAAATAGTAAAATTTTAAGAAAAATTCCAAATTTTGGTGGAATTCACAATTTAATTCCTAGAACCTAAAAAAGTTTGGGGGAAGGGGAGTAGTGAGCATTATATCCTTGAGAAATTTGGCAACCTTCTCCATACAGGGGCTACTAGGACTTAAAAATTTACTGTTATTATAGGTTAGCAGTAACTTAGTCACCAACGTATATATTTCCTAAATTAAACGTTAATATTGAAGCTTCAACATTATATTCCGATAAAATACTTAGTATGAAACACTATATTATTTTGAAAATGTGCTTTTTTAAAAACCCTTAGTTTTTTTTCATCACTTGTTAATTATTTTATTAAAAACAACAATATTTAACATGATATAACTTTTGCATTTTAAATTTAAATTTTCTCTTTGAATATATAATTGTAAATGCAAATCCATATTTACATTTTGAGTAACTGTACATTCTATTCAACAGTCTACACATAACACAACTGCAAATACTCTACACAGCCTCTTTCACAAAAGTCAAATAATATTCCATATAGTTCGCTTATTAGAATTTATATTTGTTGTAGCTTAATAGAAATTATAGGGCGACATTGTGCAGTTAAAATTTTTGCACATTCTAAGTAAAGTAGGTATATTTTTATACCCATATGACTATATAGTCAAAGGGTATAATAAATATGCCATTACGTTTGTGACGCAGAGAAGGAGGGTGGGGTATATATAGACTGAAGTGTATGGATCGGATCAGAATCGAAAAATAAATCGATTTAGCTATGTATGTCCGTCCGTCTGTCCGTCCGTCACCACGATAACTCAAGAACTAGAGGACCAAGGATCTTGAAATTTTCGCAAATTCGTTTTTTTTTGCAAAAACCGTCATCGCTATTTAAATTCAGCCATTTTGGTCCATGGGTTCGGGTAGCTGTCATACAACTTCTTTTTTTATATAAGTATTACTCTGTACCTATTACAGCTGCGTGTCTGTAATTTTTCCAAAAAAGTTTAGTTTTATGGCCAAAGTTTCTGCAAAATTTGGTTGGTCTACCGCAGTGGGTTCGAATAGCTGCCATACAACTTCTTATTTTATATGAGCATTATTCCACACCTAATGAAGCTGGGTGTCTGAAATTTTGCCAAAAACAGTTTAGTGTAATGGCCAAAGTTACTGCAAAATTTGGTTGGACTACTGCAATGGAACCCTTTGCTGCCACACAACTTCTTAGTTTATTTGAGCATTGCTCTATACCTATTGAAGTTGGGTGTCTGAAATTTTGCCAAAAATAGTTAGTGTAATGACCAAAGTTACTGCAAAATTTGGTTGGTCTACTGCAGAGCGTTCGAGTAGCCGCCATACAACTCCTTCTTTTATATGAGCATTACACTACACCTAATAAAACTGGTATGTTTGAAATTTTGCCAAAAGTAATTAATGTTTATAATAATAATGATATAACGTTTATATAACGTTCATACGGGTATCCCAGAGTTGACGCAGTCTACTATACCACACTCTTCCTCGTTCAATATGAATTTTAAGAAATAGGCAAAATAGTAAATATAATTTATATGGATTGTTATTTTTTTGTTGTAGCTTTTTAATAGAAATTATAGGGAGACATTGTGCAAGTAATTTTTTTGCACATTCTAAGTAAAGTAGATATATTTTTTAAAATGAATTTTAAAAAATAGGCAATATGGTAAATAGGTATTAGAACTGTTTATAGAAAATAGATAACTTTACATTATAAGCAGAGATGCAAACCATTTTTAGCACATTTTCAAAAAATTTTGTAAAAATGTGCCTATATAGCTTCATTCTGTCCGTCCGTCTGTCCATCCGTTCGTCCGTTGGTGCATCCGTATGTTTACAAAAACTTTTACACCGTTTGAAATAGAGAAAAGAAATTTTAACCACGGGTAGATATTACAAAAAAAAATAATTTCATCGAAGAATTTTTTTCTGTAGCCCCACCCGCTACGGAGCTACAGCCCCCCAAAGTTGGAAAAAGCCCTATATTCAAATTGTTATAACAAGAGTTCTATTAGGTATATTTTTAATCTGAAAACGGCAAAAGATAGCTGGTTTCATAAACTTTATAAAGTTTGAAAAGACAAATTTTTAGGGTTACCATACAGTACTAAAATTTACCATTATGCAAAATTCAATTTTCGCAATCAATTTTGGTCCCACTTATCTTCTAAACGGTTTAAGCTAGGGTCTTGAAATTTCGGGAGTAGTTAGATTCTCAGAATAAAGTAGAAGTCGGTTAACAACATTTTTTTGTTACGTCCCCTGTTTAGCAGTTATAAGAGCTCGAAAATTAAAATTTTGCTATTTTTAAACACCTGTAACTTGAATACCAGTTCAAATTTTTTTTTCTTAATATACAAAATTTGAAGATCCAACATTATACTTTAACATATGTTAAAATATTTTCTTTTATTTAAAAGCGGTTCTTTAAATTGAAGAAAGTGTCTCTTAGTTTTAACCATTTTTGCTTAAATAGTGAAATTCTAAGTAAAATTCTAAATTTTGGTAGAATTCACAATTTAATTCCTAGAACCTAAACAAGTTTGGGCGAAGGGGAGTAGTGAGGATTATATCCTTGAGAAATTTGGTAACTTTCCCCATAGAGGGACTACTAGGACTTGAAAATTAAAAATTTACTTTCTTATAAGTAAGCAGTAACATAGTCACCAACGTATATATTCCCTAAATTAAACGTTAATATTGAACCTTTAACATTATATTCCGATAAAATACTTAGTTGAAACACTATATAATTTTGAAAATGTGCTTTTTTAAGAACCCTTGGTTTTTTCATCACTTGTTTCTATTTAGTTTTGGTTTAATTTAAAATTCAATTTTGATTTAAGTTTTTTTTTAGGTTTTGAAAGTTTTAATATTTGGTTTTAGGTTTTATTTTGGGTTTGTAGTTTTAAATTAAGTACATATATTTAATTTTTCCTTTGGTTTTGTTCTGGTTCTACAAAATTTTGGTGGTTATAGGGTTTCTGATTTGATTTCCATCTCTGATTTTAAGTAATAGAAAAATATATTAGTGAAGCTCAGGCAATAGCATTAGGTTTAGATGTACAAGCTACATTTCTAAATTAGTAATCCTTACGTTCTCAAAACGAAAAAGGATGTACACAGAAGAGTGTCAGGAATTAGATCCCAAACTAAGAGTTAAAGTTAGCCTTTATTTCAACGTCTAAGATCAGGCTATTAGTTCTATTAATGAAAGATTAGAGCTAGCTTCTTAAAGCTCACCATAAATTATTCTTTTTCTTACATAACATAAGCGAAGCTTCAAACTTAGAAAATTTAAAAGAATTATGTGAAATGGTAGATTCTGCTTTGCCCATTAAAGAATCAAAAGACTTAAATGGTGATGAGTTATCCAAACAATTGTTAGTTTTGTCGTCACTTGTTAAACCGAATCAAACTAGTTCAGATATTTTAAACTACATATTTCAATCAGGTATAGATCTAATATTCCTGAATTCCGTAGTAGCCATTAAAATTTTAAACACCTTACCAATAAATGTACCTTCAGATGAACGTAGTTTTTCAAAATTAAAATTAATAAAAACGTACTTATGAACGACAATGACACAAGATAGACTGGTTGGTTTGTCAATTTCAGGAAAGTTAGGTTTGCTAAAATTATAATTATATTTTTTTAGGCTATCTAGGAAAAGAGGAATAAACCTATTGGGGAAACCTCTATAGAAAAAAACGCGATAAAAAAGCCTGTCTCACGGGTGACGCGGAAACGGCTTGTTTCATTAATTTTAAGTTAAAGGGCGAAATTTTTGAAAAATGCACAGGGCGTCAAATTGAATAGGACCGGGCCTTGGAATAGGGTATAAAAATACATGTACAATAGATAATTTATCGCTTAAAAATATACAAAAAATTCATGTTTAGATTATCTTAAAATGTTAATCTGCTAAAATAAATAGTAAGCAAGAAAATAATAAATTTAACAAAATGTAAACAAAAGTAATAAAATAATTAGCCACAAACTGAATAAGTCTTTGCTATTGACTTGCAAGATTAGACATCTTGAACTAAATCCGACATGGTGCAAGATCAGACCTGTTGAACTAATTAATTAATTTACATTGCTAATGTATTCATATTTATTATGTATTCATTACAAGAATTCGAAAAATGAAATTAACAATTATTCTTTGTCTGATAAAAAATAATAGTTAAAAATTTAAATAGAAAAATAGATATAAATAGTAGTAAGGTGAAGAATAAGATCAGTTTTCGTCATTATTCCTAAGAGTCAATTTAACCGTTTTTGTTACCAATAAAATTAATTAAGCTCCTATAAAATAATTAGTTTTTTTTCATTATAAAAACCGGTAGTAAAAACAAAATTGGCATGCCAATAAGGCCATGGGTACTTTAAAATTGCTCCTTAAAATAGACAAGCTTGATATAGACTGAAAGGTATGATTCGGATCAGTATCGAAAAGTAAAGCGATCCCGGAGAGTGTGCCTGTGCGTCCGTCTGTGCAACCAAAGTAACATTATCATATAACAAAAAAAAATATAATTGTACAAAAACTGTTTTACAAATAACTGAATTATTTTACTTAAATAAACAAAAACATAATTGTCTTCAATAAATATGATGTAGTCAAATGAGGTAAAATGACTTTATATTACGTGTAATAATAACGATCATAAACTTTAAATTGTAAAATGCAAAGGTTTTTACAAAAAAATATTAAATGGTACTTGCATTGGTCTAGGAAGAAATTGGCACTCTTCTAGGCTCTACAATAATTTTATATGTGATGCTTGCCTCAATATTCATGATCTTCTAACGAGTATTAACCTTTAATTGTAGAGGTGACGTAAAATTTACCTCCATCTTACTACAATTGAGAAAAATGCAAATTTCAATTGCAGCTAGCTACAAAATTTTTTTAGTATACTCATATTTCATTTTTATCTAAACGTTAGTATAGTTTGAACACGATCAGACAAGTATGTATACTGAAAAGACTATATGTAGGGTAAAATTTACGTCATCTCTGCATTTGTGTGATTTTTGTTAAGTAGATTTTTTACGTTACCTCTATTTATGTGTAAGTTTTCCAAAGAAAAATTTTACGTTACCTCTTCTAGAGTGTACATTTGTATATAGAATAGTTTTTACGTAACGTATGCAACAAAGTGATTTTTTTATTTTTTATTTTCGTTTTATATTTGAAAAGTTTAAAAATATAGTTCAAAAAAGCTTATGATGAATGAAGAAGATATTGCTGAGATATTAGAAGATTTTTCGGATGATAATGATATTGCCGATCCGGATTTCGTAATAGAATCTGACCATGAAACTCAAACTGAAGAAGAGTATGATTCTGATATCGAAAACAGAGACTGTGAAATAAGTGAAGGTCAAAGCGTGGAACAGACTAGTTCCACAAACACAACTAAAAATTTTTATGGTAAAAATGGGTTCAAGTGGTCCTCCAAAGAACCAACGCGCTTTATAAAAACGCCCCTGCACAACATAATACGTTTACCTGGTATTCGCAACATGTCTACCATAAAAGATTTGAAAACTGAAGAAGAATTTTGGTCTTTAATATTTGATAACAAAACAATAGAAATAATCCTAACATTTACAAATAAGAAATTAAATCAGATGCGCAACAAAGATAACAATAGTAATAAATATGAATTAAATGATGTAGATATTACAGAGCTTAGGGCTTTACTAGGACTGCTAATTTACACTTCGGTTTTCAAATCGAACCACGAAGATTTTAATATTCTATTTTCGACACAAGGCTACGGCAGAGACATATTTAGATCGACAATGTCTAAAAATAGATTTAGAAACTTGTTATTAGCTTTACGTTTTGATGACTTCGAAAAAAGAAAAAAGAATTTGCAAACAGATCCTTTGACACCAATATCAGATATATTTAATACAATAATTGAAAATTGTCAAAAAAAATATACTGTTGGAACTCATTGTTGCATTGACGAAATGCTAATTTCCTTTCGTGGCAAATGCCGTTTTAAAATGTACATGCCAAACAAACCGGCAAAATATGGATTAAAAATTTTAGCTCTAACAGATGCTAGAACTAGCTATTTAGCAAACGCATACATTTATGCTGGTAAAAATAGTGATGAAGGAAATTGTGCTAATCTAAAACGCTTTTCGATTCCCACTCAGTCAGTTTTGCGCTTATGTAAAATTATTGAAGGAAGTAACCGGAATGTAACAGTCGACAATTGGTTCACTTCTGTAGAATTGGCTGAACAATTAAAATTACGACACCTTACTCTGCTTGGAACTATAAAAAAAAACAAAAAACAAATACCACCCGAATTTTTGCCAGACAGAAAAAAGAGTGCTGGCTCCAGCATGTATGGATTTACAAAGGAAATGACATTGTTGTCTTACGTGCCAAAAAAATATAAAGCCGTACTGCTACTTTCAACAATGCATCATGCTGCAGAAACTGATTCTCTCTCCAATAAACCTTTGATGATAGCAGATTATAATAACACGAAGGGCGGAGTAGATGAATTAGATAAAAAATGCGCTATCTATTCAAGTAGTCGCCGTACAGCACGTTGGCCAATGGCCATCTTTTATCAACTTTTAGATATCAGTGCTGTAAATTCTTATATTCTCTTTCGTTCATCATCTTCAGCACAATCTTCTAATATGTCACGAACTTCATTTTTATTGAATTTGGGAAAACAATTAGTATCGGCACATTTACAACGTCGTCTTAATAATGTAAGAATTTCAAGAGATGTAAGAACAAATATATCCCGCCTTTTGTTTAAAGATTCTACAGTAACCACTAAAGAAGTTGCTATACCAAAGACAACATGCTATATATGTCCAAGTAGACTTAAACGTAAAACGATACATGCATGTATTCAGTGTGAAAAACCTATCTGTATGGGATGCACAAAAAGGGTTTGCACCAATTGCGCTGATTTATATGAAGAAAATTCATCATCAGAATAATGGTTCCTGAAAATTTGTGATTTTGAAGATATTTTTATTTCTACGGTTTTATTTTTAATAGTTTGAATGAAATTTTTGTTTTCCTTTATTTATTCTCTATTTTATGTTATAAGTTAGTCATATGAAGACTTTAAAAAAAAACGGTTCCAAAATGAGCTGTGAATAAAAATGCCGTTTTTTTGTTATCAAAATATTTTTTTTTTTTTGGTTTTAATTAAAATAATAAAGTTGAACTATATTCTGTTGACGTTGAACTTTTTTCAGAGAAAAAAAAACAATTTCGAAGCCGAACAGAGTCCGAATAAAAAAGGGGTAATATTTACGTCACCTATACTAAAGTGTTAAAAAATCTTACCTCTACAATTAAAGGTTAATAATAAAAATCTGTCAAACAATTAGAGTAATTAAAGTAATTGGTAAATGATGATTGACAAATAATTTTTTGCTTGATTTGTGTCTCCGTATTAATGACGGTCAATCATTAACTAAATGTAAAACCAATTAGCCAACAATCATAAAGTTATTACATCTCAACCAGTCATCAGGCAAAAAAGAAAATATTCAAGAAAATCTGCCCTTTAAATAGATGACTCACCACGCAGTAATTTAATATAAAAATTTCAATAAAAACCTTGACACAATGAAAAAACTATAAAGACAACTATTTACTGTAGATGCATTGATTTCAAATCACAACTGGAATCAAGTAATTTACATCTAGTAAAAAATGCACTGCAGTGTTTTAATGTTAAAGTGAATGACTCTTTTTGTAAAAAATTAAGCAAGACCCAAATGATCTTAAGGTAAACAAAATTAGCTCAAACGTTATTAAGAAATTCAAAAGTAATGTAAATTTAGACGAAGATGGTCGGAAGACAATCCTTATATAATTATAATCCTGGATACCACTTGGTCAGCTGACAAAAAGAAAAACATGTAGGAAATATGAAATGTAATAACAAAGATTGAGAAAAAGATAAAAAAATTATATAGTAAAACTTTTCTCAAGTATTTGCATGTAAAAAGAACACTTAAATCAGCAAATACTGAATGTTTATTTTTAAAGAAATTTTAAAAAAATTTGAAATCTAGTTCTTGGTTGGTAAAAAGAAAAAATTCAGATGTTTCAAATTTGCCATAAAAACTGAAGACTTCAATTTCCTGCTATATAATAATTTTTATCTAATTTAACAATAGAAAACTGGAATAACGTAACTCCAAAGCATAAGGATTTAAAGTTGAAAAACGTAAGAATAATAATAACAAAAATATTAATGTAATACTCCTAATTATGATAAAGACACTATTAAAAACAAAATCTTATAGGCATAAACACATAAACGAAATTTATAAAAAGGACACAACATACACTGAATCACATTGTCGCAAATATTCTAATGAATTACCTAATCAAAAACCTCAAATAAAGAATTAACTCTCACCATTATTATCTCATGTTACAACACCTTTACAAAAAAACTTTCACAATCATAATAATATTGAATATCCTAACCTTGTGAACACCCTATTTCCAGCTAAAACTTCTTTTCACTTACATACGACAACTAAATTGGCCACTTCACTTTCAAGTTCTATTTCTGCCCAACCATTTAACAGATGCCCAAACAACTAGCTCTATTTCTCAATCCCTTAACACCTAAAACACTTTCGTTTTTTTCATCTTCAACCTACCCAACAAATCCAACACACTTCTCTACTATGGCTCACATTCTTGCAAACCAAATACAACAGTAACTCTCAACCCAAGTCTCACGCACCATCATCTTCATCTTGTTTCACGTTCCAATCTAAAATTTCCTCTGGGACTCCTATTGCTTCTTTGATGGAACCGTGTTTTCCTCGTATTGTAAAATAGGCCAATGCCTATCTACAGGACAAAACAAATTCAGTTTTTATTAGTGGAAAAACCAATGCATATCTTAAAATTTCATACCCGCAAGAAGGCTTTCCTAATATTTTACAACTTTGATCTTTATTTAACCGCTTTAATACAACGTTTAGTATTATGTACTTCTGAGCAGATTAATTGTGATCTTTAGTCGTATGCTTCACAAGTATCTTCAGAGTGAATTAATCATCTACAACACACACGGGAAAACCACGAAAATTGTTTCGTCCCTGAAAAGCCACAAAAATAATATAATTATTAAATAAAAATATTACTGATAATTTAAATAATTTTTCGATTTAATATCAAAATGTTCGGGGTTTTAGAACAAAAACTAAAACAGTCTTTTCAAACGGAACCATTTTAAATATTGATTGTTTCATTTTAACAGAAATTTGGTTATGCCCTTCTATAAGTAATTTAGAACGATTTGATTGCACTTAGTGGGTCTGTAGAAAAGATATATACTCTTCAAATTCGCAAATTAATTAATTAATTAATAAAAAATTAAACCTAAATGAGGTGGCGTTCTCATTGCAATTAAAAGTAATACTAGTATCGTCCTGTGCTCGATATTCGAGCTATTTTGCTGTTAAGTTAACATATAAAATTAGTTTTGTGTAAATTATATTAGACTATACATAATAAAAATTATGCCAACTGTGTTGTCAACAATTCTTACGCTTGAAATTAGCTTAAAAACAAATTTGTAATTTTTCTTAATTATTAAAACGTTGTTAAGTACCGATTTTTGAGTTTTATTTCTATAGCTTAAGCCGCTTTAAAGATAGGATAAATTGGTACAGTTAAATTAAATTAAAATTCTAAATACATACATATAAATATTATTCTAATAAATACATATTTCTAAATATATACATATATTTATTGAAGTCAAGAACCCAAAATTCGAGTTAATGCAGTCCTTCATATATCAAACTGTACTTTTTTCTAAACATTTTAGTACGATTTGAACTATGTTGTAGTACGTATTCCGTATCCTAATTAAAAAGCTCTAGAATACATAATATGTACAACAAAATTTAACATATCATTATTCATAAGTTTAGTATTTAGCATTATATTATATTGTAGTTTATATTATAGTCAAGTTGACCGAAGTCTTTTTTTAAATCTCAATCTTAAGATTTATAGCAAAAAAAAAGTTTTTCAATAAATCAGAGAATAAATTTTTCCTACCCTTTTTCCATTTTTAAATTTAATAGCTACATAGGTAAATTTTTACTACAAATGTATGCCTATCTTAAGTTCTGAAAACATGCGAAAAATGATTCTGAATTCCTTAGTTTACTTTATACCTTTTTGTCTAGTTTATTTATTTAATATTTCCTAAGTTTTTTATTGACAAAAATATATTTCTATACATGATAATGAGCCATGACTCATAAGTTTCTTAAAACAAATAAATATTATTGCTTTCATTCCTTTATGAGGAGTAAACTCTTTTCTTCTCTCAACTATTACCAGCTCCTCCAGCTCTTGTAAAAGAGTATATGACAGAGTAGATAAATAATTTCCGGCAGATGGCTTTAATTAAAATTCTCTTGAATAGGTTATGTTAAATCATATTTTTTATTTGATAACCAATAAGCACTTACCCCCTTCCATTTTAAAAAATATTCTTTATATTTATATCAGCAATAAACCTTAATTTTTTCACTTTATTAATATTTAAATACTATTAAATATACTTAACTTCTCAAATGACAGGTAGTTTTACAATATCAAATATATATATGACGATTAATCTGACAATTATGTACTCCTGAAACAAAAATTAGCGTTCCATTTACAAACTACGCCTATCTAATCATCATGTACACTTATTGGTATATCAAATTCGTTCGTTTTGTCAAAATAAAACTAAAAATAGTTTTTTTGTTATAAAAAAACATTATTCGATGTTGAAAATGTGAAATAACCTTTTCAATTATTAGAATGAAATCGAAACATACATTTTATACGGCAGTACGTCAATACGTCTGTCTACATATCCATTATCGGTAAATCGATACGCGCGTACAGTATTTAATTTATCACAAAATATTTATTTGAAGGTTTTAATTTAGTACCTACAAAAAATATTTTTAATTTCATAATATAGGTATTTTGAATATAAAATATTTTTTAATAAAAATTATTTTTTAAAACATAATATTAGAAATATAAGAAAAACTAATAATAATATTTTTATACATTTTGTCAATATTTGTAAATTTTAAAAATCCGAGATACAGTACATCGCGTATATTTTGGCTGCTCTCATGTAAATTTATGTACCTACTTATTTCTAAATTTTTTGACAGCAATTATATGCCGTACAAATAAATTTTTTTAAGAAAGATAATTTTTTTAGTTTTGCAAACATATTGTTGGTATTTTCAATTATTTTGAATATATGTTTTAAAAAAAAATATTATTTTAAAATATTTTATTTTTAAAATTTAATCGTAGCAACATAAGAAAAAACAATTACAATATTTTTATACGCTTTGTCAATTTTTAAATTTTAAAACTCCGAGGTATAGTACGTCGCGTATGCTTTCATGTAATTTGTTTACATAACTACTTATTTCAAAATTTTTTGACAGAAACTGAACGCCGTACATGCTGAATTTGGTTGATCCATAAGGAACAAATCATTTTTCTTAAGAAATATTATTTCTTTTTTGTGTTTCTGCAAACATATTATAGGTATTTTTTAATAAACAAATTTTTTACAAAAATATTATTTTAAATTTTCTATTTTTATTTTTCTCTTTGTCAATTTTTAAATCTGTGGTACCAATACGTCGCGTATTTCGGTTGCTCACACGTAAATTCATGTACCTAACTATCTCATCTATGTATTTCAAAATTTTCCAAAAATTTCCAGAAATTATGCACCGTACGCGTTGATTTTGGTTAGATCCTAAGTAACAAATCATTTAAATTACAAATTATTTTTTTAAAAAAAATTATTTGTTATTTTTTTCAATTTTTTTTGCAAATACATATATTTTTTAAATATCATTACTCTCAAACGTAATGGCATATTTCAGAAGTCGGTTTTTTATTTTACAAAAAACTTAACAAAAAGCAACTATATACCTTATGCGATTTAAAAAAAAAAAATTTTAAGCAAACGAAAACAAAATACAATACTTTTCGGTTATAACGACCATGATGGAACGGAAAATATTCGTCGTAATAAACGAACGTCGTTTTAAAAGAATGCTGTGAATTTAGAAAAATTAGTATAAGACTTGAACATTGTAGAATGTGCTGATTCTAGAATAGACACTTCGAACTCATTTGCTGAAATTTTATTTGAAAATTGTTTTTGTATTTTTTGTATTTAAGTTGCGTTATTATGATTTTTTTATATTCAAAACTAAATAAAAAAGTCTTAATTAATCGCCAAGCAACATATTTAGATATAATAAGTTTAAATAAAAGAAATATCAATGTAATAAAAAACTTATTATAATTAAAATTGAACCGAGTTCGTTATAAATGAAAACTACTGTATAAACCAAATGTATTGCTTTCATTTCGAACAAAACTCATTTTTTTCACTTTTTAAGATAAAGAAAAAACAAAAAAAAAATTTTAAAAAAATTTAAATCTTCTTGTTCATTGAATATTTGAACTAAACAAAAAAAAGAAAGATATACATAAGTCGGCGGCTATAATCTTTTGATTTAGATTTAGCTGCGAGTTACAACCGAAAATGAATAACATTTACACATAAAGTCGGCGCATAATATTAGAGTCAGAAGCCTCAACTTTTAACTGCGCGACCGTTAAATTCAAAATTACGTTAAATTAAAGACAGATTTTCACCTGAAAAAATGCAATATTCTTAAAAAAAATATTATTGTCCTATAAAAACAAAAAAAACCTTTCTTTTGGTTGTTGTTTCATTAAAATTGGTCAAATAGTTTGGCCTAAAAAGGGATGTTTATATTTGTATGGGAAAAAATAAGCCGATTAAATATTATGATTAATTCTACTAATTGAAGAATTAAAATTACTTAAGCATTGACATCAATGCCCAATACTGCAATAATACAATAATGTTATAAATAAAAAAATATGTGATACAAATGAAACTATGCTGTTTGGTGTTTTAACCCTACCAAATTTATATTTACTGAAGTCAAGTAAAAAAAAACTGTACATTTTAGTAAGATTTGAATTATTTTGTATACGTATGTATTCTGTTTCCTAATTAAAAACTCTATGAATGCATGCTTGCGTTCCTTTATAGGCATTTTTTAAGTCGAGCAGAGCATGAACTGTCAAAACATAACGTTTTTTGTCTTCTAGCTTCTTAATTTTTTTTTTAAGCTTTTTTATTTAGATTTAGAATCACTAAATTAATATATATATATACAAAAATTAAATATTCAGGTTAAAAAAAAATATTCCCAAGTAAAATACATTTAAATGACATTATAAACTAACGAAAGACAGGCATATGACACTATTCTACTGAACATATCTCAATGCTTCCATTCCTCAATGAGAAGTAAACTATTCTTTGCTACTGACAGCTACTCCCAACTGAACCAGGCTTTGCGAAATAGTAGATAATAGAAGTAAGTAATTTCCGGCAGATAACTTTGATTTAAATTTTCTAATAATAGATGGATTTTCATTTGAATTTCATTTGAACTTCTCAAATAACAGATAGTTTTAAAATGAAAATTAATCTAACAATTATCTGAAAAAATGTAGAGAAGGAAAATGTTACGTTATTTAAATTTAAAGATATTATTATTCGGATTCTTTATTAACTTTATTTTTATTATTAATAATATTATCTCATTTAGCTTTTGCACTATTTGAGACTAGTTGAGAGCAAAAAAATTAGTACCCATTATTAATTAAGTGAGCTTTTGGAATAAAGGTTAACTTGCATTAATACCAAAAATTAAAAAAATTTTATTGAATCATTGTGCAAAACGCGTAAACAGGTCAAAACCAATTTAACCCTGTGGGTTTTTATAATTAAATTGCTGATACAAAATTTTCAAGCAAATAAAATGTATAGAAAACTTCATGGCGTCGTCGTGGAAAACGGGTTAATCGAACTTAATCCTGAAACTTTCTGCAGCCTTTCTTACGGACTGCAAAACCACCCGGTAAAATTAGACACAAATGGGAAACACAAAATTTTTTGGAAGCCCGCCAGGTCGAAATGGATTGATATATTCCAACCAAATTTATACAACAAATTCCGTGGTTACTAAGAGGAACATTTGTGCAAAATTTCAAGTCAATCGGCTAAACCGTTTTGATTCGACATTAAAAACATTGAAAAAGCTTCATTGGGTCCCCGATTCGAACTCAACAAAAATTTGTGTCAGCCTCTCTTAAATCACCCTGTAAAAGTGAACACAAATCGGAAACACAAAATTTTTTGGAAGCCCCTCAGGCCGAAATGGGATAATTTATTCCAACCAAATTTATACAACTCATTCTGGTTGCTAAGAGAAACATTTGTACAAAATTTCAAGTCAATCGATCAAACCGTTTTACCTCAACATCCAAAAAACGAGAAAGCTTAAAACGGCTCTGGAGCCGCAATCTGTTGACTTATAAAAATGAGACATAGCCTATGTCACCCCCCGGGCCATCAGAATTATTCTTTTGAAATTTTGTAACAATCGGACCAGTGGTTTTCACGTGCATCCTGAACAAACAAACAAACAAATTTTCTTCTTTATATATTAGACTAGCAGATTTACCCGGCGTTGCCCGGAAGCGTGCAAATTGCAAAAAAGTAAGTTTCGGTCAATTTTTGGAAGGGTTGAAAAGCTTTGGTTGAAAAGAAAGCCTCAAAAATATATTTGTGTAGTTCCGTTAACCCATTGCGCCCCAACAGCTGTTTATAGGTTTTTTGCCGACCGACGCCTGATTGACAATTGCCGCCCGAACAAATTGTACAAAAAAAAATTTTGGAAAATATTATGTCAAATTTTGCGAAATGCTGCTTGTTTAAAGACTCAAAAACAGGTTTGTTGAGTTCCATTAACTCATTGCGGCACAGCAGCTTTTTACAGATTTGTTCGTTACTTTACTCTTAAGCAGAAACGGCTTAACCATTTGGCAGAGTGAAGCTAAATAGGCACATTTTTAGAAAATTTTTTGAAAATGTGCTAAGAAGGAAATTATGTTTTGGTTATGTGGCTTTTCAGCTTTAACGTTATGTGGCTTTTCAGCTTTGGTTATGTGGCTTTTCAGCTTTAAAATTTCAGTTGACAGCTCAATTTTCAAACGTTAACATTTTTAAAAAATTTTCATAACTTTTCAAAAAAATATCGAATTAAGTTTAAGCTTTAATAATTATATCTTTAAACCAAACCAAAGCTTGTTATTATTTGTTTCAAAACTTTTTAGTCAAATTCTCAATTAAATAAAAAATTTCCATGGCGTTTTTAAACCTTTCACCTTATTTTTCAAACGTAATGGACGAGCGTTATTGGCTTTGAATTTAAACCCAAACTTTAAAAATGTTTTATAACTTTTCAAAAAAATATCGAATTAATTTTAAGCTTTTCAGATTAACTTTTAAATGTAACGGACGAGCTAACGGATTATTAGTTTTAAATTCAAAACCAAACTTTAAATTTTTCAAATAAATGTTAAATTAAGTTTAACACTTTCAGCGTAATTTGCCAAAATAACGGACCCGCATTATTAGCTTTGAATTTAAACCCAAACTTTAAAAATTTTATATGCTTAACTTTCAAATGTAACGGACAAGCTTTATTAGTTTTGAATTCAATACCAAACATTAAATTTTTAAAATAAATTTTAAATTAAGTTTAAGCTTTTCAGGTCAACTTTTAAACGAGCTTTATTAGCTTTGAATTCAAAACCAAACTTTAAAAATTTTTTATAATTTTTCAAATAAATATTAAATTAAGATTAAAACTTTCAGCGTAATTTTCAAACGTAACGGACGAGCTTTATTAGCTTTGAATTCAAAACCAAACTTTAAATTTTTCAAATATATATTAAATTAGGTTTAAAACTTTCTGCGTAATTTTCGAACGTAACGGACGAGCTTTATTAGCTTTGAATTTAAATCCAAACTTTAAAAATTTTTTGCAACTTTTTAAAAAAATATATAAAATAAAGTTTAAGCTTTGAGCTTAACTTTCAAATGTAACGAACGAGCTCTATTAGGTTTGAACTCAAAACCGAACTTTAAATTTTTCAAATAAATATTAAATAAAGTTTAAGCTTTTCAGCTTAACTTTTAAACGGAACGGGCGAGCTTTATTAGTTTTGAATTCAAAACCAAACTTTAAATTTTTATTAAATTAGGTTTAAGCTTTTCAAACGTAACGGAAGAGCGTTTTTAGCTTTGAATTAAAAACCAAACTTTAAAAATTTTTTGCAACTTTTTAAAAAATTATCGAATTAAGTTTAAGCTTTGAGCTTAACTTTCAAATGTAACGAACGAGCTCTATTAGCTTTGAACTCAAAACCGAACTTTAAATTTTTCAAATAAATATTAAATAAAGTTTAAGCTTTTCAGCTTAACTTTTAAACGTAACGTACGAGCTTTATTAGCTTTGAACTCAAAACCAAATTTTAAAATTTTTCAAATAAATATTAAATTTACTTTAAGCTTTTCAGCTTAATTTTAAAAGATAACGGACGAGCTTTATTAGTTTTGAATTCAAAACCAAACTTTAAATTTTTCAAATAAATATTAAATTAGGTTTAAAACTTTCTGCGTAATTTTCAAACGTAACGGACGAGCTTTATTAGCTTTGAATTTAAATCCAAACTTTAAAAATTTTTTTAATTTTTCAAATAAATATTAAATTTACTTTAAGCTTTTCAACTTCATTTTAGAAGGTAACGGACGAGCGTTATTAGCTTTGAATTTAAATCCAAACTTTAAAATTTTTTTATAATTTTTCAAATAAATGTTAAATTAAGTTTAAAACTTCCATCGTAATTTTCAAACGTAACGGACGAGCTTTATTAGCTTTGAATTCAAAACCAAACTTTAAATTTTTCAAATAAATATTAAATTAAGTTTAAGCTTTTCAAACGTAACGGAAGAGCGTTATTAACTTTGAATTCAAAACCAAACTTTAAAAATTTTTTGCAACTTTTTAAAAAATTATAGAATTAAGTTTAAGCTTTGAGCTTAACTTTCAAATGTAACGAACGAGCTCTATTATCTTTGAACTCAAAACCGAACTTTAAATTTTTCAAATAAATGTTAAATAAAGTTTAAGCTTTTCAGCTTAATTTTTAAACGTAACGGACGAGCCTTATTAGCTTTGAATTCAAAACCAAATTTTAAATTTTTCAAATAAATATTAAATTTACTTTAAGCTTTTCAACTTCATTTTAGAAAGTAACGGAATAGCGTTATTAGCTTTGAATTTAAATCCAAACCTTAAAAATTTTTTGTAATTTTTCAAAAAATTTTAAATTAAGTTTAAAACTTTCAGCGTAATTTTCAAACGTAACGGACGAGCTTTATTAGCTTTGAATTCAAAACCAAACTTTAAATTTTTCAAATAAATATTAAATTAAGTTTAAGCTTTTCAAACGTAACGGAAGAGCTTAATTAGCTTTGCATTTTGTGCTTTAGAGCTTTTTATCCAGAAATTATTCAGAATTTATTCCTATGATCAAACTTAGTCTTTGAATTCTAGCCCTTCATGAATTAAAAAACTAATAAATAAAAAAAAAAGTTGCCGGAAGGACCTAACACCTCATAATGGTGCTCAATAGAACAATTTCTTACTACTATTTAATATGTTTAAAAATTTATCTGAAGAGTTTTATCAATTGTGCGCTTGTAATATGTCAGTGAAGCTAAAATCAATTCCAAAACATTGTTGATGAATATGTGATGAATATCCAATATCCAAGCTTTATAATTTACAATGGCAGTACTAGTAATGATAATGCTGAGATTAGTGAGTATTTTTGTGAATTTTTTTCAATAACTATTCTAATCCCAGTCTTTGCGCATGTTAACAATATGAATCACATAAATAACCATTCTCAAATTTCGTTGGATTTACATTTTGAGAATACTCAAGTAATCTATTATTTTGAAAAACTTAATAATATAAACTATTCTCCGGCAACCGATGTTGTCCCGAAAATTTTTTTGCACTAAAAAGAATAGATAGTGGAAGAATCCGCCTGAATCCACTTTTTGACTTAGGAGTGGTTCTATAGGTCTTAAAACAATCTCTTTTTAATGCTGTTATCAGAATTTTCCTATCTGCTTTAATTTCCAGGATATACAGTGTGCATTTTACTCCATAAGACACATTATTTTGATTTTGTAGTGCTTATTTGCTTCTTAAGCATATTTTTGGTTTAAGGAGCAACTTTTGTAAGAAAAAAAAGGTATTAACACTGTTAATTCTCATTTGCTCTAAAGCTTAAATTAAGTTTAAAACTTTCAGCGTAATTTTCAAACGTAACGGACGAGCTTTATTAGCTTTGAATTCAAAACCAAACTTTAAATTTTTCAAATAAATATTAAATTAAGTTTAAGCTTTTCAAACGCAACGGAAGAGCTTAATTAGCTTTGCATTTTGTGCTTTAGAGCTTTTTATCCAGAAACCCCATATCTGTACTACTAACCGGAAATATATCGAGCACGGCTGGGCAAAATAAAATACCAAGATCTTTTGACGCTTGTTTAAGATTTTACTTGTAAAATAAAAGTCAAAACGTTTCGTTAATATTTAGTTATATAATTAATAATTTTTTGACAATTTAAAACGTAACTGAATTAAAAATAACAGTTCTTCAAATCGTGTTTTTATAGCTTCACTATGTCCGTCCGTCCGTATATTTACAAAAACTTTTACACCGTTTGAAATAGAGTATAGAAATTTTAACCATGGGGAGTTATTGCAAAAAGAATAATTTTGTAGAAGAATTTTTTTCTGTTGCCCCTCCTGTAACGATATTTAAATTGTTATAACAATAGTTCTGTTATATCTCTACACACAAGGCATAACATCTTAAGTCAAAATTGCAAGTTTTGCACTAGAAGCGTTTTAAATGAAAAAATGATATGAAAAATTTATTTTTCAAATGTAAGAAATTTTAGAGTAAAATATCGATGGATATTTTAGAAATGCATTAAATGACATAAATTAAAAGAAAATATCTCAAATAATTTAGCCACTAATATGCAAAATGTAACATAAGATATTGTGACTTATTATGATATTATAATTTGTAGGTGTCATATGTCGACATAAGATACTTTAATAAAATTTTTTGTATAAATATTTCTTTCACTAAAGCATCTTACGTCGACATAAGTTTGTTTTTAAAGTGTAAAATTGCATAAAACTGTAAATAAGATATTATTGTATATTTTGAAATATTTTGTACTTTTAAAATTCAATTTTTATATTTTACCGTTAATAACTTAAATTTAATTACAAAACATAACATAAATTAAACAAAACGTAACATAAAATAAATTAATACTTCAGTGAAAATGTAAACTTAAAAACTCCATATTCAGATTGGAAATTTACTATTAATATAAATTAACAGTATTAAAAATAAAACAATACATTTTATTATTCTTCATCGGATGAATCCACAAGATGGGGATGTATATCAGGAATTCCTTCAACTGGTAAATTTTTGTAGAAATCACGATCAAGAGGATCAATCAAATTATTTAAATACATGAGATCATTTTTCTTCTGTTTCGATATAGGTAATAACGTATTATAGCACTTCTTTAAACTAGCTATTGTTACATTCGGAGTATTACGCTTTTTAATATTAAGTACTTCAAAAGTCGCGTTTTCATTTAGTGAATTTTTATATAGTATTTCGCCATAAGTTTTACTACATCTCAACCACTTAACCGAATTCCAATTAAATTTATTTCCATTTTCGTCCACTTTGCGCCACATAAATTTTTCTTTTAATAATGAAGAAAAATTAAAAAACCTTTCCTGCGTCATTTCCTCAACTTGGAAAACCTTTTTGAACCAAGAGTTTTAATAAATTGTATCCAGTCACGCGGATAATGTATAGTTAGGCAAGTTTTCTTCTTTTTTCTCTCAATGATTGAGTGATCTACGTCGCACTCCATGTGCGTATGACCGGGCACAAGAAACTTATGGTCAATAAATTCGATATTATGATTCTCTTAGAGGTACAGTGAGAACATTATTGAAACAACTGCATTTTTGTTTTGGCCTGCACAAGAGGCGCTGAATAATACTATATTTTTAAAATTAGTTTTTGAAATTGATTGCAGATTTATTGATGCAGGGTTAGTAATAATCTCTGAAGATGATGAATTTTGGTAATCAGGATCCTTATAAAAATCGTCAAAATCCTCTTCAATTAAAAATTGGTATTTTGGCTGTGGCTTATTAATTATAATATTATTTTCTAAAATCCGTTCATTATTGTTGAAATTATCAGAAACTTTTGTATCATCTAAAATTTTGTTATTTTTGACAAATGCCACTATTTTAGCCGCCCGCGTATTCAATTTCAAGATATCTATAAAAGTATTATAATTTATTAAAACTATTTTAAAAAGTAAAAAACCAAAGTAATTAAATAAGAAACAGCATTGTAGAAATTATTATAAAATATGTATATTAAAATTAATGTACTCATAATAATTCTAATAAAATAATAAGAAATAATATTATTATTATAAGTGAATTAACTAAATTTTTCCATATCTACCTATTTCAAATAGTTTCTCTTACTTTTCTTTTTCGTAAATAAAACAAATCATTTTTGTAAGTTCAAAAATAATAATAAATTTATTATTTGTTTTTATGCAAACATTAACAAATATCAATAATTTTCATTTACTTTTTCCAAATTCAAATTAGTAAATTGTATGTACATATTTTAATACCACATAACTACATTCAATAAAATATTAATAAATTATTTTGATATCAACAAAAACTTTATAATAATTTCATAATATTAAAATTATTAATAATTTATAATTTTTATACATACATACCTATATTTCGTTTCATTTTTACATTACACTACAAAATGCATACACCGACTGATTTAAATTTTAAAATAAAAACGAAGAAGAGTGTAGTAGAGTAGACTGTGTCAACTCTGGGATACCCGTATGACCGTAACATATACATTATATCATCCGGTTAATTACTTTTGACAAAATTTCAAACATTCAGCTTTATTAGGTGTAGAGTAATGCTCATATAAAAGAAGGAGTTGTATGGCAGCTACTCGAACCCTTTGCAGTAGACCAACCAAATTTTGCAGTAACTTTGGCCATTACACTAAACTATTTTTGGCAAAATTTCAGACACCCAGCTTCATTTAATGTAGTGTAATCCTCATATAAAAGAAGGAGTTGTATGGCAGCTACTCGAACCCTCAGCAGTAGACCAACTAAATTTTTGCAGTAACTTTGGTTATTACACTAAACTATTTTTTGCAAAATTTCAGACACCCAGCTTCATCAGGTGTAGTGTAAAGCTCATATAAAAGAAGGAGTTGTATAGCAGCTACTCGAACCCTCTGCAGTAGACCAACCTAATTTTGCAGTAACTTTGGCCATTATACTAAACTACTTTTGGCAAAATTTCAGACACGCAGCTTCTATAGGTATAGAGTAATGCTCATATAAAATTAGAAGTTGTATGGCAGGTACTCGAACCCGTGGACCAAAATGGCTGAATTTCAAACTCGATTCCGTTTTTTGCATAAAAACGAATTTGTGAAAATTTCATAATCCTAGCTCCTTTACTTTTTGAGTTATCGTGATGACGGACGGACGGACAGACGGACAGACGGACGGACGGACGGACGGACAGACGGACGGACATACATAGCTAAATCGATTTATTTTTCGATTCTGATCCGATCCATACACTTGAGTCTACATCTACCCCCCCTCCTTCTCTGCGTCACAAACGTAATGGCAAATTTATTATACCCTTGGACTATATAGTCATACGGTTATAATAATGATCGAATGATTACCGAATAAAAAAAAATCATCTTATGTAACGGAAATTACAGCTAGAATTTTTATACATGCACTAGCGAAATGCTCTTATGTGTACTTAATTATGAATTATTTTTTGATCGTATCAATTCAAAACATCTTAAGTCTACATAAGATATTATGCCTTTTTTGAAATTTCTTTGATTAGTTTCATTACTTTATCTTAAGTGGACATAAGGCAAAGGTCTGAATGAGTTAGCACAAGGCAAAACATCTTATGTTTTCTTAGGATACTTTGCCTTTTCAAATATTTAACAGAACATAATATAAATTTGTGTTGAATAATATCTTAGGTTTACTTACGATTGTATGACAAATGCAAAACATTAAAAAGATGGACATAAGATGAAGCATCATTGCTTATAAAAGCCGTTAGAGAAAAAATTTAAACATGGGACCCAGAGGAAAAGTAAGATATTCTATTTAAAATTTGAATACCTATTTTTTCTCATTTTTTACTTAAGTCGACTTAAGATGTTATGCCTTGTGTGTAGAGATATATATTTTCAATTTGAGCTTTATAAATTTTTAAAAGGCAAATGTTTAGGTTTACCATACGGTACTAAAATTTAATATTACGCAAAACTCACTTTTTACAAAATTTTTGCCAACAAATATCTTTTGAACGGTTCAAGCTAGGGTTTCGAAATTTTGGGAGAAGTTAGATACTTAGAAATTAGTAGGTTAACAAAATTTTTTTGCCAAGCCCCCTATTTAGGAGCTATAAGGGCTCGAAAATGTAAATTTTGCTAATTTCAAACACCTGTAACTTGAATACCTGTCAAAATTTTTTTTAATGATATACAAAATTCAAAGCTGTATAAATATATTTCTACATGTGTCAAAGGTTTCTCAATTATGAAGAGTTACAAAGCTACAGCCTCTGCAAATTCCAAAAAAGCCCTATATTTAAATTGATATAACAAAAGTTCTGTTAGGTTTATTTTCAACCGAAAAATGGTATAAGAGAGCTGCCTTTATAGACTTTACAAAAATACGTCGATAAAATGTATAGGGTTGCTATACGGTACTAAAATTTAGCATTATATAAAACTCAATTTTTGCAAAATTTTTGGTCCCACATATCTATCTCTTAAACGGTTTAGGATAAGGTGTTGTAAATTTGCTCTGCTCAGAACGTACTCATGTTGTTTAGAGCGTGCTCAGATCTTTGCTCTGATTTAAAAAAAAAAACGCCTTATATAAAATTCGTTCGTTATGTCAAAGTAAAAAAGAATTTTTATTATAAAAAAAGATTATTCGATGTTTAAAATGCAAAATAAAATTTTTAATTATTAGAGCTTTACCTTAATCAAAACATACGACGTACAATTTAAAAAAAACCTAATCTTAAAAAAATAAGGAAAACCAAAAACAATATTTTTATACAGTTTGTCAATTTTAAAATTTTTAAAATCCGAGGTACAGTACATCGCGTTACGCGTGTTTTGATTGCTTTCGTGTAAATTTATTTACAGAACTAATTTTTTTTACTTTAATTAAATTTTTGACATAAATTGTTCGCCGTACGCTTTGATTAAGGTTGGACCCTAAGTTACAAAACATTTAAATTACAAAATATTTTTTTAAGAGAATTAATTTTTTTTGTTTTTGCAAACATACTGAACCTACATTAATTCTTTCTGAATTAGTGAAGGTTATAAAACATATTCTAGGTATTTTCAATTACTGTGAATAGGTATAAGATATTTTTTAAAAAACAAGTATTTTAAAAAAATATTATGTTATTAAAATTTTCTATTTTTATTTTAAAACATTATCTTAGCAACATAAGAAAAAACAATGAAAATATTTTTATACATTTTGCCAAATTATAAAAATTATAGGTACTGTACGTCGCATATTTCGTGTACAATTATGTAAATTCATGTAATTAACTTATTATTTCAAATTTTTTTTTAAAAATTATACACGATGCGCGTTGATTTTGATTTGCTCCTAAAAAGCAATAAATTTAAATTACAAATTATTTTTTTAAGAAAGATTATTTATTTTTGAATATTTTACAAATATATTTTATAACAACATTTGTTATACATCTCTCAAACGTAATGGCAACTACAGAATATATTTCAAAAGTCGGTTTTTTTATTTTACAAAAATTTAACAAAAAGCAAAAGCAATTTACGATTTTACAAAATATTTTTTTTTAGCAAACAAAAACAAAATACGTTTAAATTAACTTATAACGACCATGAAGACACGAAAAATATTCATCGTAATGAACGAATGTCGTTTTAAAAGAATGCTGTGAATTTTCAAAAATTAGTATAAGACTTGAAATTTGAACTCATTTGCTAGAATTATATTTGATGTGTCAGCCTCAAGCCTATATATAATGCATTTTCTTTTAATGAAATTTTTTTTTGTATTTTTGATCGTTATTATGATTATTATAATTAAAATTGATAGGTACGTAGAAACATATTTTTATTTTACGTTGATACAAAACAAATGCTAAAAACTAAAGCCATTAGAATTGATTGATTACAATATTCTATTTAAGTACTTATATAAAATATATATAAATAGGCATACATAATATTATATTTTGTATTTGGACGGTATATCCGAAAATTTTTAATCAATTTCGTTTAAAACCATGTCAGTATAACATAATTATTGATATTTCCGAAGTTGTAATAAACGGAAGCAAATATAAAGAAATTATATATGCAATTTTTTTTATTATTTTTTCATCGTTGTAAACATCATATTGTTAAAATCGAGTTCGTTATAAATTAAAACTACTGTATAAAAACTTATTTTTTTTTTTTACCTTTTTTTTTAATTCTAGTTCACTTGCAAGGGTAAAAAAAAAAAAGAAAAACAAAAGAAAAATTTAAAAAGATTTTAATTTCCTTGTCCAATGAACATTTGAACTAAACAAAAAAAAAAAGATGATAAAAGTCGGCTACTATTATAGTTTAATTGAGCTGCGTTTCACAACCGAAAATGAATTAAATTTGCACAGAAAGTTGGCGCATAATATTATAGTAAAAAGCCACAACTTTTAACCGCGTGTCCGTTAAATTTAAATTTACGTAAATTTATGACGGGTTTTCACATGAAAGAACGCAAAATTCTAAAAAATTGTAATATGAAAACAAAAATAGCCTTTCTTTTATTTATTGTTACATTAAAATCGGTCAAATAATTTGCCCAGAATAAGGAAGGTTTATATTTGTATGGGAAAAAATAAGCCGATTAAATATTATGATATAGATATTAAGGATTTAAAAAATAAGTTTCATAAAATCTTTTTGAGCAGTTTTAGACAATTTATTCCTATGATCAAACTTAGTGTTTGAATTCTAGCCCTTCATGAATTAAAAAACTAATAAATAAAAAAAAAAGTTGCCGGAAGTACCTAACACCTCATAATGGTGATCAATAGAACAATTTCTTACTACTATTTAATATGTTTAAAAATTTATCTGAAGAGTTTTATCAATTGTGCGCTTGTAATATGTCAGTGAAGCTAAAATCAATTCCAAAACATTGTTGATGAATATGTGATGAATATCCAATATCCAAGCTTTATAATTTACAATGGCAGTACTAGTAATGATAATGCTGAGATTAGTGAGTATTTTAGTGAATTTTTTTCAATAACTATTCTAATCCCAGTTTTTGCGCATGTTAACAATATGAATCACATAAATAACCATTCTCAAATTTCGTTGGATTTACATTTTGAGAATACTCAAGTAATCTATTATTTTGAAAAACTTAATAATATAAACTATTCTCCGGCAACCGATGTTGTCCCGAAAATTTTTTTGCACTAAAAAGAATAGATAGTGGAAGAATCCGCCTGAATCCACTTTTTGACTTAGGAGTGGTTCTATAGGTTTTAAAACAATCTCTTTTTAATGCTGTTATCAGAATTTTCCTATCTGCTTTAATTTCCAGGATATACAGTGTGCATTTTACTCCATAAGACACATTATTTTGATTTTGTAGTGCTTATTTGCTTCTTAAGCATATCTTTGGTTTATGGAGCAACTTTTGTAAGAAAAAAAAAAGTATTAACACTGTTAATTCTCATTTGCTCTATACACATTACCATGCGGTATGAGGCTTATATAATTACCATTATAATGAGTACTTATTTGCTCCATAGGTATTTAAAATTGTGATTATTACTATTATATTTTCAATACCTATGAAGCAAACATGGAAAACAAATTTTTAAAGCTTGTTTCCCCTATTTGTGTACAGTTACACATAATATTCACATACACTAACGCTATAATAAAACTTTTAAATAAAATTTGTTTCGATAACTCAAATTTGAGAAAAATTACTTTTTGGAGTGATAGTTGTATACCACAAAAATTATTATTAAATTTAAATTATCCTTAAATTAAACTAGATAATTTGCAAATACAACAAAATAATTATGTATCATACACTGTACCTGCAGCGAAATTAAGTTTTATTAAATTTCCGTTTTCAAAAACAAAGATTATTCGATATCAAAAATCAGAACCTTTTCTGATGGAATACAAGGATTCTTTTTCAAATTTGGACTTTAAAAAAGTTGATATCAAAAAACTAGCAAATAAAAAAGTTTTAGCTACGCCTTTAAAAATGTTTCTTTGTAAACCTCCAGTTTTGCAGGAGCGACCAATTTTGTCAAAAGAAAAAAAAGATGATTTAAAATCATTAATACCTTTTTTACCTCTACCAGATCAAAACTATTTTAAAGCAATTTTAAACATTACAAATTAATTGAAATATTTTTGGATCAGTTTAAAAACATGTATATTTTATAAAGTTATATTGTGATACATTAATTATTATGTATATTATGTGTTTAGCACAAAAACTATGATATTTGAATAAAAAAATTATTTCTTAAATTTCTTAAAATAAGTTAAATTTTCAAAAATATTAAAAAGTTGTGAAATTATACTAGTATGTTTGTTTTTTTAGTTTTGATTGAAATATTTATATTAAAATTAATAATATTATTTAATTTCGTTTATAAAAATCATGTGAAATGGCTGTTATGTTCATATTGTGATAATTGAAGTATATAAGTACATGATTGATTAAAAAATAATATTAAATAAAAATTAACATAAAAAACTATGTTAAATATGATTATTTTAATTTTTTACAGTTTCTACTACAATTTAAAAAAAAAATTTAGGTTTTTAATTTATATTTCTTGTATTAGTCGTAATCGATTTTTAATCTCCATGACTTTACATAAATTTTTGTTTAACACCCTTCTTAATTCTTATTTGCACCATTATAATAGAAGATCAATGCATGCTGCTCATGAGAAAACTATTTTGTAATCGATTTGTATTGTATGGAGCAAACTGTCCACAATGACTTTTCTGACAAAATATCAAATATCCCGAAAGAATTTGAGGACAGTGCCTAGAATTTAGCATACGACTAGTTAAAAAATCAACAAACTCTACGTTAAAATTTCGTCTATAGTTTATCGGATCAATTTTTGCCTTTTAACTCCCAAACTTTCTTTTTCGATTTACTCGGAATATACCTTGAGGCATATGGAGCAAAAGAGAATTCAGGCGACGAAATGTTAGTATTTTCCAATAGTAAGATATCTGGAAAAAGGCATTTATTAGACCTATTTTTAAAAAAGATAGTAAAAATATTGCAAATAATTGAGGTCCAATAACGAAATTATCTGCAGCTCCAAAAATTTTTGAATTTGTAGGTTTTTAATTTATTTTACTCAATGTACTCTAATATTATTTCTGGTATTCACCGTGGTTTTGTGAAACATAAATCTACTACAACTAATTTAATAGAACGCACATCTATGTTCTTAAATAATATTATTATTATTATTTATTTATTTAGTATTTTATACCATTTAGTTTTACAATATTTAGTAGTTCGTTCTCTTATTACTATAATATATTAATTAATAGAAATATTAAAAGTAAAAACAAAATAAATTTATACTGAAATTTATATAAGAAATGAAATATAGTGTAACAATGTATTCAAGAAAATGTATTTTTATAAGGAGCGGAAAGAAAAAAAAATTTTTTTGAATCAACTTGTTTTTAAAAATTCTATTACTTTTTTCTTAAATTTTGAAATACTACTAATTGATTTAATTTCATTTGGTAGCTCTTTGTAAATTTCCAGACCCTTGTATAAGACTATTTTGTTTGGTGCTTCACTTCTAAAAAAGTTGAGCCTGAAGTTAAATATATTTCTTAAGTGATAATGCTGTACATCCTGAACATATATTAAACTGAAGCCTAAATAATTTGGCAGTAACTTATTTTTCATTTTAAAAAATACCAAATACCAACATATTCAATTTAAATTTCTGCTTAATGTGTAGCCATTTAAGGGATGCCAACATTCTATTTATTTGTGTATATGTTCCACATTTTAATATTATTCTCATTCCCCTATTTTTTAATTTTTGTAGTCTTTCCAAAGTATCTTTGTTGCTAAAAGCCATTAAGGTCGAACAATACTCGAAGTGCGGTTTAATCATTGTATTATACACCTTTATTGCTGCACTAGTTTACAGTTTATTTCTTATTCTATAAAAATAATTAAATTTTTTTACCAATCTTCTTGCACATATATTCTTCATGATTCTTAAACTTTAACTTATTATCTATAATAAAACCTAAATATTTCAATTAGCTAACTATTTTTAATTTGTAATTTTCGATTTTTATATGTTTATGTTTTCATTTATTATGATTGCTTTTGTCTTAGTTTTGTTGAGTTTGACTTTATTTTTTTTACCCCAGTTATTTAATTTCTTCAAATCAGAATTTATTTTGCTACTACATTCATCGATACTGTCTCCTGTTACATACACTAAAGTTTCATCAGCGAATATTCTACTGTAGCAAAGCTCACAGCTTTTTCAATATCATTAATGTACAACAAGAACAAAAGAACTCAGAGCACTGATCCATGTGGTACACCGATTGGAATATTTTGCGCTGATGAAATTGTGTTATTAATCTTTGTCCGCTGAGTTCTACTTTTAAACCACCTGTACTCCGTTTCACATATTCAATACTTTTGCATTATTTTCAAAAGCTGCTCTCAGTAGATCGTTTCAAATGCTCGCTGCAAGTTTAAAAAACCCGCTATTATTATTTTTTTGTTGTAGCTGGCTATTCTCCAGTTATTTAAGATTAAGTTTAATAGTGCTTCATAATTAAGCTTTCTCTAAAACCAGATTTTTTTTTCGTTATTAAACCATTTTTAATAACGCAAAAATTTCGAGCATACCGTAATACTTTACTTGCCTACTTTTAAAATAAAATATACAGTGCTTCACTTTTTCATACATTTATTTTGACGCCTTTAATAAACGTATATTTTTTAATATTTTTTTAAATTCAATTTTAATTTAATAAATTTATAAATAAGAAAAAATAATTTGTTAGCATAATTTATTAATTTAACTATTAAATTTTGAACAAGGGTCAATATTTAAGGATAAATTTAAAACAAAAAAAAAATATTTTCCCTTTTTTAAAAAATTAAAATTTAATGAAAATTTCAATCTTACCCTTGAACGACCTCGAAAACTTCCACCATCTGATCCTTCATGAGGTCGACTGGTCCGTTGACCTGTCTATAAATTCGAAAAGAAAATTATAATTAAATATTAGGATGAGTACATAATTATTTTAAAATAATGATATGAATTTTGTGCATATAAATGAATGGGGAATTTGAAAGTGACAGGAATTATTTTAAGAATGAAATAATCAAAATTATTATAATATGTGTATGACTTTTTATAAAAGTGTGACTACTTTTATGCAAACCAAAATGTTTGAATTATTTTTAAAAAATCGCTTCAGTGTATGTAGGGATAAATTAAAAAAATTGTCGGAATTAATAAAATTTTAATCAAATTAGCCAAATAAAATATACAATAATAAATATATAAATTTCAAAAATGTTTTAAAAACTATGCGTAGTTAGAAAAAGCTTATAATAAAAAAAAAAAAAGTTTATTAAAATCTGATAATGTTTCATAGATTTTGATAAAGAGTGTAAATACATAGTTTTGGGTAAAAATAGTCTATAATAAATTTTTTGATTTCTTGTTACCGATTTATTATATAAGAAAAAATGTAAAAATTCAAAAGATACCTTCTTCAGTTTTAAGAAAACCTTTTAAGATTAAGTAAAGCTGTAAACACATGTTAACATATAATGTTCATGCTCCACTTTTTTTTAAATTTCTTAAAAAAAATTAAAATAGGTATTCAAGATACAGATGTTTAAGGTTAATAGAATTAAAAAATAGTTTAAAATTTCTTTAAAAATGGAAATATATATTCAAAGCGCTAAGTAAAATAATTAATTAACGAATGTTGCCAACTAATATAACAATTGGTTTCTGATATTTGAGAAAAAAAATAGTTTCGGAACAATTTTGAAAACAAATTACATAGATATTAATAGTATAGACCAGAGGTGACCATAACGCGGCTCTTGACGGCGATTGGAATGGCTCTTATGCAAAATTTTTAATAATTCCTATAACATTTTTTTTTTATAGAATAAATAAAAAAAAATTAAATTTTTTGTTATAAATATATAAAAAAAAATTTATTTCATTTCTTGTTACAAATTTATATAAAACAAAGAAATAATAAGAAAATTATAGAAAATATTTAGAAGTTAGATTTGCTTGTTGATGCCTTACGGATATTGTCCATTTTAGCAGTTATCCGCTTAAAGTTTGGTTGATGACTTGTTATGGCAGTTCGCAACAGCTCAGTTAAATGCTTATCAGTTAAAACAGACCGACTCACAAGAATACGAAGTACCGAAAATATATATTAACTTGAGCGCTTTAACTTAATATATATTAACTTTGATTTTAGGATATTTCTGTTCCGGAACCTGCTTCCAAAAGTCAATAATTGAACAATTATTCTGTTTTACTTGCTTCAACACTTCATCTTCTTGGAGCTCCAGTAGATCTAATCCTACAGCTGCTATATCCGACGCAATTGGCGGTAATATAGGACAGCCATTCTTCAAAATATCAACAAGGAAAGGATTTTCCAAAAATATAAATGATAGCTTAAGTGCTGTTAAATCACAGAATCTCTCGGTTATATCTTCTACTAGTAGGTGAAGCTTGCATACGTAATCTGTAACTATTATGTCATATCCGGGTAAAGTTTGTAAAATTTTACTGACACACGTGAAGTGAATGAAAGTTTTAGAAACAAGATTTTTCTCGAACAGTTTTAATTTGTTATTAAAGCTGAATACTTTCTGTGTCAAATCAGAAATAAGTTTATTATGTCCTTGCAGAGATAAATTTAATGATTGTAGGTGCTGAAAAATATCCGTGAAGAACGCCATATCTAACAACCATTTGGTATTTTCAAGTTCCGGGAAAAATTTTCCTTTTTTATTGACGAATTGTTTGATTGGTTCCATCAAATTAAAGAATTTTGTTAAAACATTGCTTACTGAGAGCCACCTTACTAAACAAAACTAAGATACATCATCTGGAAGATCATCGTTTTTCATTTCTTGTATAAAGGCTTTGATTTGGCGATGAGTTTTAGCACTTGATCGTATATAGTTGACGATTTTTAAAACTACGTTCATAATATTGTCATATTTAAAATATTTGGCTACAAGGTGTTCCCTATGAATAATGCAATGTACTGGGATAAAATTAGGATACAATGTGTCAGCATTTAAAAGCCCCAAAAGCCCGTTAGTAGAACCCCTCATAGCTGGGTCAGTTGCAACGCTGGCTAGCTTTTTAATCGGTACAGAAAGTTTTTTCAGTACAACATCAAGAACGTTTTTTATATCTGAACCTTTAGTCGTATCATTCAGTGCAACAAGGTCTAACAGTTCTTCTTTGACATTTACATTATTTGTTACACAACGAACAAATATGGCAAGTTGAGGTTTATCTTTAATGTCTGTTGATTCGTCTAGGACTAGACTCATGGCTGAGCAGTTTATCACATCATTTTGCAAGGTATTTATGATATCATCGCTAATAACAGAAATTCGCCTTTCCGTAGTATGCCTGGATACAGGGATTTGCTCAATCAATTTATGCAATTATTTTCTGGATCTAAAACAGAAATAACTTGAGCAATATTTTTTTTTTGAATTCTCCCTCTGTGTAGGGCCGTTTTGTTCTAGCAATATTGAACGCCAAAATAAATCCGGCCTCTGTTGTTATATCTGCCTCTTTAATAAACATTGACATAACTTTTGTTTGTTGATTAAGTTTTGTTTTTAAAGACAATATTTTCGTTCGGCGTAACTCGTTAACAGCAAGAAATTCTTGACTGAAAGAACAGTGATTTACGTCGTAATGCCGTTTTAGATTACTGACCTTGAACTGTGACAACAATACTTCACATATCAGACACATCGGTTTTCCATTTCTTCCTACAAAAACAAAATCCTCTTCCCACTCCGCCTTAAATTTTTTGTTCTCGTCTTCATGTTTGCGTTTTCCAGACAGCATAATTACTTTTGTTTTTTTTTTTTAAATAAACAGTTAAATTTGAAAAAAAAAAACTATTTAACGCCTACTAATTTACGCAAAAAAAACTTTTTCAGTTTAAATTTTAAATTCAAATTATTCGATTCAAATTATTTTAGCTTAACCCTATACATATGTATTGTTTTTTATCATATAAATGGCTCCTTAAAATATTAATTAGTAAATGTGGATCCCAAAGTTAGTATAGCTGGCCACCCCTGGTATAGACTGTAGAGGTAGGTACGTGCCTGTTACACTGCACGTGAAACATATGTAAGTTTCGTTTGTTAATTAAACGATTTTGATACAAATTTTGTTAAAAAAGTTTGTTAATTTATTTATATTTTTATTTCATCCTTTTAATTATTATATTATTACATTTAAATTTTTATCAAATCTTTTTAATTATGTTTTCATATTTTTATTTTCTTCACATTTATTTGACTTTCTTTTATTTTATTTTATATATACTAGATTTTTAGTGTTGTAACTCGGACTGTAGAATTTTAAGAAGGGAGCTTAAACCGATTAGTACGCTCTTTTATAGACTTGAAAACGGATATAAAATTTACTGATCATAAAAGCATGTGCATTCCTTAAAGTATTATTTAGAAAAAAAAAAATTATCATATGAGTATTATTAATTAGAAAAATGTTTTCCCTCTATGTTTTCAAGTAGTAATTAGAAATATTATATAAATATATCCAAATAGTTAATGTAATATTACTATTTGGATATTACTCCCGTCTCCTTAGGATTCTGCTCCGAAGAATTTATAATCTTGGAAGCAACGCGTTTAAGCAAAAAAAAAAATATTTTTTTTTTTTTTAAATATATATTTAATCTAATTAATTATATAATGTCTATATCAAGATACATGTAGGAATTAAAGATTTTACTTTAAGTTAATAATTGTTTTTTTTTGTCACTAGTTGTAATTTTTTGTAAGAATTGAAGATTTTATTTTAAGTTAATAATTGTTTTTTTTTTGTCACTAGTTGTAATTTTTTTATAAGAATTGAAGATTTTATTTTAAGTTAATAATTGTTGTGTTTGTCACTAGCTGCCGCTTTTATTGATATTGATCAGTATTGAAGTATACAGTATTAAGTCAGAATGGATTACAGTATTGATCAGAATCAGTAGAAAGTATAAATAGTCAGTTTAAAAATTTTGTATATTCATTCTAAAAAATAAATCAAAAGAATCAAGAACAAAAAGAATAAAGAAGATTACCTATATAAATTAAAGACGTTTGATTTTCCTACAATTTTTATACCCGTGCATACATATATGACATCGGGTATATTAGATTTGCTCCTCCGTTTGTAACGCATCGATCTAGACGAGCTAGATATAGTGTCCAGGGTACGTATCGGCTCAGAATCGAAAAATGAGTCGATCTAGCTATGTGTGTCTGTCCGTCCGTCCGTCTGTGTGTCAGCACGATAACTCAAAAACTAAAAGAGCTACAGTTTTGAAATTTTCACAAAATATTTTTCAATCAATTTCTAGGTTCCCTATTTTTTTTGGTTAAGATCGGACCAAAACTTCGGGTAGCTCGCGAACAACTAACTTTTTCAACTCCAACATTTTCATACAAAAATTTGAAATTTAGCTATGCATCTTGTATTTAACATGAAATTATATGAATTTTGTTTTTCTTGTTTTTTTGTTTTTTGTTTTTTATGTAGATAACGATTTCGAGTTAGAATTTCATATGATTTAAATGATGCGTAGTTTATTTAAGATAAGCAAAAAAGAAGACAAAGATTTTTTTTAAGTAAATGGTTTATTGATATTGATAGATTGATAGATTATGGATATGATGATTATTATATGAATAAGATCATATGAAGTTGATTTTGCTTAAGTTTAATATATTAGTGAATTAAAAATTAATTATAAGAGATTGAAATGAAAAATTAGAGCAAGAGTTTTGAAAATCACACAAAACATTTTATGGACATTTTTGAGGTTCCCTATTCTTTTTGTTTAAGACCAGATCAAGGTTTTGGGGAGCTGCCACACAACTTCTTTGCACCAATATGATTTTCTTAGAAACTGATTATACTACGAGGATGAAAATTACACACTGTTAGTTATATAATGGATCGAGCACTTATATGAAGTTTCAAAATGTTACGGCCCCATTTTCGGGGGGCTGCTATACAACTTCTTTGCACCAATATGAATTTCTTGAAACTGATTATACTACGAGGATAAAAATTACACACTGTTAGTTATAAAATGAATCGAGCACTTATATGAAGTTTCAAAATGCTACGGCCCCGTTTTCGGGCAGCTGCCATACAAAGTAATCAATTCGATAACTGTGAATCTAATGAAGCTACGAGGTTAAAATGAAAACTGGGCAGATAAAGTAATAGGACAAGTTAGTTGGCAAAGTTGGACATCACTCGGACCAACTTTTAGGGTGGGCTATTTTTTTTAATACCTAATAAGTTAAATTTTTATACCCTATACCTATAGAATAGGTGAAAGGGTATATTAACTTTGGTATGGTGTTTGTAACCACCTAAAGGAAGCGAGCTAGATATGGAAAAGTATATATATTTGTGATCAGCTTGACCTCCTGAGTCGATATAGCCATGTCCGTCCGTCCGTCCGTCCGTCCGTAGGCACGATAACTCAAAAAATAATGGAGCTATCTTCATGAAATTTTAACTGGAGGTTACTAGGACTGAAAGTACGGCGGGGATTGCATATGGACGAAATCGGCTCATTGGTTCGGATTCTGGACCTTTTAATCGATCGAAGGGCTAACGATCATATATAAAAAATCACAATAACTCAACAACTAATGACGCTTTCTTCATCAAATTTGTGCTGTTGGTTACTTGTAATGAAACTACTTCAGGGATTGCGTAAGTTCGGGATTGGACTATGGGTTCGGAACCTAGAACTTTTTGATCGAATTTAGGCCAAACGAGCATAATTCCGAAACCAAAGAAGATAGAACCTCGAAATTTTGTATCAGGGTGTCCCTTCCTATTTCCTTAATGTCTTTAAATTTGGGCCCCATTGGAGTAGTGGGTCGGGGACCAGCCATACATTTCCGAAGACCTTAAAGCATATCTTTAAAATTAGTACCGTAAAATTCTGAATACAGTACCCCCCCAAATAAAGTACCCCGGGTACACTAATTGGAACATTTTTCCAATTACAGTACCCCGGGTACATTAATTGGATTTGTTTTTTCGCAAATAAATTTCGAACTTTATATTGGAATTATGTTTTGACTGTTTTAATAAAAATTATAAATTTTTATTAAAATTTTTTATTAAAGTAATAATATAAATAATAAATCCTAGATAAATTTGGTTTGGGTGGTTCGATGACCACAGATTTAATGTTACGTTGGATGAAAACGTGTTTCCATAAAGAGAACAGTTTTTTTGGTATTGAAAAGTTACTTTTAATAGTGGATTCTTATGGTTGCAATTTAATGGATGAAGTGACAAAAGAACTAAAGAAGCTATGCAATGCAGAGTCAATCATAATACCTCCAAAAACTACATCATTTTTACAACCATTGGATGTTTCAATTAACTATTCATTTAAAAATTTTATGAGAGCTGCTTGGAATGATTGGCTTATAAATGGTAAAGAGGAATTTACAAAAAAAAGATGCAGGAAAAAACCGACTTATCAAGATATTATTGATTTTACATCTTCAGCTTTAAAACAAATTTCGCCAGAAATCATTGAAAGGTCATTTGAGTGTTGCGGAGTTGGAGAGTTTGGAAAAGAAATATGTTTGGAAAAATTAAATAGTCGCCTCAAAACATTCTTAAATGTTGCGGGGACGTACATGAATCAAATATTTCTGAAATCCAAACCGAACCAAATAATACAACTTATGAGCTGGTCGGGGTTGATGAAGCTAATGCAAACTTGGCGAATTTTGATGATGATATAGAAACTATTGATGAACGTGTAATTGATAGTCAGTCTTCTTCTGATGACGATGAATATATCAGCGAAATTTCCAGTGAAGTTGATACACAGGAGATTTTCGAATTGGTTTAAATGGCTAATAAGTAATAGTTTAAAAAATTATTTAAAAAATTTAATCAGACTATATCTTAATAAATGTATCTAGTTTTTCTATTATTAATGAATTAATGTATATTTGCAGATTTTTTTTATTATTAATAAGCTATGTATATATATTTTTTTATTTTGAATAAATAATGTAGTTATTTTGTTTTGTGAATTATACTACATAATTGGTTTAATTTTATTTTGCATAATACATTCCCTATCATATATAATTTTTTTTTGTTCCGAATAGTGTACCCGGGTATAGAAAACTAATTAGTGTACCCGGGTATACTAATTTGATTTATTATTTTTTCAGAATATTGCCATTTTCCAATTAGAGTACCCGGGTATTGTATTCAGAACTTTACGGTAAAGATAACAACTTAAAAAAATGTAGAGCTTCAAATTTGGCGCAAGGATGTTCTTTACTATCCCTTGCGTGTCACCCTAATCTGGGATCAATTGGAGTGGTGGTTCAGTATCCCTCCTAGACCTTCTTAAGTTTTAAAAGCTTATAATCGAAATTATCAAAAATAGTAACTTAAAATTAAGATAGAACGTTCAAATTGTGTACAAGCGTTAACTAGTGCTTAAAGTTAAGCGTGGGCTGCATAAGGGCAAAATCAGCCCAAGGGTTCGGATTCTGGACCTTTTATCGGTTTCAGGGCTAACGAACATATATAAATAATCACGATAACTCAACAACTAATGACGCTATCTTCATGAAATTTGTGCTGTAGGTTATTGGAAATGAAACTAAGGCTGCGATTGCGTACGGTGAGGATTGGACAATGGGTTCTTAACTAAGAACTTTTTGATCGAATTTAGGCAAAACTACCATAATTCCGAAACCAATGAAGATAGAACCTCCAAATTTGGTTTCAGGGTGTCGCGTTCGATTTCCTTAGTATCCTTGAAATTTGAAATCGTACCATAATTTCCGGTTCTGGAACCCTTGAAAAGTTTAAGGGCTAACAAACATATATCTTACAAACACCATAACTCAATAAATAATGCCGCTATTTTGATAAAATTTAAACTCTAGGTTACTAGTAATGAAAGTACCATTGGAATTGGTTCTGGTCGAGTTTGGTCAATGAGTTCGGATTCTAGAAGCTTTTGATCGATTTGAGGCCGAACGAATATAATTTCGAAGCCAAAGAATATATTTCCTATTTCATATGTGTCCCCGAAATTTAGACTTAATTGTAGTGGTTCAGCTATGTTCAAAGGTACTTGCTGCATTTATGTAAAATTTATTTTTATATTTAAATGAATTATATGAAAAGGTGTAAATTTGTAATTGTATTTTCGAAATATATTTATTGCATATTTTGAGTATAAACTTTTCTATTAGGTATATTAACTAGCCATTTAAAATAATTGCAATTTTTAAAAATTTGGGTTATTAAATATATTATGCTTTGATTAGCTTTTTATCACAAAATTTAATAATTAGAATTTTTTCATTTTGTAATTGAATTGGAATAAATATATTTTCATTTATTTCAAGTTTGCCTGTTTTTTAATATTTTTAAATAGATAAATTAGTAAGAAGTTGTAATATTTTTGAAAGTAATTAGACAATGTTTTTAGTATTATAAAGTTAATTTGGTTAGCTATGTCTTACAATCAAATTAATAACAGCTTTTATGGCGTTAAAATGACTTATGGATATGTTATTAAATTTGAATCAAATAGGTGTAGGGTATTTCTAAGTCGGTTGCACCGCCTGACTATTTCTTTACTTGTTTTTTAACTATTTTACTTTCTTATATTTTTTTTTGTAATATTTATAATAGCATAGGGAAAATAAATAACGGTTAGTGGGTATGCACGGGTATCTAAAAGTTGACAAGGGCAACTATAATCTTCCTCGCTTAAAAGAAGATTGTATAAATTAAAGACGTTGGATTTTCCTACAATTTTTGGGGGCTCAACTAAAAGGATATAGAACTGTAAAAATATAAAGAAGTTATTCAAAAAGTAAAGTACAGTTTAAAAAAAAAAGAAAAGAAGAAATGATGTCTGATTTTGAGACGCCAATGAATGCAAATAAAAAGGTGGAAAATTTGAAAAGTATGAACGTTAAACAATTGAGATACAAATTAGGAGAGTTAGGTTTATCAAGAAGTTGAAGAAAGGCTGACTTGCAAAAGCGACTAGAAGAAGAATTAGGAAGATTAGATTTAAATAGGAATGTTGATGAAGAATTACATAATTCTCATAATGAAGATTACGAGGATATTATCATTGGTAACGAAGACGAAATAAAAAAATTAAAAGAAGAAATGGAAGTGATGAAAAAAAGATTGGAGCAGTTAAATAAAGGTGATGAAGACTTAAGGTCGGGATCAGAGAGTGAGGACTTGCCGGTGTCCTTTTTATTTAGAGACATTGAAGAATCGTTGAAGATGAGGTAGAACAACAAATTAATAAATGGATTCAAGATAAGATCATAATACCCTGTTCATCTGATTATTCTAGTCCACTAGTGGTGGTGCGAAAGAAATATGGTTCACCACGGGTGTGTGTGGATTATATTGTGGCCTCGCGTTTTCCAAAGGTACATAAACGAAATTTTCCGGGATTTTATTGTACAAAAGTTGGTGTTATTATATATGGATGACATTATTTTACTGGCAAGCAGTGAACAAGAAGCTATAAAAAATTTAAAGAAGGTACTACAAAGAGCAGAAGAAGCAGGTTTGGAAATCAACTGGACTAAATGTCAGTTTTTGGAAAGAAGAGTGGAATTTCTTGGCCATATAATAAAAAACGGAACCATAAGACCGTACAAAAATAAAATAAAGGACGTTCAAAATTTCCCAATACCGTCAAACATCAAGGCTGTTCAAAGCTTTTTGGGGCTGACTGGATACTTTCGGAAGTTTATTGCCAACTATTCCGTGATTGCTAAACCGCTGTCAGATATGTTGAGAGGAAAAAATGAATTTAAATTTGGAAGTGAACAAATGTATTCGTTTAATGAATTGAAGAAGGAATTATGTGGGGATGAGGTTCTTAAAATATATAAGCAAGATGCTGAAACACAATTACACACTGACGCATCTAAATATGGTTTTGGGGCAGTGCTTCTCCAACGTGACAATGATGATCAACAATTTCATCCAGTTTATTATATGTCTTTGAAAACATCAGAGTTAGAAGAAAAATATGACAGCTATAGGCTGGAAGTTCTGGTCGTAATTAAAGCATTGACCAAATTTCGCGTATATTTAGTACATAAAAAATTTAAAATTATAACGGATTGTAACGCGTTTAAACAAACGATGGACAAGAAAAATGTTTGTCCTAAAATTTTTCGTTGGGTATTATTTCTTCAGGATTTTGAATATGAAATTGAACATCGAACAGGAGAAAAAATGAGGCACGTGGATGCATTAAGCAGAAATGCAGTTATGTATATCTCAACAGAAGAAAATTTAAATGTTAAAATTAAGCAATGTCAACTAAATGATGACTCGCTGAAATCAATTTGCGAAGTTTTAGCTGTCAAGCCTTATAATGATTATTTAATAAAGAATGACATTTTATACAAATATAAAGATGGATTAGAGTTACTGGTAGTCCCACAGGATATGGAGCAAGAAATTATAAGGACATACCATGAAAATGGTCTTTTCGGTTGTAAAAAAGTTGAAGAACAAATTACGCAGCAATATTTTATTGCAAATTTAAAAGAAAAAATTCGGAAAATCATAAAAAATTGCGTTGCGTGTATTCTAGCGGAAAGGAAACATGGTAAATATGAAGAGTTTCTACACACAATCGATAAAGAGGACGTACCATTGCAAACGTACCACATAGACCATATTGGACCGATGACTCCAACTGCTAAAATGTATAAGTACTTATTGGTAGTAATTGACGCTTTTACGAAATTTGTGTGGATTTATCCCACAAGGTCAACAGGGACAAAAGAAGTGTTAGATAAGTTACGGGTACAACAGATGACTTTTGGGAATCCTTCATATACCTTATTCATATACCTTATAAAATGAACGAATTAGTAGCGATCAAGCGGATGAAATTTATCAACAACAAATTAGCGGATAAATTTCATGGACCTTATAAAATTAGCGGAGTAAAAGCAAATGATAGATATGATGTTATTAAAGTAGGTCAACATGAAGGACCCAATAAAACTTGTACCAGTGCAGAACATTTAAAGCCGTGGTCATCGGAGGACCGATGAATGTCAAATGGCCGAGTGTAGGTATTAAAGATTTTATTTTAAGTTAATAATTGTTTTTTTTTGTCACTAGTTGTAATTTTTTGTAAGAATTGAAGATTTTATTTTAAGTTAATAATTGTTTTGTCACTAGTTGTAATTTTTTTATAAGAATTGAAGATATTATTTTAAGTTAATAATTGTTGTGTTTGTCACTAGCTGTCGCTTTTATTGATATTGATCAGTATTGAAGTATACAGTATTAAATCAGAATGGATTACAGTATTGATCAGGATCAGTAGAAAGTATAAAGAGTCAGTTTAAAAATTTTGTATATTCATTCTAAAAAATAAATCAAAAGAATCAAGAACAAAAAGAATAAAGAAGATTACCTATATAAATTAAAGACGTTTGATTTTCCTACAATTTTTTAAAAGAAGATTATATAAATTAAAGACGTTGGATTTTCCTACATACATTATTTAAATTTTTTTTTTTCTTTAATTGGTTTAACAAATTTTTCTTCTTATTTATAATTTCATTGATTGGTTTTATAATCTTTTATTATTTAATATTCTTGACTACGAATTTTGAGCAAAAAAAATTTTGTTTTGAGTTTTGTTACATAAGTAATAGACGACATTGAATTTTTATTCATTTATTTTTTCTATTAATGTAAAAGAAAAAAAAAGGTCTTCTAAAATAATTTTTTTTGATGATTTATTGAGTTGTTTTGTTGTTGTCTTTGAATAAATGTAATTTTTATAACAAAGTTAATAAAATTTATGTGGGAATTACTTTTGTAAATTTTGGAATGGGTTTTTGTTAGTAGATAATTGGTAATTAATGTAGATATTATTAAATGTAGTTATTTTAATGTTATTAATGTCTATCGGAGTGGGAATAGGTAATTACCTATTTGTTTAATTTTATAGTTTCTTTTAATTTGATCTTTACAGTATTTCGTTCTATTCTCATCTACGTAGTGGTCTCCTGAAATGGTTCTTATTTGTAGTTTTTTTTATTTCGGTTGTAACTTTAATGTTTTAGAGATTACATTTCTCGGTTTGACGTATTTATGATGTATTCCTAGGTCTACGGCTTCCCTTTTCTTATTACATATTAGCTTCCCTTTTCTTATTACATATTAGCTTCCCTTTTCTTATTAGAGTGAAAGATCTTGATGAAATTTTAACTGTAGGTTACCAGAACTTAAAATACGGCGGAAATTACATATGGGTAAAATTGGCCAATGGGTTCGGATTCTGGACTTTTTAATCCTTCCAAAGGCCAAGGAACAAATAAAAAAATAAGAATACAATCATGAATTTTGTGGTGTAGGTTACTAGTAATGAGACTATGGCGGGGACTGCGTCCGATCGAGATCGAATGTTCCAATTGTGTACAAGATAACTAATATTGAAAGTATGACTGGAAGTGCATATGGGCGAAATCGTACCATGCTTTCGGATTCTAGAACCTTTGTAAAGTTCAAAAGCTAACAAACATATATCTTAAAAAAACCATAACTCAGAAACTAATTACGCTTTTTGATGAAATTTATATTCTAGGTTACTATGAAAGTATCAAGGGAATTGGTACTTGTCGGGTTCGGATTCTAGAAGCTTTTATATAGCGGTTTGCGTACCATCCCCACTACTCTCAAGACCTTAAAGCATAATATATTCAAAATTAATAAAGATAAAAAAATCAAATTTGATACAATATTTCCTATTTCCGTTCTTATTTAACACTTTTATATTTTTAAAAGGCTAAGAATTTTACTATAAAACATACTATGTATTATATTTTATAAATTAAAAACTAAATATTTTTTTAACAAACGACGAATTTTTTTTTGTTTTTAATTTTTATTATATCATATCTATATTTTATTGAATTTACCATAGGTTATATATAATTAAGAAATTGTGTACGATACTCAAGTTGTAAAATTTATTATACCCGTATAACTATATAGTCAAAGGGTATAAATTTGCCATTACGTTTGTGACGCAGAGAAGGAGGGGGGGTAGATATAGACTCATGTGAATGGATCGGATCAGAATCGAAAAATAAATTGATTTAGCTATGCATGTCCATCCATCCGTCCGTCATCACGATAACTCAAAAAAATAAAGGAGCTAGGATGAGATTTTCACAAATTCGTTTTTATGCAAAAACCGGAATCGCTATTTAAATCCAGCCATTTTGGTCCACGGACTCGAGTACCTGCCATACAACTTCTAATGTTATATGAGCATTACTCTGTTCATATGGAAGTTGCGTGTCTGAAATTTTGCCAAAAAGGGTTTAGTATAATGGCCAAAGTTACTGCAAAATTTGGTTTGTCTGCTGCAAAGGGTTCGAGTAGCTGCCGTACAACTCTTTCTTTTATATGAGCATTACTCTACACCTAATAAAGCTGAATGTTTGTAATTTTGCCAAAAGTAAATATCCGGATGATATAATGTATATGTTACGGTCACGCGGGTATCCCAGAGTTGACACAGTCTACTCTACTACACTCTTCCTCGTTTTTATAATAAAATTAATTATATGAACAGTTCTAAATTTATTATTGTATTTTAGAAATACATTTATTCCATATTTTGATAATAAAATTTTGTGATAAAAAGCTAATGAAAGCATTAATGGTTTTAACTAACATTAAAAACCATCAAATTATATAAACTTTTATATTTATATTATTACAAATTAATATTTCTTTCGAATAACTTTGAGTTTAATTATATAGAACATTAAACAATAAGTAAATTAAGAGAATAAATTAAAAAATTATTGAAAATTGAAATAATTAACCAAGGATACTAAATCATTTAACAGTAAATGTACTACAGCTAAAAATTCTGAAAAAAAGTATTGCTGCATGTCTGTAAAATTTTATTGAATTGGACAAAAGTTTTAAATATGTAATTTTGTAATTGCATTTTACGAATCCATTTATCTCAACTTTATTTGTTGTTTAATATTTTTAAATAGATAAATTAGTAAGAATTGCTAATATTTTTGAATTTATAAAATAATTAGAAAATGTTTTTAATATTATAAAATAAGTTTGGTTAGCCAAAAGCTTTTATAGTTTTAAAATGGCTTATGGACTTCCCGTTCAATTTGAACCAAATAGGTGTAGGGTATTTCTAAGTCAGTTTCTTTATTTGTTTTTAATTTCAATATATTTCGTTTTATTTTTATTGATTTTACTTATGAACTCAGGGTATTCGTTTATTGTTACATTTCCGTTAATAAAGTCTAACGGACTTTTTCCTGTTGTAGAATTTATTGTTTTATTATACATAAAAGATGTTCATTCAGGGTTGTATGGAATTTTCCAATATCAGCGTTACCTGTGTGCTTTTGAGCTGTAGTAGTATGAATTTCGATATTGTTTTCCTTAAAATATTCCGTTAAATTTTAGGTCGAAAATCCAGCTTCACCGTCTATTACACCGTCGTTTATGCCTCTGTGATTTAATAATTTGTGCGTTTTAATAATGATTTCAGTTGCTTTTTCGTCGTGTTCGATGTCTTCTAAGATTTTACTTCATTTTATTACTTTTAGGAGTTTGTTTCTACTGAAATATTTCAAATAAATTTCTTGGAATAAGTGGTTGTCCTCTAAAAAATTTGCTAAAATGCGTTTGGTTGGAATGTGCTTTTTCATAATGTTAGTTATGAATTTTTGAAAATTTTTTTATACTGATTACTGATCTTCTTTTCTTTAATGGTTTCATTAGGATGTGGCTATTAATGTTACTACCTTTATTTAAAATTATTTGGTGTTGGAATGCATTAACTGGGGTGCTGATTATAGGAATGTGGTTAGTACTATATTCGCTAGCACTATGAATGGTAGCTCGGCTTGAAAATGCCTAGTTTGATGCATCTATTGTAAGGACGATTTTTTTGTTAAATTCTGGAAATTTAAGGACTGGCTCGGATATTTATAAAGTTTTCAAATTTTCAAAACTTTTGATGTAGTCTGGATTATTTACATTCATTTTAGCTCCTTTTTCAGATAGGATATCAATGTTTTCGCGATCTTAGAGTAATCCTTTTTAAACTTACGGTAGAAGCCTGTAATGCCTAAGAACGATTTTATTTGTTTGAGGAAAGCTTATTTTGGAAGCTTATAGTTGAGGATGATTTTCATTTGGCTAGGGTTTGGTTTAATCCCATTGGTGTTAAAAATGTGACCTAGGAATTCGGTTTCTCGTTTAAGAAATTCGCATTTATCAAGTTGGACTTTCAGGTTATTCTTCTGTAGTTTTTAAAAACCTTTTTTATTGGTTGGATATTTTCTTCTAGGCTGGTTGAAAATATAATGATGTCATCTAAATATATTAAGCAGATAATTCCTAAAAATTCTGAGAAAATTGAGTTCATCAGCCTTTGAAAAGTAAATGGCGCGTTTTTAAGGTCGAATGTCATGCGTGTAAATTCATAACGTCCTCTATCGGTAGAAAATGCTGGTTTTTTATGTCTTCTTTTTATATTTTCACTTGGTGGAATCCCTTGACTAAATGTCGTTAAGTATTGTGCTCGGCCTAGTTTTTCAAAGATGTCGTCCATATTTGGAATTGGCGAATGGCCATCTATTGTGACGTCGTTGAGTTTCCTATAGTCCACTACTAGTCTCCATTTTTTTTTCCTGAGGCGTCTAATTTCTTGGGCACAATCCATATTGGTGTCGAATAGGCTGATTTACTTGAACTTATTATTGTTTTTGCATTTCGTTTATTTGATTTTTTACTTCGTTTTTGTGTATTTCAGGATACATATAGTTTCTGCAATAAAGTGGAATATCATTTTTTGTTTTTATCGCATGCTTAATAACATCAGTAAATGAAAGATCTTTTACGTCTTGAAAAATTATTTTTAAATGACTTCATGGTGTTAATAAGTCCAGCTTTTTCTTCGTGTTTAAATGTTCTGTTCGTATTTGGCTGAGAATTGGTTCAGCGTTGTTAAAATGAAAATTACATAAAAATTCTTTATTGAGTTGTTTAGTTCGTTCTCTATACTCATATTCTTTGTGGAAGAAGAGTTTTATGGTAGAATTTGAAGTTTTAAGTACAACCGTTTCGTAGTTAATATTCGCTTCTGAGGGTTTAAGGATATTATTGCCTATCAACCCGTCGTAGTCCGAATGAAATCGATATACTATGAATTACGCCATTTCTCCGTCTCGGTTTAATTCTTTAAATAAAGGGATAGTTACTTTTTCTGATACTTTTATTGAGGTGTTCATTGTTTTTAAAATTATAAAATTATGTAACATATTTTTCCATTTAGGGTTACAAACATCTGGGTTCATTATACTGGACGTGGCGCCAGTATCAATTATTAATTTTAAAACTCAAATCGCTGTTTTGATTTTTATATACGGTGCGACTGCCGAGGCTTGGTTTCGAAAATGTTCGCTAATATTATTTCTTCTTCTACTTACTGTAGGATAATCTACATCCATACTATGTTCGAAATGATTATAGTTGTCACGGTTACTCGAATATGCTCTTCTAATTACAATAGGATAGTCTACATCTATATTATATTCGACATGATTATAGTTGACACGGTTATTCGTATTACGCGCATTACTATTATTAGAATTTGTTTTATTGTATCTATGATAAGTGGAATTGTGTTATTATTTTGGTTGTTATTGTAATGAAAGTTATTGTTTCTAGGATAATTGCTGCCATTAGATGTATTATTATGTTTAAAAGGATTGTTATTACTAAAAGAAGAGATTATTACTACTTCTAAATGAGTTATTTTTAGAAGAGGGATAATCTCTACTAAAGTGGTTATAATTATCGTTATTGTTTCTAAAACTTTCATATTTATAATTTTTATAAGTACTCTTGTTTGGTGCGATATTTGTTCTTGTAAATGCATATCCGGTCTCGTGTAGGATTTGCATTGCGTTTTTTATATTTTCCGGGTTTCTAAAACAGAGAATCCCTTTCATTGGTTCTGGTACGTTGTTAATAAAAACTCTGAGAGCAGTCTTACAATTCTGATTAATGGTTAATTTTCAATTTTCTTCTAATTTTGATTTGTTAATAAGCCTACGTAGCATTGCTTTAATTTCGTTATAAAAATCAAAGCTATTTGTTTTAAATGTGATGGCCCTAAGCTCATCGTAAAGTTGTTCTACGCCAAGTCTATCGCCAAAAATATTGCAAAAAAGTTTCTTTATGTCAAACCAATTTTTGTTTGTGAAATCTTCTTTTGGACTGCTTCACACCGACTAATTTTCTTTTTACAACATCTAAGAATATTTGCTCATATCTACTTAGTAAAGGGAATACCCGATCAACAAGTTTAATAAATTTGTACAATACATCTCTATTGCCATTATAGAGTGGTAAGTTACCTAGTTATTTTAAAGGGTTCAGGTAGAGTTGACGCTTTGCTTGTTGTGAACCTGCGTCTTTAACTTTTTCTTCCATTTTATTTTTCTTGTACTCTCTTTCTTTATTTTACACTTATACAATAATATAACATATTAATACCAATATAAAACAAATATTTTTTCACTATTATTATTAATCAAATAATCAATTAATATTAATTTAATTATTGTTAAAATTAATAATTAGGAATAGAATAATAGAGTAGAATAGTTAAACAATTTATTTATTTAAAAACAAATTTTAATTTATAAAAAGTTATGTTTCAATAATTAATTTTTATTTATACACTAGCTAATACCCGGTGCGCGTTGCTGCGCCTCTCAATGGAGGTTTAATTGAATTTGATGTTACTGCAAAAAGTTAACACAAAACTTCACACGTAAACTTTAATTCACATGTAAATTTTAAAATGTGTGAAAGCAATCTTTTTAAAACGATTTTTCTAGGATTATTCTAGTAATTTTTGAAACTTTCTGTAATTCAAAGCAGTACGAACTACTTTCCAAATTTTGACGTAATTTACTTCCAAAAAATTTTTTTGAAAAATCGCAAGGCCGACTGTTAACAGACTCAACTCCATTTTCAAGTTGCTTCACACATATAAAATTTGAGGTAAACCGGTCAAATCGTTTCTACTTTAGAGTTAAGTAACGCAAAAATCTATTAAAAGCCACTGTGCCCCACTGGTTTAACGGAACTACACTTTCTCTTTGGGCAAAGCAGTATTGCACAAAATTGGACGTAATTTGCTTCCAAATCACTCAACAAAATTTTTTTGGGGCTTTCTTTTTAGCCAAAGCAGTACTTCGCAAATTTTGACAATATTAGCTTCCAAAATTATTTTGACCAACCGTCGGGCCGACATGGGTTAATAAATTCCATATCTGTTAATAGTGTCAACTCAATTCTCACAGGGGAGCACGTATACAAAATTTAAAGAAAATCGGTCAAACCGTTTTTAATTTAGAGTATAATATTGAAAAAACCTATAAAAAGCTTTTGGCCCCAATGGGTTAATGCAAGTCAATAAAATTTTTTTCTGGGTTTTCTTTTTAGCCAAAGCAGAATTTCATAAAATCGGACAAAATTCGGACCCAACATTTTTTTGACACCCCGTCGGCCCAACATGGGTTAATAAATTCCAAAACTGTTAATAGTGTCAACTCAATTCTCAAGGAGCATCACGTATACAAAATTTGAAGTCAATTGGTCGAACCGTTTCGAATTTAGAGTAAAGTATTGAAAAAACTTATAAAAAGCTTTTGGGCCGCAATGGGTTAATGGAACTCAACAAAATTTTTTTTGGGGATTTCTTTAACGGTAAAGCAGAATTTCGTAAGATCGGACAAAATTTGGATCCAAAATTTTTTTTGACCACCCGTCGGCCCGACATGGGTTAACAAATTCCAAAACTGTTAATAGTGTCAACTCAATTCTCAAGGAGAATCACGTATACAAAATTTGAAGTCAATCGGTCAAACCGTTTCGAATTTAGAGTATAATATTGAAAAAAGCTATAAAAAGCTGTTGGGCCGCAATGGGTTAATGGAACTCAACAAAATTTTTTTTGGGGCTTTCTTTTAAGCCAAAGCAGAATTTCGTAAAATCGGACAAAATTTGGACCCAAAATTTTTTTTGACCACCCGTCGGCCCGACATGGGTTAACAAATTCCAAAACTGTTAATAGTGTCTACTCAATTCTCAAAGAGCATCACGTATACAAAATTTGAAGTCAATCGGTCAAACCGTGTCGAAGTTAAAGTAAAGTATTGGAAAAACCTATAAAAAGCTGTTGGGCCGCAATGGGTTAATGGAACTCAACAAAAATTTTTTTGGGGCTTTCTTTTAAACCAAAGCAGAATTTCGTAAAATCGGACAAAGTTTGGACCCAAAATTTTTTTGACCACCCGTCGGCCCGACATGGGTTAACAAACTCCAAAACTGTTAATAGTGTCTACTCAATTCTCAAAGAGCATCACGTATACAAAATTTGAAGTCAATCGGTCAAACCGTTTTCATTTTAGAACAAAGAAGTTTAAATACTTGCACTACAGCCCCAACTTGGCGGTCCGTTAGAGCAAAATTTTTGGGCCACGATTTCTTTCCGTACCCAAAAACTCCTATATACAAATTTTCATGAAAATCGGCTGAGCAGTTTAGGAGTCTATTCGCTACATACAAACAAACAAACAAACAAACAAACATACAAACAAACATTCCCTTTTATATATATAGATATTTCTTTAGCATTAAATTGTTTTACTTACAGTAGGTGAAATGTTCTTTTGAATAGTGTTGCTGATTTGGAGATGTTGCTGACTTGAATATGTTGTTGATTTGGATATGCTGCTGACTTTTTTCTTTTTTTTTTATATAGCTTTTAATATATTATTTTGTAGTTTGTACATATATAATTTATTTGAGTTCAGCTTCAAATTTTTAATTTTATGATTTGATTAAAAAATTGATTTTGTTTTTACAAAACACTTGTTTTTCTTTTGCAATTTAGAATTTTTATCTTTTGTTTAAGTTTTTTCATCATTTTTTAATTAATTATATTTTTTTTATTTATTGGATGTTAAAGTTATGCAAAATGTTTTATTTCTTTTTTTTTCTCAAAATAATGTTATTGTTTTATTTACAATTTTGATGGATAATGTCTTCATTAGTTTTTGCTTTTTTCTTTTTTTCACTGTTTAATAAATTTTCAATCAATATTAATCAATTTTTTTTTTATTAATATTTTAGTAGGTTTTTGTTTTTTGGTTATAAAATCAAAACTAACCACGTTTTTAATGCCAAACGTGTACCCAAAAATGATGACTGCGCCGGTTTTGTTTGTTAATTAAACGGTTTTGATATAAATTTTGGTGTATTTATTTATTTATATTTTTATTTCATCTTTTTAATTATTATTTTATTAAATTTGAATTTTTATCAAATCTTTTTCATTATGTTTATCATATTTTTATTTTCTTCACATTTATTTGACTTTCTTTTATTTTATTTTAAATGTACTAGATCTTTAGTGTTGAAACTCGGACTGTATAATTTTAAGAAGAGAGCTTAAACCGATTAGTACGCTCTTTTATAGTAGATCATAAAAGCATGTGCATTCGTTAAACTATTATTTAGAAAAACAAAATGATCATATGATTGAAATCCCTCTATGTTTTCAAGTAGTAATTAGAAATATTATGTAAATATATCCAAATAGTTTATGTAATATTACTATTTGGATATTACTTGTATATGTGCAAAAATGCATTCAGTTTTAAAGATACCTATTAATATAAATTAATTTTATTTAGGTTTTGTTTAACCAACTAGATTGATAAAGATTTTATTAAATACTTATAATGCTGTTTTATGCAATTTGACAGTTGTTTAAAAAAATCCAAAATAATTTAGATAATATATTTTAGAATATATATTTAATATAGCCTCCTAGTAGCATATTTTAAAATATGATTAGTTAATTAGTTTTACTTTTAATGAATGGAATCCAACACAAAATTTTCAAAATATTTAATGAAATAAAACTAAAAATAATAAAATAAAAAATAAAAACTTTTTTCAATATATATATTTTTGAATAAATTTTATATACTGCCCCAAAAAAGTAGAAAATTTAAATTTGATGGTCAATTTTGGGAATTTATTACAGTTTTAATATAAAAGTGAATTTTTGGAAACGGTTCTTTTAATGCTTGTTAACTTTTAAGCCTAAAATATTGAAAATTTTATTTAATTAAAAAATGATGGTAGATCTTTTGCATTTAAGAGTGTTTTAATATAAAAGTAAATCGTCATGTTTTCCAAAAAGCATGAGATTAAAATTAATGTGCAATAGCTACAGCACACTAATCATTATGGGTGGTTCAGCGTGATGAGACGGCCAAACGAGTTTCAAATTACAACAGCAAATGGCAATTCAATATACCGTGACTAGCAAGAATTAGCAAGCGAAGAAACATAAAATACTTCTACCTACAATTAAAAACAATTATAAGTAATATACCCAGAACGCATATTGTAATATTGATTGTTGACCTGAATCAATATCACAAGTTATAGGCAAACATGGATTTGCAATAAAGACAATGGCGAACGACAAATTAAAATTTGTCAAGAACACAATATGGTAATAGGCGGGATTAGACATTACCCGATCAACGCAAATATATCATATGTGCATCAGTCACAGATGGAAGCAGTTTCCGCTGGACGTCAGAATATGGAGGGGGCAACATAATTTCCGATTACGTACTTCCCACCGGGAATGTTTGCTTAAGACCTAAGACAATTTATAGTACAAACATGTTAAAAGAAGAAAATCGACATTTATAAGCTTAAAAATGTAGATGCAAAGTCCGAATTTGTATCAAAACTTGAAAACTTATTAAAAACCTAACAATAGAAAAATAAAATAACACAAGTACTTAGTAGAAGAAGTTTTAGATGCTTAATAAGCACGATATCCAACAGAACAAAACAAGTGCAAATAAGGAAAATGAGGAGTAAAACCATCCAGTAAGAGTCAAAGAAGACAAAACTATACCATCCACACAAGATCGACTATGCAGGTGGCAGGAGTACTTTCACGACAACATCCAACATTACCGAGCGGGCAAAAAAGCTAGAATAATAACTGCATTCATAGAATTATTTAGGACCCACCTAAGAAAAAAAAATAATAGACGCCGTAATTATACTAAAAGCCATTAAGTCTCAAGGTTTTTGCGGTATTCCAACGGAATTTCTGAAAGCAAAGCTCAGTACCACAGCAAATATAATATACCAAATCCTGACTGAAATCAGATTATGAAAAATATCTCATCAAGCAAGAAAGGTATTATAGCCAAACTACTAAAGAAAAGTTATCTTACCGAATGCAAAAACTGTAAAGACATCACGATTTTAAAAGTTCTGTCCCCCTTTAACAAAACAATATTTTGAATAAATTTTTATTTTCTTTCAAAAGCGCAAACTTACATTTCCGCGCGTCAACATATTATTGTAATTTGTAACATGATCCTAACTTAAAAATAACTGTACATCAAATTGGCTGTATACTCCAAACCTAATAAGAATTTAATTATTCTAATATAAATGTATTCATTCTGCAGTTGGACATTGTTCTGATCAGAAGTTATTTTGTTATATAAAAATTTGAATAAATAAAAGGATTTTTTTTTTGTTTTATAACGAGGAAGATTATAGTTGCGTTTGTCAACCAAAAGAGAACCAGGTCAACGAGGCCAACAACAAAAAAAAAATAAAAAGCAACAGCATCAGCGGTAAAACAACCAACAAAACGTGAGTTTTTCTTGAAATAAATAAATTTAAAGTAAAAGAATTAAATTTAAAATACCTAACTAAATAAATAATTCTTCATTGTTTTAAAATATTGCTATGGATTATCATTTGCAAAAGTTCATTTCACATTTTTCTTAATAATTTGTAATTTCTATTAGCACTAAAATTTTAGAAAATATATTTTTTTATCACGTCAAATTTATTTGTTTTTACATACGATAAAACCAAATAACCTAATGTTAATTTATTAAATAAATTTTTCGAAGCGAATATATCACCTGAAAAAAACAGAAAACATTTTTTTGCTTTTGAAAAATCTATATATACGAGTTAAGTATACGTAATTGAAAAAACTCAAAAATATTTTTTTGTATTGAATTATTAAAAAAGTCTTACTCTTTTTGTATCAAATAAATAACTCGTAAATAAAAAAAAAAAGAGAAAGTGTAAAAATAATCAAAGAAATAAGTAGTAAGAACTTCCTAATAATAGATAAAACAATTTTCTCTTTGTATTGAATTATTAAAAAAGTCTTACTCTTTTTGTATCAAATAAATAACTCGTAAATAAAAAAAAAAGAGAAAGTGTAAAAATAATCAAAGAAATAAGTAGTAAGAACTTCCTAATAATAGATAAAACAATTTTCTCTTTCTACTATTATTAATAATACAATTTTGTTTTCGTATTATTAATTACTTTAAAATGCATATTCCAAAATATATGTACATTTAAACTTCGAAAATAATATAAATATTTAGTAATAACTAATATATAATATAAACAGTAGAATAATTTTTAGGTATATATTATATCAGTTCAAAAATTCTAATAAAAGAAAATATTAATAAAAATAAAGCTCAAAAAAATCTTATTAAAGTAATTTCATAATTATAGAAAAAAATATACAATAAATAATTTTTAATTCAATAAAACAATTAAATAAAAATAAAAAAGGAAGAAATCAGTAAATAATTTAAATTAAAAATAATTAAGAAAGTAAATAAAAATTAACGGTGTAGGTGCATATCTATATCCTAAAAATTTCTTTTTATTCTTAAACTATATATTTTTATACCCGTATGACTATATAGTCAAAGGGTATAATAAATTTGCCATTACGTTTGTGACGCAGAGAAGGAGGGGGGGTAGATATAGACTCAAGTGTATGGATCGGATCAGAATCGAAAAATAAATCGATTTAGCTATGTATGTCCGTCCGTCTGTCTGTCTGTCTGTCCGTCCGTCCGTCCGTCTGTCCGTCCGCACGATAACTCAAAAACTAAAGGAGCTAGGATCTTGAAATTTTCGCAAATTCGTTTTTTTGCAATAGCCGTCATCGCTATTTAAATCGAGCCATTTTGGTCCATGGGTTCGGGTAGCTGCCATACAACTTCTTTTTTTATATGAGCATTACTCTGTACCTGTAACAGCTGCGTGTCTGAAATTTTGCCAAAAGTAGTTTAGTTTTATGGCCAAAGTTTCTGCAAAATTTGGTTGGTCTAGTGGAATGGGTTCGAGTAGCTGCCATGCAACTTCTTATTTTATATGAGCATTACTCTCCACCTAATGAAGCTGGGTGTCTGAATTTTTCCCAACAATTGTTTAGTGTAATGGCCAAAGTTTCTGCAAAATTTGGTTGGTCTGCTGCAGAGGGTTCGTGTAGCTGCCATACAACTCCTTATTTTATATGAGCATTACTCTCCACCTAATGAAGCTGGGTGTCTGAATTTTTGCCAAAAATTGTTTAGTGTAATGGCCAAAGTTTCTGCAAAATTTGGTTGGTCTACGACAGAGGGTTCGAGTAGCTGCCATACAACTCTTTATTTTATATGAGTATTCCACTACAGTTAATAAAGCCAAAAGTAATTAACCGGATGATATAATGTATATGTTACGGTCATACGGGTATCCCAGAGTTGACACAGTCTACTCTACTACACTCTTCCTCGTTTTTATTAATTTAAATTTTATAAAATATTTTTGTAATTATTGAAATGTTTTTTTTGGGTAAAAATATCAACCTAATGAAAGGAAAATAATAAATTATCTAATTTTAAATCTATACTTTTGATGAAAAGTAAACAAGAATAACAACCAGTCAGTTAAATAAAAATTACGTTTCAGTAATACTTAATAAAACGAAGATTATAGTTGCCCGTGTCAACTTTAAGATACCCCCTTTAAGATGCACTCCCAAAATAAAATAAACCGTTATTTTTTTCCCTTATGCTATTATATATATCACATATAAAAAAGTAAAATAGTTAAAAAAAATTTAACTACTCAATTATAACAGTAATCGCCAAAATAACATTAGTAACAGAATATCCCAAAATCGTTCAAATAACATTCAAGACAACTCAAAACGTAATAATAATTATAATGCTATTCGAAACCCCTCTAATAATAATAATAATAGAAATGGTAATAGTTCAATGAGATATTTCAACAATAACACATTTCCAAATACAACGTACCAAAATGGTACCTTTAAAGTCAACATTCTTCATAATAATAACAGAAGCCCACATGGTGTGTACAATAATCTAAATTACCAACGAACATCTTACAATAATTGGCAACCAAACCAGAGTTGCAATTCGCAAATAGAACCCATGGATGTTAATAATCAGCAAATCATCGAAATAGGAAATTTTCGGGAGACGGGCCAAACCGATTCACCTACATAAAAATAAAGAAATACAATTTTCTAGAAGACAGTGGCGCTTCAAGCTCCATAATCCAACCAGACATTTTAAAAGAAAAACCTAAATTAAATAGCATTATAGCATTAGCTATAAATGTTTTTGAGGAACTTAAGTCAAACCATAATTAAAAATTTGTATTTTTGGTTCATGATTTTCATGAAAAATACCATGGTCTTATAGGTAATGATATACCAATGCAATGTAACACTGTTATCTGGTAACACTACAAAAATAAAGTTCTCATGATGAATACAATTATATTTTAGTCACCAACCAGAAAATACCAACCCTGGGGAATATTATTATAAAATCGCTGTCAAACAACAAAAAGGTGACACAATGATAGAAGAAACTAATTTAAATGCCGACGTTCAAATTATAGAAGTAAACGACTTTCAAGCAAAAATCAAAATACTTCACATACGTTAAGTAACCAACCTAAAATTTTCAATTTCAACGAACCATTCCCGTTTGTAGATGACCTAATAAGAATGTAATTATTCTAATATAAATGTATTCATTCCGCTACTGGACGTTGTGCGGATCAGAAGTTTTGATATATAAAAGGTTGAATAAAAGACAATTCAAAATTGAAAAGACAATTCAACTGTCAAAGTACATAGTCGCGCTTTTTTTGTGCTCCATAATTTTTATTTAAAATTTTATAATTTTTTTTGTTTTTTTTATTTTATATATAATATTGAAAAAATAACAAATATTAAAAAATTAACGAATATCAAAAAAAAAAAAAAAAACAAAAAACCAACAAGATTAAATTGCACTATAATTTTTCCTTGTTTTATTATTACTGAGATTAAAATGACCATGACGTGTTCCACTTGCCGTGGAAACATTACCGGTAATTCAAAGGCAGTACAATGCAGTGCAGTGTGTCGTGGTTTTTTCCATATTCGGTGCGCATCAGTCACAAGGGAACTTTATGAAGCTATAAAATCCTTGCAATCCTTGTATTGCAACCTGGAAATATCCAAAGTGTCCTTCAAATGGAAATGAATCTATGCTAATCATTGAAGCAAATAATGATAATGATGCAGAATACAACCTTGTTGAGAACAATGATGACGATTTAAATGCTGCTAAACATATCTAACTTTGATTTCACAAATTGTTCCCTGGATAAAATGGCACAATACTTAAAAGGTTTATGCTCCGTTGTGATTCAAATACAAGAATCAGTGACGGAAATTCAAAAATCCCAAAATTCTTTAGCGCCCAATTAAATGAAATTATTAAACACAATAGCAAAATTGTCAAAGAAAATCAAACTTTACAAGAACAATTAAAAAAATCCGAAAACAAAAATATTGATCTGGAACAAAAAATAAACAAAATTGAAGCAAAATTGGATGAGACACAACAACAACAAAATAATAAAAATATAATAATTGCTGGACTTTCACAAGAAGTATCAAATCCAAAAGAGATAGTTCTTAAAATGGCCAGGAAAATTGATGCGAATATTAAGTCGGAAAATATCCTGAACGTTACCGAAATAAAAAAAAAAAGACAGCCTGGAAATAATGCATTATATCTTGTAGAACTAAACTCTGAAGAAGCGAAAAATGAGGTAATGATGAAGAAACGGAAAAAACATATATTCACATCAGAAATTTTTGTGGGAAGTCAAAATAACAATGAAATTTTTCTTCTCAATCACCTCACTCCAATGCAATCGAAGCTCTATTATGAAGCCAAAACGATCAAAGAAGCACACAATTTTCAATTTCTTTGGATTAAGAACAATCAAATTTTCTTACGTCAAACGGCTGCAAGTAAGGTTTATCAAATATCTTCTTTTAATGATATTCAATTTGTCAAAAAGATATTTAAGAGCTTGGTTTAATTACAAATTATTATTCCACACTTTTTTAAAATTTATACTTTTTCTTTATTTAATCAATAAGAATTTCTCTTTACATAATTGCTTTAATTTACTAATGAAAAAACGATTATATATTCAAACGATTATATACTAATTTTATTAATTACTTCTTATTTACACTTTATTACATAACATTAAACTACAATTTAATTTTATATGATTCAATATTTTGCTTCGTGACTTTCTTAGTTATTTTTCCAAATACAAGCACTTTATATTACTATTTAAACGTCGAATTTTTTAATACTAATTTTAACTCAAAAAAAGAAAAGAAAAAAAATGGTAATTCATTATTCAATTTTTTTTTGATTAATAAGAATTCCTTTAAATTATTATCTTTATTTACTAAAAAAAAGAATGTTATATTTCCACGATAAATTTATAAAATATTTTTTATTTTTATTTATTACATAACCTTAAATAATTTACATTGCTATTCAAATATACAAATATTTAGTAATACTAATTTTGATTTAAAGAAAAAAAATTCCTTATTTATTAACTTATTATTTTTACAACTTTCTAAATTTGCGATTACACTTCACTAATATTTTTAATATTGGTCTCACAATACCCACGTTACCGTTTTTCTTGAAAAATTAGATTTAATAACAAATAAATATAGAAACTCAATTATTTTAGGAGATATGAACATGAATTTATTAAACTCAAACAATAGTGAAATCAAAAACTATTCTAGTACATTACTTAGTAATGGTTTTGTGATATATAATAATAAAACTGATAAATACGCAACAAGAATTGGCAAAACATCTAAAACCATTATTGACCATTTTATCACTGATATGGTTAAATTCAAATATTTTTTTTATATTCTAAATACTTCACTATCTGACCACCAACGATTTCTTATAAGTGTTGATCTAAAACCTATCAAGGAAAATGAAAACAAGGTCAAAAAAGTTCTAAATTATTCCAACTTAGAAAAAGATAAAATTTGGTCTAATTTGGGGTTATATAATGATTTCAATAAATTTGTACCTGATCTCAGCACTGTAATAGAAAATAACACACAAGTATATATAATGTTGTTGAAAAGAAAAAAAAAGAATGGATAACAAATGAGATAATAAACAAAATTAAAATTCGAGAATCATTTTATAAATATACCAAAAAATATCTAAATGACATCCGTATTAAAGAGCTTTACAAAAATATTAAAGAGGAAGTAAAAAATCTTGTTGCTGAAGCAAAAAAAAAATTTTACTCTGATGAATTTAATAGGGATTCGGGAAAAAGTAAAAAACTGTTGGACTTATATAAAAAAGTTATGTTTAATAAAGCTTCTTTGAATTCTTCTAATTATATTAAACTATTAGAACACAACAATCAAATTATTTCTAACGAACAAATCATAGCTGAATCAATGAATAATTTTTTCATAAATGTTACAGACGAACTTAACATTTCAACACTCGCTGTAGACTATGATTATTTGAATCAATTTTCAACTAACATTTATTCAAGCTTTAATCTGAGTCCAACCAATATTGAAGAAATCTCCGAGAGGATTAATATGCTAAAAACAAATGCGACAACTGGTTATGACAACATCTCGGCTAAATTTATTAAAAAATATTCAGATGTTTTAGCTCCGTTATTAGTCAAATTTGTTAATATTTCATTTCAAAACTCAACTTTTCCAGAAAGCTTAAAAACTGCGATTGTAACACCCATATTCAAAAGCGGTTGCGTAACTAAAAAAACAAATTACCGGCCCATTTCAATTTTAAGTACGTTTTCTAAAATATTTGAAATAGTTATTAAGAATCGAATTGAAAGTTTTCTTAAAAGTAATAATATTTTACATAGCGAGCAATATGGGTTTCAAAAAAAACTCCAACACAACCGCGGCCTGTCTTAATCTAACAGATTTTGTTACTAAAAACATAGACAGTGGTAGATATGTTGCATGCATCTTTTTAGACTTCCAAAAAGCATTTGACTGCGTAGACCATAACATTCTACTCTATAAACTTAAAAAACTAAATTTCAATCACAATCAAATTAATTTCTTCAAAACATATCTGCTAAATAGGAAACAAAAAGTTAAAAATAATTGTGCCACTAGTACCTCTAGTGTCATTAGAAAGGGAGTTCCGCAAGGATCAATTCTAGGGCCAGATTTATTTAAGATCTACATTAGTGACCTTGCGAATTTAAGATTAAAAGGAACAATCCAAATGCTTGCAGATGATACCGTTTTAAAATATTCTGAAAACTATGAGGCTAACTTAAAAAATTCCATTAGTCACGATCTCAGTGTAATAGAAAGATGGCTCAATAATCATAAACTTTTACTGAATATTAAAAAAACAAAAATTATTTTTTTCGGTAATAAATTATACAGTAGTTTTAATATGATTTATAGAAACACCGCTCTAGAAGTAGTAAAAAACTATAACTATCTTGGACTAATTTTAGATAATAAATTAAAATGGTATGATCATATTGATCATATTGTCCAAAAAACAAGCCCATATATTTTTATTCTACGACGTCTGAGAAATTTCTTTTCAAAAGACGTATTATACATAATTTTTTCTTCATATGTTTTGTCAAATATTACCTATCTCAATCCTATATGGTCTGGAGCTCCACAAATTGCATTAAATAAAATAAACATTCTCCATAAAAATGCTATTAAAGTAATTCACTTTCATTCTAATCTTTTTCCATCAAGATTGTTGTATACAGGTAGGTTCTTAAGTTTTGATAATATTTGCACACGTGAGTTATATATTATTGCTTTTAAAATTATTAACAATTTCATTAAACATAATTTTCTATTAAATACCCGAAACAAGTCAAATTTTTATCTCACACTTTTCAAAACCGATAGGCAAAAAGATAACTGCCTTTATAATTGCCTAAAATTATACAATGAATTACCCAATGAATATAAATTAATTAGTAATATGCTAGAATTTAAAAGAAAAATAACACAATTTATAATTGAAAGACACGATTTAGTAATTAATTGAATTATATAAATTTTAATTTGTCTAATTATGTGAAATATCTAAATTAAATACAAAATAGTGAATTGAATTTTAAATAAAAAAAAAATAGGTATTGATTTTTAAAAAAATATGTAAAATTGAACTTTGAAAAAAAAGAGTAAATTGTTTTTTTTGTTTTTCGATTTTTTTTTTCATTCTATTTTGGTATAATTTTTTTTTATTTCTTTTTATGATTACGTTGAATTGTAATAATTATACTAAGAAAACAATGTGACCAAAAGGCTAAGGCTAGGGTCTTTAGAAAACAAATTATAACACTTAATAAAATTATTTTTGTAAAATAAAAACTACTGAATTAAATAAATAAAGAAAAAAAAAAAATTAAAAGGAAATTGTTTCGTTATACAAAAAGTTGAATAAATAAAAAGAAGTTGTTTTGTTATTTAGAAAGTTGAATAAATAACTAAATAAAAATCAAGCGAATAACAAAAGAAACAATATTTTTCATTTCATTATATTTTTTTTCGCTTAAAATATTGAATTTACAGAATAGAAATTACAATCGATAAGCAACTGAAGAACAGCCTTAGTTCAGAAGAGGGAGGACAAGGATGCATCGACCATTCTCATAGAACCCTGTAAAATAACGAAGATGATGCCTATAAACATGCAGATAAAGAAAAGGAAAAAGAAATCGTAATGGCACACTCTTAGAAGACTAATAAACAACATCGCACAACAAGCTCTGTAGTGGATCTCACAGGGTAAAAGAAAAATAGGCAGACCGCGTGAAACATGATGTAGAACAGCTAAGAAAAAAAGTGGAAAAACATGGGCAGAAATTAAACAACTACCACAAAATAGAGTCAGATTCAAATGCTCTGTGTAAGCCCTATGATCCCAAGGAGAGTAGAAGAAGGAAATAGAAAAATAAGCATTGATGACAATAATGTTTATTATCTCAAATTTTACCAGGAGCAATAGAATTTTATAGCTAAATTTCGGCAAAATTTGCTTAATCTAGGTCGTATTCGGTCATATAACTTCTGTTTTAACACAAATGTTGGTGTAAAACTTAGTTGGTCTAAGTCCTATATTTAAATTCTATAGCTAAAGTTTTAAAAGAAATAGCTTCAATCTGAAAACGTCAATGGAAGCCCTCCTATTAACTTTATAAATATATTTACAATAAGTATACATTGTGTGGCTTAATTTTATTTTAATTTCTTAATTAGTTACTTCAAAATAAGTCTGACTTATTTAAGAAAAATTTTTTGTTGGCCTAACCTTTTGTTATTTCATTAACCATTTTTTTTTAATTATAAAAATTAGTAAAAATCGTTCGTCAACATTCGTTCCACACAGTCGTGTTTTATGTCCGTAATTTAATATTTTTATTTTTAAAATATTTATAGGTACTTAAATTTTATAATATAAATTTAAAATAGAAAATTAAAGTTAAAAATTATAAAAAATGAACTAGATTATCAAAACTTTTATGTTTTGTAAAATAATAAAAAGTAAATTGAAAATATGTTTCAAATCTAACACTAATTCAAAGTTTAACATTAATTTAACTGTTTTTAAAAAAAAACGAGGAAGAGTGTGGTAGAGTAGACCGTGTCAACTCTGGGATACCCGCAAGACCGTAACATATACATTATATCATGCGGTTATTTACTTTTGGCAAAATTTAAAATATTCAGCTTTATTAGGTGTAGAGTAATGCTTATATAAAAGAAGCAGTTGTATGGCAGCTACTCGAACCCTTCGCAGTAGACCAACCAAATTTTGCAGTAACTTTGGCTATTACACTAAACAATTTTTGGCAAAATTTCAGACACCCACCTTCATTTGCTGTAGTGTAATCCTCATATAAAAGAAGGAGTTGTATGGCAGCTACTCGAACCCTTTGCAGTAGACCAACCAAACTTTGCAGTAACTTTGGCCATTACACTAAACTATTTTTTGCAAAATTTCAGACACACAGCTTCATCAGGTGTAGTGTAAAGCTCATATAAAAAAAGGAGTTAAATGGCAGCTACACGAACCCTCTGTAGTAGACCAACCTAATTTTGCAGAAACTTTGGCCATTATAGTACACTACATTTGGCAAAATTTCAGACACGCAGCTGCAATAGGTACAGAGAAATACTCATATATAAAAAGAAGTTGTATGGCAGCTACCCGAACCCGTGAACCAAAATAGTTGGATTTAAATAGCGATTCCGGTTTTTGCATAAAGTTTTTGTGAAAATTTCATAATCCTAGCTCCTTTATTTTTTGAGTTATTGTGATGACGGACGGACGTACATCGCTAAATCGATTTATTTTTTGATTCTGATCCGATCCATACACTTTAGTCGAAGGGCTAACAAACATATATAAAAAATCACGATAGCTCAACAACCAACGACGCTATCTTCATCAAATGTGTGCTGTAGGTTACTAGTAATGAAACTACTTCGGGGATTGCGTAAGGTCGGCATTGGACCTTATGGGTTCGGAACCTAGAACTTTTTGATCGAATTTAGGCCAAACGAGCATAATTCCGAAACCAATGAAGATAGAACCTCCAAATTTGGTATCAGGGTGTCCCTTCCTATTTCCTAAGTGTCTTGGGAATTTGGGCCCCATTGGAGTAGTGGGTCGGGGACCAGCCACACATTTCCGAAGACCTTTAAGCATATCTTTAAAATTAATAAAGATAACAACTTGAAAAAATGTAGAAGCTTCCAATTTGCCACAAGGGTGTTCTTTACTATCTCTTGCGTATTCTCCTAATTTGCGATCAATTAGAGTGGTGGTTCAGTACCTCTCTCAGACCTCCCAAGTTTTAAAGGCTTATAATCGAAATTACTCAAAATAGTTACTTAAAATTAAGATAGACCGTTAAAATTGTGTACAAGAATTAATTAGTACTATAAGTACACCGCGGACTGTATAAGGGCGAAATCAGCCCAAAGGTTCGGATTCTGGACCTTTTAATCGGTGTCAGGGCTAACGAACATATATAAAAAATCACGATAACTCAACAACTAATGAGGCTATCTTCATGAAATTTGTGCTGTAGGTTATTGGTAATGAAACTACGGCGGTGATTACGTACGGTGAGGATTAGACAATGGGTTCGAAACTTAGAACTTTTTGATCGAATTTAGGCCAAACGAGCATAATTCCGAAACCAATGAAGATAGAACCTCCAAATTTGGTATCAGGGCGTCCCTTCCTATTTCGTAAGTGTCTTTGAAATTTGGGCTCCATTGGAGTAATGAGTCGGGGACCAGCCACTCATTTCCGAGGACCTTAAAGCATATTTTCGAAATTAATAAAGATAGTAACTTGAAACAAATGTAGAAGCTTCTAATTTGGCCCAGGGTGTTCTTTACTATTTCTTCCGTGCCCCCCTAATTTGGGATCAATTTGAGTGGTGGTTCAGTACCTCTCTCAGAACCCAAAATGTGTAAAAGCTTATCATCGAAATTAATAAAACTAGTAACTTAAAATTAAGATAGAACGTTCGAATTGTGTACAAGGGTTAACTAGTATTGAAAGTATGACGGGACTGCATATGGCCGAAATCGTACCATGGTTTCAGGTTCTGGAACCCTTGAAAAGTTCAAGGACTAACAAACGTATATCTTAAAAACACCATAACTCAAAAAATAATGGCGGTATTTTGATGAAATTTAAACCCTAGGTTACTAGTAATGAAAGTACCATGGGAATTGGTTGTGGTCGAGTTTAATTTCGAAGCCAAAGAATATATTTCCTATGTCCTATGTGTCTCCGAAATCTAGACTTAATTGTAGTGGTTCAGCTATGTTCAAAGGTACTTGCTGCATTTATGTAAAATTTATTTTTATATTTGAAGGAATTATATGAAAAGGTCTAAATTTGTAATTGTATTTTAGAAATACATTTATTGCATATTTTGCGTTTATAAGCTTTTCTATTAGGTATATAAACTAACCATTTAAAATAATTGCAATTTTTAAAAATTTGGGTTATTAAATATATTATGCTTTGATTATCTTTTTATCACAAAATTTAATAATTAGAATTTTTTCATTTTGTAATTGAATTGGAATAAATATATTTTCATTTATTTCAAGTTTGCCTGTTTTTTAATATTTTTAAATAGATAAATTAGTAAGAATTTGTAATATTTTTTAATAGATTAATTAAGTGTAATTAGAAAATGTTTTAGTATTATAAAGTTAATTTGGTTAGCTATGTCTTACGACCAAATTAATAACAGCTTTTATGGTGTTAAAATGCCTTATGAATATGTCCTTAAATTTGAACCAAATAGGTGTAGGGTATTTCTAAGTCGGTTGCACCGACTGACTGTTGCTTTATTTGTTAAATTTACTTTTAATTACATTTTTAATTTTTACTCTCATTTGAAATATTTAGTAAAAACACACATTTGTTTATTTATTTGTACACAATTTCATATTAATTAGCTTTCATTTTCTTTTGCAAATTTATTTTATTCCATAACTTTATTTTTTAATTGTTTTCTGAATTAATTCATTTTGAATTTTATAATTTTTGCTTTTCTTAAAAACCATTTTGTACAATATATTTTTTTTTGTTCACTATTTTAGATAAATAATTCTTTATTTTTTTTTCTTTAATATTCTAATTGTAAACAAATTTAATAGACTAAATTATCAAAATAAAAAAAAGCACACTAGTCAACCCTCCTTTTCCCCCATTTACTTTTAAACTAATATATCAAGATAAAAATTTTTTTTTTTTTTGCAAACAGTTTGAACTTTTCTATTTAATTAATTAATATTGCAGTTGTAATCTTTTTTTAATATGTATATGTGTATTACAAAAATCATTTAAACTGCAAGTGGGTCAAAGAAACATAATATGATATTATATTACAAGAAGGTTCATGTCCGTGCTGAATACATGGTAAATATGTTAAACTCTCCTTGTGTACAATAAGGCACAAAGAACAGTTATAGCTTGGAATTCGTTTAGTATTTTCGCCATTTATTTAGAACCGGCATTTTCTAATATTTCTAATTATTTTTAGTGTAAAATGCTTGATGTACATTCTGATTATTATTTGTTTTTTTCTTTTTCTTATACAAATTCCAATTTGATTTATTTTGGAAAAAAAAAAAAAAATTTTTTTCTCAACTCCCATTCCGGTCACAAATTGAAGAAATGGTTACAAATTTTAATTTAAATTTTTGTAATATCAGAGGTTTAGCATGTAATTTCCAATCAGCTGAAGCTCACCTCCAATCGGAAAAGCCGGCTATATTAGCCCTAAGCGAAACTCAGGTTAAAGGCGATGACACTAATTATAGTATCAACGACTATACCTTAATTACGCTTTTCATCACACACCGAGGAGTCGCTTTGTATATACGTTCTGACGTGGCTTTCAGCACCCTTCATGACTTTAAAAGCTTCAACCCCATATTCCACTATTCGTTGAAAATGCCACAATCTTTTTCAGTTTTATCTACAGAACTCCCCAAGCCAATGAGCTAGAAACTGCTGTGGCGATTGAACAGTTATCTGACACTATCATTAAAATTTTGGAGAAGAACCCACACTATGATATAGTTATTGCAAAAAACTGGCTGTTTTTTTTTGTATTTACTTAGTGATATACATATGTTTTTACATTTTATTTTGTTTTTTTTTTTCTTAAGCTTTAACATTTATTTTTGGTTTTTTTTTTTTTTTTCTAACTGTGATATAAACAAAACTTATAGTTTTAATATAAAACATCGCAGTTACTTCATAATACTATTCAACAAAGTAAATTATTTAAAATTAAATATATTTACATATATATATACATATAGAATTATATAAATACAAATATAACAGTTTGTACAGATATGTGCTACGAGCGTTGAACAATTTCACTCCTGCGTTATACTATCCACAAATGAAGGGTTATTCTTTAATGAATGCTTCAGTTTTTTGATAAATATATCCAAATTTGAATTTCTTTTTAACTGCAACGGCAGTTTATTATAGATCCTTATTGATGACGAGAGACAACTATTTCGTGATAACTCTATTCTTGATTTGGCATCATTTAAATTGTTTAAAAATGTTTTTCTAGTCACAATTCCCCGGAAGGCAAGCAAATGGAGTTATTTTCAAATTTATTCCAAGTTTTTCAACTTGTAAAAAGTCGAACTAGATTTCCTGACCGTGGCAATCAAAACGAGCATCTCTTGGGATTTTCTGACTTAAAATCCAGAAAAATATAACATTTCTATTAACTTGCCAATTGGGGGTTCCGATCATTGCCTTATTAAATCTAAGAGACAGGTCTGGTACTACAACCAGAATGACTGGGTAGGCCTGAACAGTTTTATAGGGAATTTCGATTGGTTAATGTGCTTTCTCTACAGAAACGTTGACTTTGCTGCAAATGCCATTAGTAAAACAATTATGCTTGGTATGAAACTATTCATTCCTAGTTCATACAAAACAATGAAAAAATAAATTGAAAAAGTTTTTATCAAAGCTCGAGACAATTATTATATTTACAAATTAGAACAATGTAATAGGCATGTAAAAAAATAATGGAATGTGTTAAATAGCATATTAAATAAAAACATAAATAAAATTGAAATTGACAATATTATATCCACCGATATGAATTTAATTGTAAACAAATTAAATAGTTATTTTGTAGATATTTTAAAAAAATTACAACCAAATATAAACAAACTAAATACCAGTACAAATTGTGATTGTGACCTATCGTTAAATCTAGTTATGGATAAGTTTCAAAGTTATAGCTTTGTTTTCAATAAACTAGTTCCGAGAGAACTTTTCCAAAATTTCAAAACTTGACAATTTATAAAATGACAAATAAATTATACGATGATTTCATTGTGTTAGATTAAAATCGAACCAAATAGGAGTAAATTTTAATAAAATTATACTTTTGTCTTATACACAAAAAAATATTAACATCTAGCGCTACAAGAAAAGTGCAACGCATGATAAAATTTTCTATTGAAAGAATTGTATTGTGTATCGAATTTCAATTGACGTTTAAGTGTTTACATTTTAATGTAAAAGATGTTTATTTACAAGATTTTCTGATAATTTTTGAAAGTAAAGCATTTCTTATAAAATTAAAAATATAATTTAAAAAAAAAACATAAGCATATGAATAATTTTATAAAATTGTACTCTTGTTTTACAGAGAAAAAAATTTTGACAGCCCGTTATTAGTCTTACCTACACAAAAAAAACATATTCTATATAAAATTGATTTTTAATTTTATAAAACGTCAAAATTTGGAACTGCTTTATTTGTATTTCAAAACATTCAAACAATCGAAGCAATTGTTGATTTTGTTTTAGTTAAAAAATAGAAAAAACAAAATCATTTTAAATTAGCAATTGTCAAGTTCCGATATTTGACGTTTTATAAAATTACTAAAAAAATATATGATGATATGTTTTTAATTTGTAAGACTCAAATCGTACCAAAACCGCGCAAATTTAAATAAAATTATACTTTTGTTTTACACAAAAAAAGACATTGAAAGCCCGTGGAAGAATTTCATACTACACTCATAATTCAAATAAAACGTTTTGGTTCCACTTTTTCAGTGCCACTCTGTTTGCCACTATTTCATAAAAAATCGGTTTGTATTTGGTTACATTTTTTAAGGAAAAAGAAAAAAGTTTCACAATTGTACGTGTAATGTAACCAATTCAAGTTGGCAAGTGTGCGTACCAAGTTGAAAAAATCGTGTAAGGGATGCATAAAACCAAAACAGGTCCATCATGTATGGGATGCATAACAATAAATTTAAAGGTATATCCATCATTATATATTGTGAAGTATAATTATAATAATTTTGATGTGCAAGATTTTTTTACATGTTGGCAAAGTCTCGCCAATACTTGTATATTATATATATGATGCTAATAATTCAAACAATTTATATATTCAATAAAATAAAATTAACGAAAAAATTTAATCGTTTATTAAAAAATTATTTTGTTTTATGGTAAAATTCTTAGCCTTTTATAAATATAAAAGTGTTAAATAAGAACGGAAATAGGAAGTAGTGTATCAAATTTAAAGTTTCTATCTTTATTAACTTCGAAGTTAAGCTTATTCATTTTGGGATCTCTTAGGTGGTACCAGAACCATAAATGCAATTAAGTTTAAATTTCGGGAACACAAAGGAAATAGGAAAAAACGGCGTTATACCAAATGTAAAGGTTCTATATTTATTTCAAGTTGCTATTTTTATTAATTTCGAGATACGCCAAACCGCTGTTCCAATTTATCCAAAATATTACGGACACAAAGCATAAGAAACACCTGCGCCCCAAATTTTAAGGTTCTATCTTCATTGGTTTCGAAATTTTGCTCGCCTATCCTCAATTCGATCAAAACCTTCTAAAATTTGAACTCATTGTCCGATCTCGACCAGAAACAATCCCCCATGGTACGATTTCGCCAATATGCAGTCTCCGCCATACTTTTAATACTAGTTGAAACGTTCTATCTTAATTTTAAGTTACTATATCTATTAATTTCGATGATAAGCTTTTAAACCTTGGGAAGTCTAAGTGAGGTACCTGAGCCAACACTTCAATTGATCATAGACTAGGGAAACACTTAGGAAATAGTAAAGATTTGAAGATTCTTCATTTGTTTGAAGTTACTATCTTTATTATGTTCGATGATGTGCTTTCATCGAACCCACCACAACTCCAATTGGTTCCAAATTTCGAGGACATTAAGGGAATAAAAAGAGACACAAGAGACTGATACCAATCTTGGAGATTTTATCTTTTTGGTTTCGGAACTATGCTCGTATTGCCTAAAGTCGATCAAAAAAGTTCTAGAATCCGAAACCATGGTGTGATCTCCACCATTCGTAATCCCCGCCGTAGCTTCATTACTAGGAACTTGCAGCACGAATTTCATGAAGATAGCCCCAGATTAGATTATGTTCGTTAGCTTTAGACCGATAAAAGGGTGCAGAATCCGAACACATAGGCCAATTTCACTCATATGAAATCATCGCCGCACTTTCAGTACTAGTGACCTACAGTTAAAATTTATTTATTTATTTATTTATTTGTTTATTTATTTATTAGTTTAACGCAAACTTTACAAAATTTTTACAATTAGTTTTATACAACATATAAAAAAAAATAATTAAGCTTTTGAATTAAGGTAAAATTTCATATTTCTTAAGTTTAAATTTAAGTGAACAATAAAAACAACTACATATATATAAAAAAAAAGATTTTATATTCCTATTTATGCAATTTAAGTTTTTGTGTTTGTTTTGAAAGTGTGAAATCGATGGTTGTTCTTGTGTTTATTACCCATTATCAACATTCTATGAATCGGTTCATAATTGCCATAATTTGTTCTATGAAAACTTAACGTAAATAAATTAGTATTACGTAAATGATTATTTGAATTAATTTTAATGTTATTTGAGGAGGAGAAATCTTACCTTTTACAAATCCAATAATAAAAATAACATCAGCAACTCCTCGTCTTAGTTTTAACGTTTTCAAGGGAATTAAACTCAACCTATTTTCATAAGGAGGTAAGATCAGCGGGTTTGACCATTGAAGATTTCTCAAAGTATATCTTAAAAAATTTCTTTGCGCCGCCTCTATCTTATTAATATGTACCTCGTAAAATGATGACCAAACTTGCCTAGCATTTCTAAATTAGGTCTAACAAGACAAGAATATAAAGATTTAAAAACATAAGGATCATTAAACTCTTTAGACCAACGTTTTATAAAACCAAGCATAGAATTAGCTTTATTTATAATATAACGGAAATTAAGTTTAAAATTAAGCTTATCATCGCAGTAAAAGCCTAGGTCTTTAATAGAATTCGTTTTAGAAATGCTAATTCCGTTCAAGCAGTAATTAAAAAAAGTATAACTTCTGAAATACCATCAGGTCCGGGAAGATTATTATTTCCAAGTTTGTCTAAATATATTTTCATTACACCTTCATCAATATTTATATTAGACCAAGTAGTTTTCGGAAAAATATCCAAATGAGAGAAATCATTATAATTTGGTGTAAAAATAGAATTTCTATAAGAAGAACAGAAATATTCACGAAATAAATTAGATATTATCTTAGAAACATTACTTGAAACACCATTATACATCATATGAGAAGGAAACTAGTCACTTTTTCTCTTGGAATTAACAAATTCCCAGAAGCATTTTGGATTTGATATTAATTTTGAAGATGTACTAGAAATAAATTCATTATAGAGTAATTCAGACGATAATTTAAATTCATCAAAAAGAATTTTAAATCTATTATATTCATGCGAATTCTTCGATTTAAGATAACAACGCCAAGCTTTATTCTTTTTATTTCTGAGTTTTCTCAAATCCGAATTGAACCATGGCGGACTTAATAAAGGGTTTCAGTTCTTAGATTTTGGTACAAATTGCCGAAAGCCTTCAAAAATAACTTCATAAAACCTTTTTGTCATTATATTAACATGTGTATTATTAAATACAGAATAAAAATCAAAGGAACTAATGAATTCATTTAAAGCAGCAAAGTTAGCTTTGTTAAAATTAAAACTATAAGAATTAGAATAATCAGAATTGATTGGTGAATTTACACAAAGAGTAAAACTTAATGGTGGATGAAGCTTATCAATACCTATTAAAGGGAAGGTATTTTCGCAGAAAATTAAATTATTCCATTCAGAAGTAAACACTAAATCAAGTTGTTTACCCTGAAAGTTGCAATCAAATTGTTTACCCTATGTTTCGGAATCATAAAATGTTCCTCGTCATGCTTGACCCATTTAAGATTGGGTAGATTGGGTAGATTAAAATCACCACATAAAATCAATTCATCTTTAGGAATAAAGTCATTGCAAATAAAATCTATCGTTTTACCTACAGAAGTATAAATATCACAGTCAGACGAAGGAGGAATATAACAGTTAACAAGACATAAATTTTTAAAAGGAAGTTCAACTTTCACAATAATAACTTCAAGGTTTTCTAATTTTCTAATAATGCAATTAAAAATCCACCCCCTTTAGGAATTACACTATTAGAGTAATCGATAGATTAGAATATCTTTTCTTCCTAAAAACTGTGTAACAGTTATCATATCACAAAGCTCTAAGTCCAATATGGTTGGATTTAACAACGTTTCAGTTAATGCAAATACGTCAAAATTTAAAATAGATAAATATAAACAAACATCCATAGTCTTTGTTCTTAAACCTCTAACATTTTGATAAAAAAAGGACATATTATATTTATTTAAGTTACGATTGATTGATACCTTGAGAAGATTATTTCGAGGCACTGGGGAGAAATAACTTATTATAACTTTCACGAGCTGAGTTTAAATGTTTATAATAATTACTCTCACAGCGACTTCGATAAGATTTAAGATCATATTTTACATCTTTTTCCGAAACATCTATAGAATTGTGAAATTTAATATATAACTTGTATGGGTCTTCGTTTTTAGTTGGGAGTCCTTCGTTATTAATTAAAACTTTGAGGTTACTACGAGTTTTACCTTCTAGAACATGATTATACGAATCATTGTGAAGGTAAGCTAAAAATAACCTAACGTTATTATAAACTCGTTCCTCCCGAAATCTTGAAAGAGCATACGCGCCCTCTCCGCGTAGTGATTCATGAGTCATGAGTGGCATAAGAGGTTTGACAAACGACTTCTTTATTGTACCACCGTATACAGTATTATAATGATTTTTTTCAAGTACATCTGTAGGAGAATTGATGGCTACATTTGCATAGCTGGTAATATTATTACCATTGTCGTTTTTATTATTGTGGATGTACAAAATTAGAGTTCTTATTTTTATTTTTATCAATAGAAGAAGTTGAATAAGTTACTGAAGTTAAAGAACTATTATTATTCGAAGTCGAATAAGTTAAAGTATTTAAAGAGCTAGTATTGTTATTACTAGGGCAAATAAAAATATGCTCTAAAAAATCCGTTTTAAGCGCTTTAAATATGCTCTAAAAATTCTATTTTAAGCATTTAAAATATGCTCTATGAAAAGGATATCAAATACATAAAAAAATATCCATTACTTAGAAATCTTCAAATAAAACGAATATTAATAGAGTGGGCTAGTGACACCATCTTCAAAAGTGGTTTAAATTTAAGAATTAAAAGCAGATAGTTTTTTATTTTATATATTATTTTTCTTATAATTTTTTATTTTAAAGTTAAGTTTAATGAAATAAATAAAATTAATTCATGAAATTAAAAAATTAAAACAAGATAAATTAGAGAGTAGAATAAGTTAAAATAAAAAAAAATAGATAAACATAAATTAAGTAAACATAAATTAAAATAAAAATTAATCCAAATAACGAAAATCTTACATCTAGTAAAATTAAAAACTAAGTTTAACTGAAATTTTGGTTGCAATATATCACAACCATTTCACTTAAATTTTCAAATAAGAAATTATTCCGATTCGATCGTAGGATGCTTTTGTAAATTTAAAAGCTCCTTTCTACATTAACTGAGTTAATTGGTGCTAATTTAAATGCAATAGTTTCGTTTATCGTGTAATTCATTGTAGCATTGTGTATCGCTTCACCAGTAAAAGCTGCAGATATAGGTTTTAATCAAGTTGAAGGTTTCTGAATCAAGTTGAAATGAATAATAAAATAAATATGTATATGTACATGCATACATAGAGATTTCTTTAAATACCTAATACCTACTTGTTTATTTTGAAAGAATGATATTTTAAATAAATAAATATCTAAATAGTGACATAAATTTTAATGTATTTGTATGAAAAATATTTTAAATGTAAGAAAAATAAAAAAATTATAATCTTTTGAACGAAAATTGTCAAAATATACCAAAATATGCTCTTACAAGTTAAAATATGCAAAATATGCTCTAACAAGTGAAATAAGCAAACATATGCCCTAACAAAACTAGCTTAAAATTCATAATTTTTGTTGAAACGAACTACTATCTTGTTCATTTATCGATATAGTTTTATTTGCCCTAGTTATTACTATTGTCTGTATTGCTATTATCAGTACTTAAAATACTATTATCATTATTTATACTAATAGTATCAATTCTATCATTAACAACATTACTAATATTATTGTTAATCGGTAACATTAAATTAGTACTAAACAAGTAACGAAACAGTCAGTCGGTGCAACCGACTTAGAAATACCCTACACCTATTTGGTTCAAATTTAATGACATATCCATAAGTCATTTTAACGCCATAAAAGCTGTTATTAATTTGATTGTAAGACATAGCTAACCAAATTAACTTTATAATACTAAAACATGTTCTAATTACACTATCCCTTAAAAAATATTACAAATTCTTACTAATTTATTTATTTAAAAATATTAAAAAACAAAAAAACTTGTTATAAATGAAAATATATTTATTCCAATTCAATTACAAAAGGAAAAAATTCTAGTTATTAAATTTTTTGATAAAAAGCTAATCAAAGCATAATATATTTAATAATCCAAATTTTTCAAAATTGCAATTATTTTAAATGGCTAGTTAATATGCCTAATAGAAAAGCTCATACACAAAAATGCAATAAATGTATTTCTAAAATACAATTACAAATTTAGACCTTTTCATATAATTCCTTTAAATATAAAAATAAATTTTACATAAATACAGCAAGTACCTTTGAACATAGCTGAACCACTACAATTAAGTCTAAATTTCGGGGACACATAGGAAATAGGAAATATATTCTTTGGCTTCGAAATTATACTCGTTCGGCCTCAAATCGATCAAGTGCTTCAAGAATCCGAACTCATTGTCCAAACTCGACCAGAACCAATTCCAATGGTACTTTCATTACTAGTAACCTAGAGTTTAAATTTCATCAAAATTGCGGCATTTTTTTTTGAGTTATGGTGTTTATAAGATACATGTTTGTTAGCCCTTGAACTTTTCAAGGGTTCCAGAACCCGAAATTATGGTACGATTTCGCCCATATGCAGTCCCCGTCATACTTTCAATACTAGTTAACCCTTGTACACAATTGGAACGTTCTATCTTAATTTTAAATTACTAGTTTTATTAATTGCGATGATAAACTTTTACACATTGGGGGGTCTAAGAAAGTTACAAAATTAGAGGGACACGCAGAAAATAGTAAAGAATACCCATTTGCCAAATTTGAAGCTTCTACATTTGTTTCAAGTTATTATCTTTATTAATTTCGAAAATATGCTTTAAGGTCCTTGGAACTGAGTGGCTGGTCCACACCCACTACTCCAATTGGGCTCAAATTTCAAAGACACTAAGGAAATCGAAAGCGACACGCTGAAACCAAATTTGGAGGTTCTATCTTCATTGGTTTCGGAATTATGCTAGTTTGGCCTAAATTCGATCAAAAAGTTCTAAGTTCCGAACCCAATCCTCACCGTACGTAATCGCCGCCGTAGTTTCATTACTAATAACCTACAGCACAAATTTCATAAAGATAGCGAAGATGCCCATATGCAATCCCCTGCCGTACTTTCAGTCCTAGTAACCTACAGTTAAAATTTCATCAAGAGAGCTCCATTATTTTTAGAGTTACAATTAATGACGCTATCTTCATGAAATTTGTGTGTAGGTTATTGGTAATGAAAATGTGAGAATTGGACAATTGGTTCCGAACTTAGAACTTTTTGATCGAATTTAGGCCAAACTAGCATAATTCCGTAACCAATGAAGATAGAACATCCAAATTTGGTATCAGGGTGTCGCTTTCGATTTCCTTAGTCTTTTTGAAATTTGAGCCCAATTGGAATAGTGGGTGGGGACCATCCCTTCAGTTCCTAAACCTTAAAGCATATTTTCGAAATTAATAAAGATAGTAACTTGAAACAAATGTACAAGCTTCAAATTTGGGACGTGGGTGTTCTTTACTATTTCCTGCGTGTCCCTCTAATTTTGAATCAATTGAAGTGGTGGTTCAGTAACTCTCTTAGACCCCCCAATGTGTAAAAGCTTATCATCGAAATTAATAAAACTAGTAACTTAAAATTAAGAAACCACGTTCCAATTGTGTACAAGAGTTAACTAGTATTGAAAGTATGACGGAGACTGCATATGAGCGAAATCGTACCATAGTTTCTGGCTAACAAACATATAAAAACACCATAACTCAAAAAATAATGCCGCTATTTTGATGAAATTTAAACTCTAGGTTACTAGTAATGAAAGTACAATGGGAATTGGTTGTGGTCGAGTTTAATTTCCAAACCAAAGAATATTTTTCCTATTTCCGATGTATCACCGAAATTTATACTTATTTGTAGTGGTTTAGTTATGTTCAAAGGTACTTTTTTTTTTTTTTTTTTTTTGCAAGGAAATGGAACGCTCGAAAGCCACCCATTGAAACTGTGCGGTATTTCGTTGGGTAGTGTGCGATTTTAACGCACCAAAACCATACCCTTTTGGCACTAAACTTTAGGAAGGAACCTGTGATACAAATGTACAGTTTGGTTACAGGGATGGGATATGAAAGGATTTTAGGATTGTAGGAGGATATCTGCGAATTTTGGCTTATGGTGGATGGGGAAAATTTGAAGGGATATTTAGGAGAAAGATGTTAATATTCTTCTTAAATTTATTTAAGTCGTACACATACGAATTACCAACTTTAGGAAACACAGTGGACGGAATGTGATTCCATAATCTCGACATGCGCATAGCAAACGAATTTCCATAAGGCGTGTTTCGCCATCTTAACAATTCGACGCAGTATGGATGAGCATCTGTTGCACTCCTTGTTTCACGTTGGAAAACTTTGAGTGGAGGCATTAATTGTTTTATTTCCTTAGAACAGGTGTTCGTCCCCACTAGGTATCTATAAAACAGGGTAAGTGACCAGACTGTACGCCGATGGCTAAGTGGAGTAAGCGTTGAGGTAACACTGGGATCATTTATAAGACGAATAGCTCTGTTTTGCACTTTATCAAGATATGCCAGCGCTGATTGGGGTGCACGAGCCAGATATGTGCATTATACTCCATTTTAGGAGAGAAGTAAGTTTTACAGCGATACAAAAAACCCAAACACTTAGCTGCATCTTTAGCTATACCAAAAATGTGATTTGACCAAGTCAATTTCTGGTTTAACTCGATGCCCAAAATATTTAAATCTGTTGAGTGCTGTAAAGCTTCTCCCTGAAAAAACAAGTTTGGAATGGAAGTTGTTATTTTTCGCGAGATGAGACAGCATTGGGTTTTCTTCATGTTGAATTGAACACGTTTATTTTCACCCCATTTGTGAATTTTTGCTAAATCGTTATTTAGCTCACTGACAGTGAAATTTTTTCCTGTTGTATTAACCTGATGATTAATTTTACAGCGGCTATGAAATTCATAGGAAGCTAAAAGGGTGCTGTCATCTGCGAAACTGTGAATTGGATTGGAAGTTAAAGATAGAAGATCATTAATGAATATTAAGAAGAGGGTGGGAAAAAGAACAGAACCTTGAGGGACACCAGCGTTTAGTTTAAATTTGTCAGATGATAAACCATCGACCAGAACTCGAATCGTACGATTCGAAAATAAATCTCCAATCCATTTGAGAAAGACTCTACCTAACCCTATAAGCTGTGAATTTTGCTAACAAAGCAGCATGCCATACACGGTCGAAAGCTTTAGAAATATCCAGTGCTACCACATCAGATTCACCAGAGTGGTGAAGACTGATATTGAGCTTTTCACAAAGATAAGTCATGAGATCTCCAGTTGAACGACGGACTCTGAACCCGTATTGTCGATCATCAAGCAAACCTTTATGATCCAGATATTTCAATAGCTTTTGGTTTATAATTTTTTCCATTACTTTGGAAAGGACCGAAGTTATAGCTATAGAGCGGTAGTTAGAGGGATCGCTTTTGTTACCTTTTTTTGGAATTGGAAAAACGTGCGCAATATTCCATTGGGCAGGATGAATTCGGATATTAGAAGTAAAGGATAAATAGAAGAGGTTGCGTAGAGGTTTTGAAATGGTAGAGTAGGTTTTTTTAAGAACCATCGTTGTGATTCTATCGGGACCAATCTTTTTGTATCAAGATTCTTCAAGATTTTCATCACTGCTCGCATTCTAAAGTAAATTCTACTAAAGGAGCAGCCAAATTCTGGAATATTTGGTGTTCTTTGAGTTGACTATGGCAGTGTTGAGTTAAAGGAAAATTGTTTGCCAAACAAGTTCGCCTTTTCTTTTGAATCTGACACAATTGAGTTGTTTTTATCAATAAGCGGAGGGAAGGAGGACCCACTAGTGTCCTCCTTTAGATTTTTTGCAAACGTCCAAAACGATTTGCTATTCTTAGGCATATGTAGAAATTTTCGTTTCAACCCTCGGTTGAATAAGAATTTTTGCTTATTGATAACTCTCTTGCATCTGTTTCGAACCACGATATAGTTGACCCTGTCGGACTCCAACCCGCTGTTCCGGTATTGCTTAAAAGCCTCCTCTTTTTTACGAATGGCTTCTTTGCAAGTGCGATTAAACCATGATTTGGATTCTCGTTTAATACTTTTCATGGAGTGAGGAATATACAACCTCATTCCAAGTAAAATTGTTTCACTAATCGCATTTGCAGCGAAGTTGACATTTTTAGCGCGGAAGCACAATGACCAGTCGAATGCTTTGAAAAAATTGTTTAATCCCTCCCAGTTAGCACGACTATATTGCCATACTAATTTTTTGGGAGGAATCCTTCGGCTGGCTAATGTGCTTACCGGGAAGCTTGTGGTTACCAGGCAGTGGTCGGAGCCCCCCAGGGGACAACCAACTGAAACTACATATTTTTCAGGGTGAGTGGTTAAAAACAGATCCAAGAGGTGACCCTCTTGATCAGCTCGGTCGGGGACCCTAGTGGGATTTTGGACAAGTTGAGAAAGATGGAACAGTGTGGAAAATAACTCAACTTGTTTCCCAATTGAGTTTTGACTCAAAGAAGAGTTACTTGAAAAATTAAGCCAGTCTTTGTTGTGTACGTTGAAATCCCCTGCCAGAACAATTTCGGTTTGTGGACATGATTCCAAAATTTCATTGATCTGGTTTGAAAGATTGTCAATTTCCATAGCAGTTTCTTGTTCATTTGAATTGGGTGATCTGTATAAAAAACAGAAATGTATTACATGCTTCTCAACGATAATTTTAACGCAAATATAATTGAAGGTCGGGCTAGAAGGTTTGTATTTATCTAGGGTGTTGAAAGCAATGTCATTTTTAATGTAAATCGCGATTCCTCTTTTGGGTACGAAGTGAGAAACAAGTGAGTAGCCAATAATATTAAAATTATCATTTTGTCCACTGACTTGTGTTTCACCAAGGGCTAAAATTGCTGGTTTTGTTGAGTTAAGATGACATTCTACGGCATAAAAATTAGCTTGTAGGCCACAAATATTACAAAAATGAACTCGAAAATTGGCAATTTTTAATAGCAATTAGTAAAGTTGAGAAAAGAGAGAAAAAAAAAAAAAAAAAAGAATAAAACGTACAAAATTTAAAATTTAATTATATTATTATTTAGGTTAAATATTGTATGTGTACGATTCATACAACCCGAACAAGTTATCACCGTTTATAAAAACAAAAGTATTGCTAACAATATTTACAAAATACCATCAACAATACCCCTATTTTATTCTGCTATGAGTGAGCAATCGGTTATAACACCACTCAACAGTTTTTAACTAGACCTTATTGAACTTAGTTACACAAACAGCAAAAAACTCACAAACAGCAAAATCTACGTGCAAGTAAAAATATGCACGTAAAATAAGTTAGTTGAAAAGAAATGAACTGAAATTTCAGTACTTCCCTTTCTTTTATGATTAAAAATGAGTAAATTGACGTATACCATCAAAAATTAAAACAATACAATTTAAAATAAACGAGGAAGATTATAGTTGCCCTTGTCAACTTTAAGATACCCGTGCGTATATTAAATAAATAAGAATTTTATATATTGCAATTGAACTGTTTGACAGAAAATTCAAAATATTTGTTTTTTTATATTAAATTACAAAAAAAATTATTAAAAAAAAAATTAATTAAAAAAAAATATGAATTTAAAAAAAAAATATGCTCTGAACGAGATTCAAACGCACACTTATCAATTCAAATGTCGACGTCCTAACCTCTAAGCCATCGACTTTATATTCATCTCAATTTTTTTTTTAAATTATTATAGTTGCGATGGTATCAATTTTTTGTTTTGAATAACTGTTTTGAATTTTTTTAAAAATGTATTAAAAAAAAATAAAAAATTTATAAATGAGAGTTTTAAGATAAATTGAAAAAAAAAAAAATTTTTTGCCCCAGCCAGAAATTGAACCGAAACGTTTTGACTACTAGTCCCATGTCCTAACCACTACACCATAGAACAATAAATAATTTGACTACAAAACGAGTTTTTATTTATCTTAATTCTTTTTTTTAAATAATTGTAGTTGCTATGGTATCAATTGTTTGTTTTAAATAACAGTTTTTAAATCATTGTAGTTGCTATGGTATCAATTGTTTGTTTTAAATAACAGTTTAGAATTTTTTTTATAGAAATATTTAAAAAAATTAATAATTTTTAATATAAATGAGAGTTTTCTGTCAAATTTTCTATAAAATAAAATAAATCATACATAAAATAAATACATCATAATATTTAATCGGCCTATTTTTTCCCATACAAATATAAACCTCCTTTTTCTGGGTAAACTATTTGACCAAATTTAATGAAAAAACAATCAAAAGAAAGGTTTTTTTTGTTTTCATAGGACAATGATATTTTTTTTTAAGAATATTGCGTTTTTTCAGGTGAAAACCTGTCTTTAATTTAACGTAATTTTGAATTTAACGGTCACGCGGTTAAAAGTTGAGGCTTATGATTCTAATATTATGAGCCGACTTTCCGTGTAAATGTAATTCATTTTCGGTTGTAACTCGCAGCTCAATCAAACTATTTATTATAGGCGCCGACTTATGTCTTTCTTTTTTTTTGTTTAGTTTAAATGTTCTATGAACAAGGAGATTTAATATTTTTTAAAATTTTTTTTTTTTTTTGTTTTTTCTTTATCTATAAAAAGTGAAAAAAAATGAGTTCGTTCGAAATGAAAGCAATACATTTGGTTTATACAGTACTTTTCATTTATAACGAACTCGGTTCAACTTTAATTATAATAAACTTTACACTTTTTGTCACAGAATTAAATTTTACCTAAGAATGGAAGTTTTTTATTACATTGATATTTCTTTTATTTAAAATTATTATATCTAATTATGTTGCTTGGCGATAAATTAAGTGTTTTTTATTTATTTTGAATATAAAAAAAAAATAACAATAACGCATCAAAAATACAAAAAATTTTCAATAAAAAAAAGAGCACTATACATAGGCTTGAGGCTGAAACATCAAATATAATTCTAGCAAATGAGTTCGAAGTGTCCATTCTAGAATTAGCACATTCTACAAGTCTTATACTAATTTTTCAAAATTCACAGTATTCTTTTAAAACGACATTCGTTTATTACGACGAATATTTTCCGTCCCATCATGGTCGTTATAACCGAAAAGTACTGTATTTAGTTTTTGCTTGCAATTTATTATAATACAGTTATAAAAAAAAAATTTTTGTAAATCGTAAATTGTTGTTGCTTTCTGTTGTTTTTTGTAAAACGAAAAACCGAATTCTGAAGTTGCCATTACGTCTGAGAGTAATGATATTTAAACAAGTAAAGAAACAGTCAGTCGGTGCAACCGACTTAGAAATACCCTACACCTATTTGGTTCAAATTTAAGGACATATCCATAAGTCATTTTAACACCATAGAAGCTGTTATTAATTTGATCGTAAGACATAGCTAACCAAATTAACTGTATAATACTAAAAACATTTTCTAATTACCCTATCTATTAAAAAATACTACAAATTCTTACTAATTTATCTATTGAAAAATATTAAAAAACAAACAAACTTGAAATAAATGAAAATATATTTATTCCAATTCAATTACAAAATGAAAAAATTCTAATTATTAAATTTTGTGATAAAAAGATAATCAAAGCATAATATATTTAATAATCCAAATTTTAAAAAATTGCAATTATTTTAAATGGTTAGTTTATATACCTAATAGAAAAGCTTATAAACGCAAAATATGCAATAAATGTATTTCTAAAAGACAATTAAAAATTTACACCTTTTCATATAATTCATTTAAATATAAAAATAAATTTTACATAAATGCAGCAAGTACCTTTGAACATAGCTGAACAGCTACAATTAAGTCTAGATTTTGGAGACACATAGGACATAGGAAATATATTCTTTGGCTTCGAAATTAAACTCGACCACAACCAATTCCCATGTTACTTTCATTACTAGTAACCTACTGTTAAATTTCATCAAAATACCGGCATTATTTTTTGAGTTATGGTGTTTGTAAGATATATGTTTGTTAGTCCTTGAACTTTTCAAGGGTTCCAGGACCCGAAATTATGGTACGATTTCACCCATATGCAGTCCCGTCATACTTTCAATACTAGTTAACCCTTGTACACAATTGGAACGCTCTATCTTAATTTTAAGTTACTAGTTTTATTAATTTCGATGATAAACTTTTACACATTGGGGGGTCTAAGAGAGGTTCTGAACCACCACTCCAATTGATCCCAAATTAGGGGGGCAGGCAAGAAATAGTAAAGAACACCCTTGTGGCAAATTGGAAGCTTCTACATTTGTTTCAAGTTACTATCTTTATTAATTTCGAAAATATGCTTTAAGGGCCTAAGAACTGAGTGGCTGGTCCCCGATCCACTACTCCAATGGGGCCCAAATTTCAAAGACACTTACGAAATAGGAACGAACACCCTGATACCAGATTTGGAGGTTCTATCTTCATTGGTTTTGGAATTATGCTCGTTTGGCCTAAATTCGATCAAAAAGTTCTAAGTTCCGAACCCATTGTCTAATCCTCACCGTACGTAATCACCGCCGTAGTTTCGCTGCCAATAACCTACAGCACAAATTTCATGAAGATAGCCTCATTAGTTGTTGAGTTATCGTGATTTTTTATATATGTTCCTTAGCCCTGACATCGATTAAAAGGTCCGGATTCCGAACCGTTGGGCTGATTTCGCCCTTATATAGTCCGCGCTGTACTTATAGTACTAGTTAAGCCTTGTACACAATTTGAACGGTCTATCCTAATTTTAAGTAACTATTTTTAGTAATTTCGATTATAAGCCTTTAAAACTTGGGAGGTCTGAGAGGGGTACAGAACCACCACTCCAATTGATCCCAAATTAGGAGAACACGCAAGAGATAGTAAAGAACACCCTTGTGGCAAATTGGAAGCTTCTACATTTTTTCAAGTTGTTATCTTTATTAATTTTAAAGATATGCTTTAAGGTCTTCGGAAATGTGTGGCTGGTCCCCGACCCACTACTCCAATGGGACCCAAATTCACAAGACACTTAGGAAATAGGAAGGGACACCCTGATACTAATTTTGGAGGTTCTATCTTCATTGGTTTCGGAATTATGCTCGTTTGGCCTAAATTCGATCAAAAAGTTCTAGGTTCCGAACCCATGGTCCAATCCCGACCTTACGCAATTCCCGAAGTAATTTCATTACTAGTAACCTACAGCACAAATTTGATGAAGATAGCGTCATTAGTCGTTGAGTTATCGTGATTTTTTATATTTGTTCGTTAGCCCTGAAACCGATTAAAAGGTCCAGAATCCGAACCCATGGGCCGATTTCGCCCATATGCAATCCCCGCCGTACTTTCAGTCCTAGTAACCTACAGTTAAAATTTCATCAAGATAGCTCCATTAGTTTTTGAGTTATCGTGCCTACGGACGGACGGACGGACGGACGGATGGACGGACGGACGAACATGGCTATATCGACTAAGGCGGTCATGCTGATCACAAATATATATACTTTTCCATATCTAGCTCGCTTCCTTTAGGTGGTTACAAACACCATACCAAAGTTAATATACCCCTTTACCTATTCTATAGGTGTAGGGTATAAAAATATATGTATTTGCAAAAAAATAGAAAAAAAATAACAAATATTCTTTCTTAAAAAAATAATTTTTAATTTAAATAATTTTTGTACTTAGGACCTAACCAAAATCAACGCGTACGGTGCATAATTTCTGGAAATTTCCAGAAAATTTTGAAATACATAGGTAGGTACATGAATTTACATGTCAGCAACCGAAATACGCGACATACTGGTACCTAAGATTTAGAAATTGATAAAGCGAAAAATAAAAATAGAAAATTTAAAATAATATTTTTGTAAAAAAATTGTTTATTAAAAAATAACTATAATATGTTTGCAGAAACATAAAAAAGAAATAATATTTCTTAAGAAAAATGATTTGTTTCTTATGGATCAACCAAATTCAGCATGTACGGCGTTCAGTTTCTGTCAAAAAATTTTGAAATAAGTAGCTATGTACACAAAATTTACATGATAGCATACGCGACGTACTGTACTCGGAGTTTTAAAATTTAAAAATTGACAAAGCGTATAAAAATATTGTAATTGTTTTTTCTTATGTTGCTACGATTAAATTTTAAAAATAAAATATTTTAAAATAATATTTTTTTAAAATAATTTTTTTTAAAACATATATTCAAAATAATTGAAAATACCAACTAAAAAACTGATCTTTCTTAAAAAAAAATTATTTGTTCCTTACGTCCCAATTTAAATAAAAGCGTACGGCAAATAATTGGTGTAAAAAAATTTAGAAATAAGTTGGTACATTAATTTACACGAGAGCAGCCAAAATATGTGTAACGCGATGTACTGTACGCGCGTATCGGTTTACCGATAATGGGTATGTAGACAGACGTATTGAAGTACTGCCGTATAAAAATTGTACGTCGTATGTTTTGATTTCATTCTAATAATTGAAAAGTTTATTTCACATTATCAACATCGAATAATGTTTTTTTATAATAAAAAAACTATTAGTTTTACTTTGACAAAACGAACGAGTTTTGTATATAAAAATTGTACATGAAGATTAGATAGGCGTAGTTTGTAAATGGAACGCTAATTTTTGTTTCAGGAGTACATAATTGTCAGATTAATTGTCATATATATATATATATATATTTGACATTTTAAAACTACCGGTCATTTGAGAAGTTAATTATATTTATTAGTATTTAAATGTTAATAAAGTGAAAAAATTAAGGTTTATTGCTGATATAAATATAAAGAATATTTTTTAAAATGGAAGGGGGTAAGTGCTTATTGGTTATCAAATAAAAAATATGATTTAACATAACCTATTCAAGAGAATTTTAATTAAAGCCATCTGCCGGAAATTATTTATCTACTCGGTCATATACTCTTTTTTAAGAGCTGGAGAAGCTGGCAATAGTTGAGAGTAGAAAAGAGTTTACTCCTCCTAAAGGAATGAAAGCAATAATATTTATTTGTTTTAAGAAACTTATGAGTCATGGCTCATGACCATGTATAGAAATATATTTTTGTCAATAAAAAACTTATGAAATATTAAACAAAAGACAAAAAGGTATAAAGTAAACTAAGGAATTCAGAATCATTTTTTTAAAAATGGATAAAGGGTAGGAAAAATGTATTCTTTGATTTATTGAAAATCTTTTTTTTTTGCTATAAGTCTTAAGATTGAGATTAAAAAAAAGACTTCGGTCAACTTGACTATTATTTTATACTTCTGGCAGCTTCAATATAATATAATACTTAGTACTAAACTTATGAATTATGATATGTTAAATTTTGGTGTAAATATTATGTATTCATAGAGCTTTTTAATTAGGATACAGAATACGTACTACAACATAGTTCAAATCGTATTAAAATGTTGCAGCATTAACTCGAATTTTGGGTTCTTGATTTCAATAAATATATGTATATGTCTAGAAATATGTATTTATTAGAATAATATTTATGTGTATTTAGAATTTTAATTTAATTTAACTGTACCAATTTATCCTCTCTTTAAAGCGGCTTAAGCTATAGAAATAAAACTCAAAAATCGGTATACTTAACAACGTTTTAATAATTAAGAAAAATTATAAATTTTTTTTTAAGCAAATTTCAAGCGCAAGAATTGTTGACAACACTGTTGGCATAATTTTTATTATGTATAGTCTAATATAATTTACACAAAACGAATTTTATATGTTAATTTATAAGCAAAAATAGCTCGAATTTCGAGCACTGGGCGATACTGGTATATACCCAAAATTTATTAAAAAGAAAATAGATAACAAAAAATTAATTTAAAAAAAAAAAATTTTTCCTTAGCCTGAATTCGAACCGAGACATTTTTGCTACAAGTAACATGTCCTAACCACTACACCATGAATCGATTAATACTTAGACAACAATTTGTTTATTTTTATATTTGGTTTCTATTTCGTTATTAATTTTGAAAATATTCATAAAATTTCGAAAAATTTGTATGGCAGCTACACGAAGCCTTTCTCCGATTTTAACCAAAAACAATAGGGAACCAACAAATTGTCTAAAAATTACTTTGTGAAAGTTTCAGAACTCTAGCTCTTATAGTTTTTGAGTTATTTTTGGTTTTATTTTTTCATTTTTATTTTTTAAATTTGAGTTACTGTTCTTTTCTATATTTTTACTTACAATTTTCTTTCTTGAATCCTTAAAATCCGTCACTATCGTACCTGGTTTCCATGCTTTAGATTTTTTGGTAGCCTTTACCGTTGATGATAGAACGCTGATTTTTTAAGTAAAATATTTCGGTTGAAATGAATATCTTCACAATTGAATATTTTCTTTAAATCAACCAAACGTTGTTCTGTAGTGTTGGTGCTCAAATTCGAAATTCTTAAATTAAAATTCGGCTGAAAAACTGCATCTGGTGCTTGATCATTTTTTTCAATGGGTATTAATGACGGAACCATAATGGGGTCTGATATCTGAGTTTTGTTTTTGCAAGTGTTTCATCTAAGCAGTCAGTTATCATCAATTCTGCCAATAAAGATACACTATTAGCCGGCTCAGGAAATGCGGTTAGATTGTCAGTTCTAAAGTTGTCCTGAATTATTTCTAGTTTAGTTTTAACTACATCTAAATTGGCTAAGACGACATCCCTAAAACTCATTGTTATATTACGAACTGTAATACTTTGTTTTAGAGATGAGTACTGCTCATTCAAACTATCTACCAAATTCTTAAATTCTTCTTGATTGAAATTTTTTCGCTTAGATAGCGGCTCAACAATATCCTTAAGTGATAATATTTCACTTTTTAACTCCATTAATTGTACGCTCAAATATTTTTTTTATTTCACCGGGAAAAATGCTAAAATTATTGTTTAATGATTTATTTTGTTCCATTTCCTGGAAATTAGCAGCATTGTTCTTAATAACGGTAGTTAGTTTTGCTACCGTTCCTTGATGCTCGTTTTTAATTTCGTTGATTAAATCAAAGATTTTGCTATAAAATTGTTGAAAACTTTTATTTTGTATCAAACAATTCTCGTAAACAAAATATTTATCAAGAAATGTGCTATACCAATGTTTGGGTGCATTTATACATCTTCTTCTTCTTCTTCTATGGCGCTACAGTCCGTTGTCGAACCTTGGCCTCCTGAATCATCCTCTTCCAGTTCACGCGATCTTGGGCAGCAGTTATCCAATTTTGCTCTTGCAGCATTGATACAGCGTCTGACTCGACTGCATCAACCCATCGATTTCTCGGCTTTCCCACTGGTCTTTTTCTATCTATTTTCCCGTTCAATACTTTTTTTGGAATGCGGGAATCTGGCATACGTTGTATGTGACCGGCCCACCTAAGGCGTTGTAGCTTGATGTATGTCAAAACATCGCTGTCGGTGTATACATTGTATAGCTCTGCGTTGCGTCGCATTCTAAATTGACCCTGGTCGATAATTGGCCCGATAATTTTACGGAGTATTTTTCTTTCGAAACGGGAAAGTAAGTTTGCCGTCGCTTGGGTGATCGTCCACGATTCACTGCCGTAGCATAACACCGGTCTGATAAGAGATTTGTACAGCTCAAGTTTACATTTTCTGCTGACTTCTCGAGATCTCATTATCTTCAACACAGAGTAGTAGGCGTTGTTTGCCTTGCCTATCCTTCGGGTTACCTCTGATGTTTCATCGTTTCCACTTGTTATTTCGGCCCCTAGATAGACAAAACTTTTTACTACTTCCACGTTGTCATCACCAAAAGTAATGTTTTGTCTCTCTCTCTGGTTACGTCTGGATACTACTAACATTTTCGTCTTATCGATGTTTATCCTCAGACCCAGTTCTATAGCTGTTTTCTCTAACTGGATATAGCATTCTCTGACACCTGCCTCTGATCTTCCTAGTAGATTTAAGTCGTCTGCATATGCTGCTATCTGGGTGGTTTTGAATAGCAACGTGGCATTCGGGTCAGATGGGATTTTCCTGACTATGTGCTCCAGGGCAAGATTGAAAAGCATAGGCGCGAGTCCATCCCCCTGTTTCAGTCCCTGTTTGATGTTGAAGGGTTCTGTGAGGTCCCCTTGGATTTTTACCCTCGCGCTTGTGTTTTGCATAGTCGCTTTAATCAGTCTTACTAGCTTTGCCGGTACGCCTAGGTTGCTTAAAACTACATATAATTTTTCCCTTTGGATAGAGTCATAGGCGGTCTTGAAATCTACGAAGATTTGATGTACATCGACATTTCTTTCCCAGCACTTCTCCAATACCTGCTTCAGCACAAATAGCTGGTCCGTTGTAGATCGTCCTGGCCTGAAGCCGGACTGGTATTCGCCTATGATGTTTTCGGCAATTATTTCTAAGCGGGCTTTCAAGATGTTAGTGAAAACTTTGTAGGAAGTGCTAAGTAGCGATATCCCTCTATAATTTTTACAGTTGGGCTTGTCTCCTTTTTTGTAGATTGGACATATAATACTTAGTTGCCAGTCAGCGGGTATTTTTTCTTCTTGCCACACCTTTAGTATTATTTTATGAAGGATTTTTTGTACCGTTTCTCCTCCATCACGCAGAAGTTCAGCCGGAATGTTATCTGCACCAGGAGCCTTGTTATTTTTCAATAGCTCTATGGCATTGATCACCTCTGTTAATGTAGGTTGTCCCGTGATTTCATTTTGGGTTTGCCTTTCCACTGTGATCTGTTGTTGTTCATTTACTTCATTGTTTGGTGCATTTAGTAAGTTTTCAAAATATTCTTTCCACCTGTTCTTAATGTCATCCTCAGATGATAAAAGATTATCTTCTGCATCTCTACATAAGTTTGACTGGGCTTTGTAACCATCTCTGATGATGCGGATGTCTTTGTATGCTACTCTGATACTATCGCGATTTTGCAAATTATCTTGGACCTTTCTTAGCGCATCGTTCTGCCATTTCCTTTTTTTCTTTCTGCAGATTTTGTCGGCCTCTCTTCTAAGTTGCTCGAAATGTAGTTGCTTAGCACGTGTTGGTCTACTTAATTTTCCTTTGTGTGCTTCATTTCTTGCGGCTACCGCATCTCTGCATTCTCCGTCATACCATTCGTTTCGAACTTTTATTGGCTGGAAACCAATAGTTTCTTCACAAGCTCGATGCAGTGCCGTTTTTAAACTATCCCACATTTCATTTAGCTCCATGTGTTGCAACTCCTCTAGATTTAAGTTTGTCTCGATCGACGCTTTGTACTCGTTTTTCACAGATGTTATATTGAGTTTGCTTACGTCCAGCTTCGTTGCATTGTGTTTCCTCAATGCTCGTTTGGCTATGATTCTGCTCCTATATCTGACTTTCACAAGATTATGATCCGATCCACAGCAGGCTCCTCTATATGCTTTTACATCCATGATGTGGGATGCCCCTCTCTTTTCAACTAAAACGTGATCAATTTGGTTGAACGTTTTTCCGTTGGGAGATATCCATGTAATCTTATGAATGTCCTTGTGGGGGAAGAATGTGGATGATATAACCATTCTCTTGCTACTCGCGAAATCGATTAATCGTTGTCCGTTATCGTTGTTGGAACTATGTAGGCTGTGTTCTCCAATCGTGCCTTTGTATACTTCCTCTTTTCCAATTTTCGCATTCATGTCCCCGAGCAGAATTTTAACGTCGTTCGATGGTATTTGATCGTAGACAGCCTCCAGTTTACTATAAAAATCCTCCTTGACCTGTTCCGCCTTATCCTCAGTAGGTGCATGAGCGTTTATCAAGGATACATTGTGCAATCTTGTTTTGATGCGGATTACACAGAGTCTCTCATTCACCGGTTTAAAATCTAGGATCGCCTGTTTGTACGCTTTGTTAACTAAAAATGCCACGCCGAATTCTCTCTTTCCACCATCTTTTCCACTGAAGAATACCGAGTGGCTCCTAAGATCCGAGATACAGTTGTGCCATTTTGTTTCTTGAATTGCTGCTATCGCTATTTTATACTTTATAGTTCAGGTAGCAGGGATTTTAACGCTCCTTCTTTGTTCAATGTTCTTACATTCCATGTTGCAAAATCAATATCCATTTTCTGTTGCTTGGGTCGGTGCCGTGTTTCCATTTGTATCCGAGGCTTTGATTTAGGTTTCGTAACAATATTTTTTTACTGGATAGGGCTGTTAACCGTATGGGTGCATTTATACATGTGTCATGAAATTTTAAATGACAAGTCTTTATAGGTAACAGTTTCAGTTTTTACGTCTTTGATTAAACAAATTTTAGCATTTCATTTGAACTCCATTATTTGGTTTATTGTATAATGTTTTTTTTTATTGAATTATTAAAAATTAATTAGGGCAGATCAATAAATTAATTATCAGCAAATTTTGTAAATTTTTTTCTTTGTAAATATAAAGTTTTAAGTATAAGAATTATGAAAGTTATTTATTTTTATACCCTACACCTATAGAATAGGTAAAGGGGTATATTAACTTTGGTATGGTGTTTGTAACCACCTAAAGGAAGCGAGCTAGATATGGAAAAGTATATATATTTGTGATCAGCGTGACCGCCTTAGTCGATATAGCCATGTCCGTCCGTCCGTCCGTAGGCACGATAACTCAAAAAATAATGGAGCCATCTTGATGAAATTTTAACTGTAGGTTACTAGGACTGAAAGTACGGCGGGGATTGCATATGGGCGAAATCGGCCCATGGGTTCGGATTCTGGACCTTTTAATCGGTTTCAGGGCTAACGAACAAATATAAAAAATCACGATAAATCAACAACTAATGACGCTATCTTCATCAAATTTGTGCTGTAGGTTACTAGTAATGAAACTACTTCGGGAATTGCGTAAGGTCGGGATTGGACCATGGGTTCGGAACCTAGAACTTTTTGATCGAATTTAGGCCAAACGAGCATAATTCCGAAACCAATGAAGATAGAACCTCCAAATTTAGTATCAGGGTGTCCCTTCCTATTTCCTAAGTGTCTTGTGAATTTGGGTCCCATTGGAGTAGTGGGTCGGGGACCAGCCACACATTTCCGAAGACCTTAAAGCATATCTTTAAAATTAATAAAGATAACAACTTGAAAAAATGTAGAAGCTTCAAATTTGGCCTAGGGTGTTCTTTACTATTTCTTCCGTGCCCCCCTAATTTGGGATCATTTGGAGTGGTGGTTCAGAACCTCTCTTAGACCCCCAAATATGTAAAAGCTTATCATCGAAATTAATAAAACTAGTAACTTAAAATTAAGATAGAACGTTCCAATTGTATACAAGGGTTAACTATTATTGAAAGTATGACGGGACTGCATATGGGCGAAATCGTACCATGGTTTCGGGTTCTGGAACCCTTGACAAGTTCAAGGACTAAAAAACATATATCTTAAAAACACCGTAACTCAAAAAATAATGCCGGTATTTTGATGAAATTTAAACTCTAGGTTACTAGTAATGAAAGTACCATGCGAATTGGTTCTGGTCGAGTTTAATTTCAAAGCCAAAGAATATATTTCCTATGTCCTATGTGTCTCCGAAATCTAGACTAAATTGTAGTGGTTCAGCTATGTTCAAAGGTACTTGCTGCATTTATGTAAAATTTATTTGAATATTTAAATGAATTGTATGAAAAGGTCTAAATTTGTAATTGTATTTTAGAAATACATTTATTGCATATTTTGCTTTTATAAGCTTTTCTATTAGGTATATAAACTAACCATTTAAAATAATTGCAATTTTGAAAAATTTGGATTATTAAATATATTATGCTTTGATTATCTTTTTATCACAAAATTTAATAATTAGAATTTTTTCATTTTGTAATTGAATTGGAATAAATATATTTTCATTTATTTCAAGTTTGTTTGTTTTTTAATATTTTCAAATAGATAAATTAGTAAGAATTTGTAATATTTTTTAATAGATAGTGTAATTAGAAAATGTTTTTAGTATTATAAAGTTAATTTGGTTAGCTATGTCTTACGATCAAATTAATAACAGCTTTTATGGTGTTAAAATGACTTATGGATATGTCCTTAAATTTGAACCAAATAGGTGTAGGGTATTTCTAAGTCGGTTGCACCGACTGACTGTTTCTTTACTTGTTTTTTTTTTTAAATAAAACAAGTTCAAAAATGCAACTGTTAACAAAAATTTAAATTAATATAAAATAATATATTTTTGTTGTTAGTATTAATAACACTTTTTTTAGCTAAGTAAAATAAAACACGTTATTGAACTTTGAAGACTGAATGAAGACTAATCGTGTTTTTGGATATATTTTCCTTAGCCCTTGAACCGATCAAAAGTTCTAGAACCCGAACCCATGGTCGCATTTCGCCCATATGTAATGCCCGCCGTCCTTTCCGGCTAACCCTTTTACACAATTGGAACGTTCTACCTTAATTTTAAGCTAAATTCTCTATTAATTTCAATGATATGTTTTAAGGTCTTCAGAACTGTGTGGATCTTCCCCGACCTGCTACTGCAACTGGTCCAAAATTTCAAAGGACTCTAAAGGACCCATGGTCCGATCTCGACAGTACACAATTCCCGCCATAGTCTAATTACTAGTAATCTACAGCACAAATTTTTTGTTGAGTTATCCTGATATTTTTTATATGTTCGTTAGCCCGTAGAACGATTAAAAGACCCAGAATGCGAACCCATGGGCCGATTTCACCCATATGCAATCCCTACCATACTTTAAGTCCTACTAACCTGCAGTTAAAATTGCATCAAGATAGCTCCGATAGCTTTTGAGTTATCGTGCCAGCCGACGGACATGGCTATGTCAACTGAGAATTGTCTATGTCCATATCTTGCTCGCTTCCTTTAGGTGGTTACAAACACCATACCAAAAATAATATTGTGTTAGTACGAAGCGGATCAGCATCGAAAGTATATCGATATAGCTACGCGTGTTCGTCCATCTGTCCGTTCTTCAGCACGATAACTCAAAAACTAAAGGAGCTAGAGTTTTGAAACTTACACAAAGTAATTTTAGACAGTTTGTAGGTTCCCTATTGTTTTTGGTTAAACTCGGAGGAAGGCTGCCACACAAATTTTTTCAATTATTACGAATTTTCTTGAAACTAATAACTAAAAATATAATAAATAATAGCGGTTAGAGCATCGAACTTTTAATCAAAACGTCTCGATTCAAATACTAGTTGGGTAGTAACTATTTTTTAATAAATTCATCTTTTTTTTTATTTATTCTCTTTGTAACTAAGTATAATAATTTTTTATATAAGATTTTCTTATTCAATATAAAATTTAACAGAAAACTCTCAATTATTTTAATAATTATTCATTTTTTATACCCTACACCTATAGAATAGGTAAAGGGGTATATTAACTTTGGTATGGTGTTTGTAACCACCTAAAGGAAGCGAGCTAGATATGGAAAAGTATATATATTTGTGATCAGCGTGGCCGCCTTAGTCGATATAGCCATGTCCGTCCGTCCGTCCGTCCGTAGGCACGATAACTCAAAAAATAATGGAGCTATCTTGATGAAATTTTAACTGTAGGTTACTAGGACTCAAAGTACGGCGGGGATTGCATATGGGCGAAATCGGCCCATGGGTTCGGATTTTGGACCTTTTAATCGATCGAAGGGCTAACGAACATATATAAAAAATCACGATAACTCAACAACTAATGACGCTATCTACATCAAATTTGTGCTGTAGGTTACTAGTAATGAAACTACTTCGGGGATTGCGTAAAGTCGGGATTGGACCATGGGTTCGGATTCTGGACCTTTTAGTCGGTGTCAGGGATAACGAACATATATTAAAAATCACGATAACTCAACAACTAATGAGGCTATCTTAATGAAATTTGTGCTGTAGGTTATTGGTAATGAAACTACGGCGGTGATTACGTACGGTGAGGATTGGACAATGGGTTCGGAACTGAGAACTTTTTGATCGAATTTCGGCCAAACTATCGTAATTCCGAAACCAATGAAGATATAACCTCCAACTTTGGTATCAGGGTGTCCCTTCCTATTGCGTAAATGTCTTTGAAATTTGGGCCCTATTGGACTAGTGGGTCGGGAACCAGCCAATCAGTTCCGAGGACCTTAAAGCATATTTTCGAAATTAATAAAAATAGTAACTTGAAACAAATGTAGAAGCTTCAAATTTGACCCAGGGTGTTCTTTACTATTTCTTCCGTGCCCCCCTAACTTGGGATCATTTGGAGTGGTGGTTCAGGACCTCTCTTAGACCCCCAAATGTGTAAAAGCTTATCATCGAAATTAATAAAACTAGTAACTTAAAATTAAGATAGAACGTTCCAATTGTATACAAGGGTTAACTAGTATTGAAAGTATGACGGGACTGCATATGGGCGAAATCGTACCATGGTTTCGGGTTCTGGAACCCTTGACAAGTTCAAGGACTAAAAAACATATATCTTAAAAACACCATAACTCAAAAAATAATGCTGGTATTTTGATGAAATTTAAACTCTAGGTTACTAGTAATGAAAGTACCATGCGAATTGGTTCTGGTCGAGTTTAATTTCAAAGCCAAAGAATATATTTCCTATGTCCTATGTGTCTCCGAAATCTAGACTAAATTGTAGTGGTTCAGCTATGTTCAAAGGTACTTGCTGCATTTATGTAAAATTTATTTGAATATTTAAATGAATTATATGAAAAGGTCTAAATTTGTAATTGTATTTTAGAAATACATTTATTGCATATTTTGCGTTTATAAGCTTTTCTATTAGGTATGTAAACTAATCATTTAAAATAATTGCAATTTTGAAAAATTTGGATTATTAAATATATTATGCTTTGATTATCTTTTTATCACAAAATTTAATAATTAGAATTTTTTCATTTTGTAATTGAATTGGAATAAATATATTTTCATTTATTTCAAGTTTGTTTGTTTTTTAATATTTTTAAATAGATAAATTAGTAAGAATTTGTAATATTTTTTAATAGATAGTGTAATTGAAAATGTTTTTAGTATTATAAAGTTAATTTGGTTAGCTATGTCTTACGATCAAATTAATAACAGCTTTTATGGTGTTAAAATGACTTATGGATATGTCCTTAAATTTTTAACCAAATAGGTGTAGGGTATTTCTAAGTCGGTTGCACCGACTGACTGTTTCTTTACTTGATTTTTATTGTTTTTATAATAAATTTAATTTGTATTTTATATAAATTCAAAAATGTTTTCAAAACAATACAATTGTTACCATAGCAATAACTTTCAAAAAGAAAAATTAATGAAAAACATATAATATGTAATAATTTAAAACAAAAATAAATAAAAACGAGGAAGATTACAGTTGCCCTTGTCAACTTTTAGATACCCGTGCGTACACTATTATGTATTAAATAAATAAGAATTTCATATACATATTGCAATTGAACTGTTTGACAAAAAATTCAAAATATATGTTTTTTTTATATTTAATTAAAAACAAAATTAGTAAAAAAATAGATGAATTAAAAAAAAAGATGAATTTAAAAAAAAAATATGCTCTGAACGAGATTTGAATCCACACTTTTCAATTAAAAGGCCGACCTACTAACCACTAAGCCATCGATTTTTTGTGTTTCTTAATTTTTTTTTAAATTATTATAGTTGTCATGGTATCAATTGTATTGTTTTGAATTTTGTTATAAAAATATTAAAAAAAAAATGAATAATTTATAATATAAATGAGAGTTTTCTGTCAAATTTTCTATAAAATAAAATTTCTCATACATAAAATAAATACAGATTTAATTTTAATTAAAACGAGGAAGATTATAGTTGCCCTTGTCAACTTTTAGATACCCATGCGTACACTATTATGTATTAAATAAATAAGAATTTCATATATTGCAATTGAACTGTTTGACAGAAAATTCAAAATATTTGTTTTTTTTATATTTAATTACAAAAAAAATTAATAAAAAAAAAAATTAATTAAAAAAAAAGATGAGTTTAAAAAAAAATATGCTCTGAACGAGATTCGAACCCACACTTTTCAATTAAAAGGTCGACTTCCTAATCACTAAGCCATCAATTTTTTGTTCATCTCAATTTTTTTTTTAAATTATTATAGTTGCTATGGTATCAAGTTTGTTTTGAATTTTTTTAAAAATGTATTAAAAAAAAATTAATAATTTATAAATGAGAGTTTTAAGATGAATTTAAAAAAATAAAAAAATTTCCATCAGCCTGGATTCGAACCGAAACATTTTGACTACTAGTGCCATGTCCTAACCACTACACCATAGAACAATTATAAATTTCCCTACACAACGAGTTTTTATTAATCTTAACTTGTTTTTTATTTTAAATAATTGTAGTTGCCATGGTATCAATTGTTTGTTTTAAAGTTTTGACAGTTTTGAATTTTTTTATAAAAATATTAAAAAAAATGAATAATTTTTAGTATAAATGAGAGTTTTCTGTCAAATTTTTTATAAAATAAAATTTTTCATACATAAAATAAATACACATATTTTATTAAAAAGAAAATAGAAGAAAATAGATACAAAAAATTAATTTAAAAAAAAAAAATTTCCCTAGCCTGGATTCTAACCGAGACATTTTGGCTACAAGTCTCATGTCCTAACATCTACACCATGAATCGATAAATAATTTAACTTCATTTTGTTTGTTTTTATATTTGGTTTCTATTTAGTTATTAATTTTGAAAATATTCATATAATTTCGAAAAATTTGTATGGCAGCTACCCGAAGCCTTTGTCCAATTTTAACCAAAAACAATAGGGAACCTACAAATTGTCTAAAAATTACTTTGTGAAAGTTTCAGAACTCTAGATCTTATAGTTTTTGAGTTATCGTGCTGACGGACGGACGGACAGAAGTAGCTAGATCGATTTACTTTTCGATGCTGATTCGGTACGTACCCTTGACACTATATCTAGCTCGTCTATTTCGATGCGTTACAAACGGACGACTAATTTTAATATACCCGATGTTCATATATGTATGCACGGGTATAATAATGAGTTGAATTTAAGCATTCTGTGTTGTATTAAACCTATTTTTATATAATATTTTAAAAATTACAACACAACAAAAGAGATTAATGAATATTTCAAGTAAAGAATTTATTTTTTAGAGCATATTTTTTAGAGATTAGTTCCTTATCTAATTTTGAATTTTTAAAAGTTTCAGATACTACCAAAAATGCAGAATCCGAAAAAAGTTTTCCAGAAAATCTTATATCTAATTTACAAAGTTTTTAGTCCGGCTATTTTGATATTTGAGAATCAAAAATTGAACTAAAAGTAGTTTTCAAAGACAGTAATCCCAAAAATTAAAAAAATATTCAAACAAGGAAGATTATAGTTGCCCTTGTCAACTGTTAGATACCCGTGCATACCCACATACCCACTATCGTGTATAAAATAAACCGTAATTTACTTCCCTTATACATTTAACTCATTACTCCATAATTTTGACGTAAAAAAAAAAAAAAAAATGAACAAAAAAAAAAATCACAAAAAAATAACTAAATTTTCATTCATTGTCCCATAACTTTAGCTTAAAAAAAAAAAAAAAAAAAAAAAAAAAACAAAAAAAAAAAAAAAATGGCCCACCCAAAAATTCCAATGGTCCGAGTGATGTCCAACTTAGCCAACTAACTTGCCCTATTACTTTACCTGCCCAATTTTAATTTTAACCTTGTAGCTTCATTAGATTCACAGTTATTGAATCGCAAACTTTGTATGGCAGCCCCCCAAAATGGGGCCGTAACATTTTGAAACTTCATATAAGTGCTCGATTCATTATATAAATAACCGTGTGTAATTTTTATCGTCGTAGTATAATTAGTTTTGAAGAAATTCATATTGGTGCAAATAAGTTGTATGGCAGCCCCCCGAAATGGGGCCCTAACATTTTGAAACTTCATATAAGTGCTCGATTCATTATATAACTAACCGTGGGTAATTTTCAGCCTCGTAGTGTAATTAGTTTTAAAGAAATTCATATTGGTGCAAAGAAGTTGTTTGGCAGCCCCCCGAAAATGGGGCCCTAACATTTTGAAACTTTATATAAGTGCTCGATTCATTATATAACTAACCGTGTGTAATTTTCATCCGCGTAGTATAATTAGTTTTAAAGCAATTCATATTGGTGCAAAGAAGTTGTATGGCAGCCCCCCGAAAATGGGGCCCTAACATTTTGAAACTTCATATAAGTTCCGGAGTCATTATGAAACTAACCGTGTGTAATTTTCATCCCCGTAGTATAATTAGTTTTGAAGAAATTCATATTGGTGCAAAAAAATTGTATGGCAGCTCCCTGAAGCCTTGGTCCGATTTTAACCAAAAACAATAGGGAACCTAGAAATTGTCTAAAAATCACTTTGTGTGAATTTCAAGACTCTAGCCTTTTTAGTTTTTGAGTTATCGTGCTGACACACGGACGGACGGACGGACAGACACACATAGCTAGATCGACTAATTTTTCGATTCTGAGCCGATACGTACCCTTGACACTATATCTAGCTCGTCTAGATCGATGCGTTACAAACGGAGGAGTAATTTTAATATACCCGATGTTCATATATGTATGCACGGGTATAAAAATTAATACATATATATCAAATTTAAAATATTTCAATTTATTACTCATCTTTTTGTAATATTTAAAATAAACAACGGAAATCACACGACTGATAAAATGTCTTTTTTAAGTTTTTTTTTTCATGTAACCTAATCCGATAATATTATATTTGTTATGTACACTTATTTTTGATGTAAAAAATCTTTGAAATAATTTAAGCAATTGCCTCGTTCAGAATGAAGTATTACTACACTGAATGGCATTTGATTTTGAGTGACTTTTGATATATTTTTATTTTATTTAAATTATTTAAATAAATTTCTATGATATTCAAAATCATTTCTATAATTCTATTTCTATCCTTATTATTTTTTTTATTTAAAATATTATTAAAATTCAAATTAATAAAATTATTCAAATGCGTACGTTTTTTATATTATATATTTAATATTATATTTTTAAATTTTTAATCAATTTATATTTTTAATTTTATAAGAAATGCTTTACTTTCAAAAATTATCAGAAAACTTGTAAATAAACACCTTTTACATTAAAATGTAAACACTTAAACGTCAATTGAAATTCGATATAAAATAAAATTCTTTCAATAGAAAATTTTATCGTGCGTTGCACTTTTTTTGTAGCGCTAGATGTTAATATTTTTTTGTGTATAAGACAAAAGTATAATTTTTTTTAAATTTACTCCTATTTGGTTCGATTTTAGTCTAACACAACGAAATGATCGTATAATTGATTTGTCATTTTATAAAACGTCAAAATTTGGAACTGCTCTATTTGTATTTCAAAACATTCAAACAATCGAAGCAATTGTTGACTTTATTTCAGTAAAAAAATTATTTTTAATTCGAAACTATCAAGTTTATGTATTAAGACCAGTTCCGATATTTGGAACTTTCCATACTACACTCATAATTCAAATAAAAAGTTTTGGTTCACTTATCTGTTTGCCACTATTTCATAAAAAATTGGTTTGTATTTTGTTACATTTACAATATTGAATTTTATATTTTTCTTTTTCTAAAATTTTGTGTTAAGGAAAGAAAAAATAAAAGTTTCACAATTGTACGTGCAATGCAACCAATTCAAGATGGCAAGTACGCGTACCAAGTTGAAAACATCGTGTAAATTTACCTAAAGTATTACGAACACAAAGCATAAGAAACAATTGCGCCCTAAATTTTAAGATTTTATCTTCATTGGTTTTGAAATTATGCTCGTCTGGCCTCAATTCGATCAAAAGCTTCTAAAATTCGAACTCATTGTCCGATCTCGACCAGAAACAATCCCAGCTGTACTTTCATCACTAGTAACCTAGAGTTTAAATTTCATCAAAATAGCGTACCAGTTTTTGAGTTTTCGTCTTTTTAGCACATTTTCAAACAATTTTTTAAAAATGTGCCTATATAGCTTCACTCTGTCCGTTTGTCCGTCTTTTTAGCACATTTTCAAACAATTTTTTAAAAATGTGCCTATATAGCTTCACTCTGTCCGTCCGTCCGCCCCTTTTTACCGACGGCTGACTAAAAAATATCAGAAATGGCTAGGTATTGCAATAAAAATAATTTAATGTTAAAACTTTTTTTTGTAGCCCCCTCCGTTACGGAGCTACAGTCCCACAAAGTTAAAAAAAGCCTTATATTTAAATAGTTCTAATTAAAGTTCTATAAGTTATATTTCCAACCTGAAAACGGTAACAGACAGCTGTTCTTATAAGCTTTACAAATTCTTAAAAACCAATTGTATAGGGTTAAAATTTACCGTTATTCAAAACTAAGTTTTACAAAATTTTTGGTCCCACATAACTTCGGAACGGCTAAATCTAGAAACTGAAATTTTGGGAGAAGTTAGATCCTTAGAAATAAGTAAGAGTCAGTTAACAAAATTTTTTTGTCACGCCCCCTCTTTAGGAGCTGTAAGGGGTCGAAAATTGAAATTTTGCTAAAAATTTAGCTTTTAAACACCTATAACTTGAATATCTGTCAAAATTTTTTTTTATTTGTATACAAAATTGAAAGCTCCAAAACGAAAGTTTCAAAAAGTGTCAAAGGTTTTTCTTAATTTTGACTTTGTCCGTCCGTCCGTCAGTTTGTTTACATAAACAGAGTATAAAATTAATAACAGAGTATATTAATAGAGTATAAAAATTTTAACCACGGGTAGATATTTCAAAAAAATGAATTTCATAGAAGAATTTTTTCCTGTAGACCCACCCGTTACAGAGTTACAGCCCCCCAAATTTGGAAAAAGCCCTATTTTTAAATTGTTATAACAAGAGTTTTGTTAAGTGCATTTTCAATTTGAAAACGGCAAAGATAGCTGGTTTTATAGGCTTCACAAAAATATAAGGTTAAAATGTATAGGGTTACCATACGGTACTAAAATTTACCATTAAGCTAAACTCAACTTTTGCAAAATTTTTGGCCCCATATATCTTCTAAACGGTTCAACCTAGGGTCTTGAAATTTTGGGAAATTCGGTCTTCCGAAATTAGTAGGAGTCGCTTAACAAAATTTTTTTGTCACGCCCCCTGTTTAGCAGCTATCAAGGCTCGAAAATTGAAATTGTGCTATTTTCAACCACCTGTAACTTTAGCACCTGTTCAAATATTTTTTTATAAAAATGCAAAATTTACAGCTGCAGCATTATATTTCAACATACGTTAAAGGTTTTTCTTAAATTTGAAAGGGTCTCTTTAAATTGAAGAAATTGTTTCTTAGTCTTAACCATTTTTGGTTAGATAATAATATTCTAGGTAAAATTCCAAATTTTGTTGGAGTTCAAAATTGATTTCCTAGAACCGGAAAAAAATGGAAGGGTGGAGACAGGAGGGGGGTGAGCGGATCCATCATAAGTTTACTAAGCAAAAATTTGGGAACCTTAACCATTGAGGGTCTTCAAAATTAAAACTTTTATGTTCTTATAAAACAGTAACTTATTCACCAGTGTAAGTTTTCCAAAATTAAACGTTAACATTGAAGCTCCAACATTATATTTCGCACTTATTAACAGGTTTTCTTGAGTGCATTGGGGTTATATTCTAAGTATTTCACTATTAGTCATATAATTAATTATTAATGAAATAACAAAATTATAATATTATCATAATGTATATATTTATAAAAATAAATGATAAAATACTCAGTAAGAAAACGTATATAATTTTGAAAATGTGCTTTTTAAAAACCCTTGGTTTTTTCCCTCACTTGTTTAGATATCGGTTCGTTAACCCTTGAACTTTTGAAAGGTACCAGAATCCGGAAAATAGGTACGATTTCGGTCATATGAAGTCGCCGCCATAATTTTAATACTTGTTAACCCTTGTACACAACAGGAATTTTATCTTAATTTTAGGTTACTATATTTATTTATTTAGATGATAAGCTGTTAAAACCTTGGGAGGTCTAAGAGAGGTACCTGAACCAACACTCCAATTAAACATATACAACAATTGATCATATACTACGGGAACACTTAGGAAATAGTAAAGAACACCCCTGTGCTAAATTTGAAGCTTCTTCAATTATTTGAAGTTACTATCTTTATTATTTCTGATGAAATGCTTTAAGGTCTTCCAACTACTCCAATTTGTTCCAAATTTCGAGGACATTAAGGGAATAAGAAGAGACACAAGAGACTGATACCAATCTTGGACGTTTTATCTTTTTTGGTATTGGAATTATGCTCGTTTGGACTAAAGTCGATCAAAAAAGTTCTAGAATCCGAAACCATGGCGTGATCTCGACCATTCAATATCCCCGCCGTATCTTCATTACTAGGAAGTTGCAGCACAAATTTCATGAAGATAACCTGACATTAGTTTATGTTCGTAAGTTTAGACCGAAAAAAGATTGCAGAATCCGACCACATGGACCAATTTCACCCACATAAAATCCTCGCCATACTTTCAGTACTAGTGACCTACAGTTAAAATTTAATCAAGGTAGCTCCATTAGTTTTTGAGTTTTCGTGTTTATGGATATATAGTCGTTAGCCCTTGAACCGATCAAAAGTTCCAGAACCCGAACCCATGGTCGGATTTCACCCATATGTAATCCTCGCCGTCCTTTCAAACTGGTTAATTAATTACACAACTGGAACGTTCTACCTTAATTTTTAAGCTAAATTCTTTATTAATTTCAATGATATGCTTTAAGGTCTTCTGAACTGTGTTGATGTTCGACCTGCTACTTCAATTGGTCCAAAATTTCAAAGGACTTTAAGGCAATACGAAGAGGCATACTGATACCAAATTTGGAGGTTCTGTCTTCATTGGTTCGGAATTATGCTTATTTGACCTAAATTCAATAAAAAAGCTCAAGGATGCGAACCCTGGTCCGATCTTGACAGTACACAATTCCCGCCGTAGTCTAATTGCTAGTTACCTACAGCACAAATTTTATGAAGGTAGTGCCATTAGTTCTTCAGTTATCCTGATATTTTTTATGTGTTCGTTAGCCCTTAGAACGATTAAAAGACCCAGAATGCGAACTCATATGCCGATTTCACCCAAATTCAATCCCCGCCATACTTTAAGTCCTACTAACCTACAGTTAAAATTGCATCAAGATAGCTCCGTTAGTTTTTGAGTTATCGTGACTGCCGACGGACATTGTTTTGTCAACTGACGAGGTTACCCTGATCACAATTATAAATACTTTTCCATATCTTACTCGCTTCCTTTAGGTGGTTACATACCAAAGTTAATATACCCTTTTTCTATTTCATACGTGTAGGGTATAATAAATTTAATTTGTAATTTATATAAATTCAAAAATGTTTTTCAAAACAGTACAATTGCTACCATAGCAATAATTTTCAAAAAAAAAATGAATAAAAAAACAAAACAAATGTAATAGTTTAAAACAAAAATAAATAAAAACGAGGAAGAGTGTAATAGAGTAGACTGTGTCAACTCTGGGATACCCGTATGACCGTAACATATACATTATATCATCCGGTTAATTACTTTTGGCAAAATTTCAAACATACAGCTTTATTAAGAAGGAGTTGTATGACAGCTACTCGAACCTTCAGCAATAGACCAACCAAATTTAGCTGTAACTTTGGCCATTACACTTAACTATTTTTGGCAAAATTTCATACACCCATCTTCATTAAGTGGAGAGTAATTCTCATATAAAATAAGAAGTTGTATGGCAGCTACTCGAACCCACTGCAGTAGACCAACCAAATTTTGCAAAAACTGGCCATTACACTAAACTATTTTTTTCAAAATTTCAGACACCCAGCTTCATTAGGTGGAGAGTAATGCTCATATAAAATAAGAAGTTGTATGGCAGCTACACGAGCCCACTGCAGGAGACCAACCAAATTTTGCAGAAACTTTGGCCATAAAACCAAAATGGCTGCATTAAAATAGCGATGACGACTATTGTAAAAAAATGAATTTGCGAAATATCATGATTCTAGCTCCTTTAGTTTTTGAGTTATCGTACGGACGGACGGACGGACGGACATACATAGCTATATCGATTTATTTTCGATTCTGATCCGATCTACACACTTGAGTCTATATCTACCCCCCCCCTCCTTCTCTGCGTCACAAACATAATGGCAAATTTATTATACCCTTTGGCTGTATAGTCATACGGGTATAATAATGAGTTGAATTTAAGTATTCTATGTTGTATTAAACCTATTTTTATATGTTTATTTTAAAGATTACAACACAACAAAAAGAGATTAATGAATATTTCAAGTAAAGAATTTAGTTTTTAGAGCATTTTTTTAGAGATTTAGTTCCTTATCTAATTTTAAATTTTTAAGAGTTTCAGATATTACCAAAAACTGCAGAATCCGAAAAAAGTTTTCCAGAAAATCTTAAGACAGTAATCCCAAAAGTAAAAAAATATTCAAGAAATTGTTCTGTTTTAAATTGAAACAGAATTAAAAACATTATTTCCGAAGGTTTCAAATTTTTAAGGTTAATGCTAAGAAACAGGTGCTCGCAATCAACTCTTTAATGTTTAGGCTTAATGTCTATAGAAAACCGATTGTTTCAAAATTTAAAACGAACGAATAACTGTTATGATACGGTAATAGTTAATTTTGATTTGAAAGAATATCGCATAGAGCTACAATTTAAAAATTAGAATATTTCGCTTTTTCCTTTTAATTAATAATTTGATTTTATTTATTTTTATTGTTTTATTTAAAGGATGGGTGTGGTTTAGTTGGTAAAAAGCGACATTAATGTCTAGCTGCAGGGTTCACTGGATTTTTAATTTTTTTATATAAAAAATATTACTTTGTGTGCTTCCCTTTAGGTAGTTACAAACACCATACCTAAGTCATTATACGTTTTTACCTATTTTATAGATGTGAAATTAATTTGATAATACTAAAAGCTTTTCTAATTAATTTATCTAATCAAAAATATTAAAAATTATTATAAATTTATCTGATCAAAAATATAAAGCTAGTAATGAAAAAAGCTAAGGGTTTTTAAACAAGTGAGGGGAAAAAACCAAGGGTTTTTAAAAAGCACATTTTCAAAATTATATACGGTTTCTTACTGAGTATTTTATCATTTATTTTTATATATATATATATTATGATAATATTATAATTTTGTTATTTCATTAATAATTAATTATATGACTAATAGTGAAATACTTAGAATATAACCCCAATGCACTCAAGAAAACCTGTTAATAAGTGCGAAATATAATGTTGGAGCTTCAATGTTAACGTTTAATTTTGGAAAAACTTTCACTGGTGAATAAGTTACTGTTTTATAAGAACATAAAAGTTTTAATTTTGAAGACCTTCAATGGTTAAGATTCCCAAATTTTTGCTTAGATAACTTATGATGGATCTGCTCACCTCCCTCCTGTCTCCACCCTTCCATTTTTTTCCGGTTTTAAGAAATCAATTTTGAACTCCAACAAAATTTGGAATTTTACCTAGAATATTATTATCTAACCAAAAATGGTTAACACTAAGAAACAATTTCTTTAATTTAAAGAGACCCTTTCAAATTTAAGAAAAACCTGTAACGTATGTTGAAATATAATGCTGCAGCTGTAAATTTAGCATTTTTGTAAAAAAATATTAAAGTTACAGGTGGTTGAAAATAGCAAAATTTCAATTTTCGAGTCCTTGCAGCTCCTAAAGAGGGGGCGTGACAAAAAAAATTTTGTTAACTGACTCTTACTTATTTCTAAGGATCTAACTTCTCCCAAAATTTCAGTTTCTAGATTTAGCCGTTCCGAAGTTATGAGGGACCAAAAATTTTGTAAAATTTAGTTTTGAATAACGGTAAATTTTAGTACCGTATGGTAACCCTATACAATTGGTTTTTAAGAATTTGTAAAGCTTATAAGAACAGCTGTCTGTTACCGTTTTCAGGTTGGAAATATAACTTATAGAACTTTAATTAGAACTATTTAAATATAAGGCTTTTTGGAACTTTGTGGGACTGTAGCTCCGTAACGGAGGGGGCTACAAAAAAAAGTTTTAACATTAAATTATTTTTATTGCAATACCTACCCATTTCTGATATTTTTTAGTCAGCCGTAAGTAAAAAGAGACGGACGGACGGACGGATGGATGGACGGACAGAGTGAAGCTATATAGGCACATTTTTAAAAAATTGTTTGAAAATGTGCTAAAAAGTACATTTTTAAAAATATATAGTGTTTCCCACTGAGTTTAATTTGAGGAGTATATATATACTAGTTAATCTATATATATAAAAATGAAAGTTTGTTTATTTGTTTGTTTGTTTGTTTGTTTGTTTGTTTGTTTCTTTGTATGTAACGAGTTGGCTCCTAAACTGCCCAGCCGATTTTCATGAAAATTTGTATATAGGGGTTTTTGGGTGCGGAAGGAAATCGTGGCCCAAAAATTTTGCTCTAACGGACCGCCAAGTTGGGGCTGTGGTGCAAGTATTTAAACTTCTTTGTTCTAAAATGAAAACGGTTTGACCGATTGACTTCAAATTTTGTATACGTGATGCTCTTTGAGAATTGAGTAGACGCTATTAACAGTTTTGGAATTTGTTAACCCATGTCGGGCCGACGGGTGGTCAAAAAAAATTTTGGGTCCAAATTTTGTCCGATTTTACGAAATTGTGCTTTGGCTTTAAAGAAAGCCCCAAAAAAAATTTTGTTGAGTTCCATTAACCCATTGCGGCCCAATAGCTTTTTATAGGTTTTTTCAATACTTTACTCTAAATTCGAAACGGTTTGACCGATTGACTTAAAATTTTGTATACGTGATGCTCTTTGAGAATTGAGTAGACATTATTAACAGTTTTGGAATTTGTTAACCCATGTCGGGCCGACGGGTGGTCAAAAAAAATTTTGGGTCCAAATTTTGTCCGATTTTACGAAATTGTGCTTTGGCTTTAAAGAAAGCCCCAAAAAAAATTTTGTTGAGTTACATTAACCCATTGCGGCCCAACAGCTTTTTATAGGTTTTTTCAATACTTTACTCTAAATTCGAAACGGTTTGACCGATTGACTTCAAATTTTGTATACGTGATGCTCTTTGAGAATTGAGTAGACATTATTAACAGTTTTGGAATTTGTTAACCCATGTCGGGCCGACGGGTGGTCAAAAAAAATTTTGGGTCCAAATTTTGTCCGATTTTACGAAATTGTGCTTTGGCTTTAATGAAAGCCCCAAAAAAAATTTTGTTGAGTTCCATTAACCCATTGCGGCCCAACAGCTTTTTATAGGTTTTTTCAATACTTTACTCTAAATTCGAAACGGTTTGAGCAATTGATTTCAAATTTTGTATACATGATGCTCCTTGCGAATTGAGTAGACACTATTAACAGTTTTGGAATTTATTAACCCATGTCGGGCCGACAGGTGGTCAAAAAAAAATTTGGCTTCAAATTTTGTCCGATTTTATGATAATTCTGCTTTGGCTAAAAAGAAAACCCACAAAAAAATTTTATTGACTTGCATTAACCCATTAGGGCCCAACAGCTTTTTATAGGTTTTTTCAATACCTAACTCTAAATTAAAAACGGTTTGACCGATTTTCTTCAAATTTTGTATACGTGCTCCCCTGTGAGAATTGAGTTGACACTATTAACAGATGTGGAATTTGTTAACCCATGTCGGCCCGACGGTTGGTCAAAATAATTTTGGAAGATAATATTGTCAAAATTTGCGAAGTACTGCTTTGACTAAAAAGAAAGCCTCAAAAAATTTTGTTGAGTGATTTGGAAGCAAATTACGTCCATTTTTGCGTAATACTGCTTTGCCCAAAGAGAAAGTGTAGTTCCGTTAACCCAGTGGGGCACAGTGGTTTTTAATAGATTTTTGCGTTACTTAACTCTAAATTAGAAACGATTTGACCGGTTTACCTCAAATTTTATATGTGTGAAACAACTTGAAAATAGAGTTGAGTCTGCTAACAGTCGGTCCTACGATTTTTCAAAAAAAATTTTTTGGAAGTAAATTACGTCAAAATTTGGAAAGTAGTTTGTACTGCTTTAAATTACAGAAAGTTTCAAAAATTACAAGAACAATCCTAGAAAAATGGTTTTAAAAAGATTGCTTTCATTCATTTTAAAATTTACATGTGTAAACCGAGTGCAATTTTTGTGTTAACTTTTTGCAGTAACATCAACTTCAATTAAACCTCCATTGAGAGGCGCAGCAACGCGCACCGGGTATTAGCTAGTGAATTATAAAAATGAGAAATTTTTAAGTCAATTTTTACTAAGCAAACTTATGATGAACCTCGAGCATTCAACCGCACCTTCCCTGACCAAAATTTTTAAGTTTGAGGAATTAAATTGAGACTTCCTCTAAAATTTGTAGTTTTTCTTAGAATTTAATTATTTTTCCTTAGAATTTTAAATGGTTAAAACTAAGAGACACTTCCCTCAATTTTTTGAACTGCCCTTAATTTTAAATGAAACCTTTACCACTTGCTAAAATATAATGTATTTAAGTTCCATGTAGGGTACAGTTCAAAAGGAGATACTAAATTTGCCATTAAGTTTGAGACGCGGAGGGGGATAGATAGAGACTTAAAGGTATGAATCGAATCAGTATCAAAAAGTAAATCGATTTATTTAGCTCTGTGTAAGTAGTTTAGTTTTATAACCAACGTTTGTGCAAAATTTGGTTGGTCTATATCTAGTGTGATATCAATTTTCATTTTATTTTTATACGCGTATGACTATAAATCAAAAGGGTATATTAAATTTGCCATTACGTTTGTAACGCAGAAAAGGAGGGGGCGTAGATATAGACTAAAGTGTATTTGTACTGCAGTGGGTTCAACTGGTTGCCATAGAACTTCATCTTTTATATGAACATTACTTTATACCTTATAAAGGTGGATGTTTGAAATTTTGTAAGTAGTAGTTAACTTGAATGACCAACGTCTCTATAAAATAAATTTGTTCTAGTGGATGAGGTTCGAAGAGCTGCCTTTTAACTTATTTTTTCTTTTGAACGATGAATTAATGATATAATGTTGATATTACGGTCATACGGGTATTCCAGAGTTGACAGGAGTCTCCTCTACTACGCTCTTCCTCGTTTTATTTGATATGACGCGACCAGGGTTTGAACCAGAAATCCTTCTATAGAAAGGCGACGTCGTAATCATTATCGATCGAATTTATAGTTATTATAATTGTAAAACTTATAATAACTATAAATAAAAACGACATTAATGGTATATTGAAATCGATGTATTAGAAATATCAATTTGTATCTTAAATATCCACCAAAATTTTCCAAAAAGATGTGTACAAATTCATATAAATCTCCAAGTTTTGTGAAATGATTTTGAAATGTTTTTGAATAATAAATAAGCATACATTTTTATCTTAATGAAATAATTCTGAAAATAATTCAATTAAATATCTGATACAATATAAAATGAAATTTATTCGTTTATGAACAAAAAATTTTAGTTCTTTATTTATCTAATATTTAAAAAAAAAAAAACTGTTTGTTTGTTTGTCCAGGATTCACGTGAAAGCCTTTGATCCGATTGTCATTAAATTTTACAGAAATAATTATGGGAGCCCGGGGGTGACCTAGGCTATTTGAAGTTTGAATAAGTCAACACGTTATACACGTTTTAAGCTTTTTGGTTTTTTTTAAAGTCGAGCCGAAACTGTTTGATCGATTGACTTGAATTTTTTACAAATGTTCTTCCTAGTTAACAGAATTTAATTTATAAAGCTGTTTCGAATATATATAAACAAATTTAATTATAGCGTTCGAATTGATTCATAAAAACAAGTCATTCGGAACAACCGAATTAGAAATACCCTACACCTATTTCGTTAAAATTTATTGAGAAGTCCATAAGTCATTTAGAACCATAAAATCTTTTATTAGATTGATCGTAAGACGTAGCTAACCAAAATAACTTTATAATACTAAAATCAAGTTCTAATTATTTTATCAATTTAGAAATATTAAAAATTCTTACTAATTTATCTATTAAAAAATAGTATAGAACAAAAAAAATTGAAATAAATGTAACCATAAAATACAGGTGTGGAAAATATTTATTTCAGATTGAAATATTGCGATTAGAATTGGTTAATTTTAATCTTTTATATTTATGATAAGGATTTTGGGCACTTGTGTTATTAATAAGTATTACCCTCATAATGCTGCTGTTATCTGTGTCAATAATTTTCAATAAACTCAAAGTTATTCGATAGAAATATTAATTTGTGATAATATATATATAAATGTTTATATAATTTGATAGTTTTTAAAGTAAATTAAACACATTAATTCTTTGATTCGCTTTTATCACAAAATTTAAAAATTTAAATTAATTTAAATTCTTAGTATATGTACCTATTATAAAAGCTTATAAATGCAAAATATGCAATAAATGTATTTCTAAAATACAATGACAATTTTAGAACCTTTCATATAATTCATTTAGTTATAAAAATAAAAGTTACATACATGCTGCAAAATTAGCAAAAACAAGTAAAGAAACAGTCAGTCGGTGCAACCGAATTAGAAATACCCTACACCTATTTGGTTCAAATTTAATGGAAAGTCCATAAGTCATTTTAAAACAATAAAAGCTGTTTTTAGTTTGGTCGTAAAACATAGCTAACCAAATTAACTTTATAATACTAAAAACATTTTCTAATTAGACTATCTATAAAAAATTATTACAAATTCTTACTAATTTATCGATTTGAAAATATTAAAAAACAAAAAAACTTGAATTAAATGAAAGTGTATTTATTTCAATTCAATTACAAAAGTAAAAAAATTTGAATTATTAAATTTTGTGATAAAAATTTATAATATTTAATAATTAAAGTTTTTCAAAATTGCAATTATTTTAAATTGCTAGTTTATGTATCTATCGAAAAGCTTATAAACGCAAAATATGCAATAAATGTTTTTCTAAAATATAATTACAAATTTAGAACTTTCCATATAATTCATTTAAATAATTATCATGATACTAGCAGATTTACCCGGCGTTGCCCAGAAGCTTGAAAATGGTAAAAAAGCAAGTTTCAGCCAATTTTTTGAGATACTACTTTGCCTATAAATGCCACAAAAAAATATTTGTGGAGTTCCGTTAACCCATCGTGGCCCAACAGCTTTTTATAGGTTTTTTCGTTGCTTTGTTATATATATTAGAAATGATTTAACCGATTAACTTCAAATTTCGTATATGTGTTCTTCTTTGAAAATGAAGTTCAATTTACTAACAGACTTTAAAGTTGTTAACCCCTGCCGACGATTGTTCAAAAAAAAATTTGTAACTAAATTACGTCCAATTTTTGAAAGTAGGTACAACTTCTTTGAATTAGGGGAATACTTAAAAAAAAGGTTTGTCGAGTTCTTTTAATCGATTGCGAAACAAAAACTTTAAAAAACAGTTTGCAAAACAATTTGAACGATTATCTCTAATTTTTCTATACATGCTGCTTCTTGACAATTTGGTGCTCCTTGACGATATTGTTGAGGATGGTAGGTTTCCGGTGAACAATGTTAACTGAATTAAAATGACTATAGGTCAAAAGGGGATTTTCTTGAATTGCCAACGCTTGAATAAAATATAGTCGATGGTTTAGAAAAGGTTTAAAAATTCGCTTTTCAACTTATATTTTGTTTAGTCCTGAAAGTTGTAATACGCTCTTCCTCGTTTTTTTATGATTTTATGAGAGAAATGTAGGCTTATTTTTTGGAAAAACTGTTTTAAAATACTATGTATTTAAGCATTATATATAACAAATTGAATTTTTTGATTTTTAGATTTCATTTGAAGAAAACTGAAAATTTCATTGAATCTTTGTTCAAAACGCACAAACAGGTCAAAACCAAATTAACCCTGTGGGTTTTAATTAAAATGCTGGTACAAAATTTTCAATAAAATACTTTGAATCGTATAAGAAAATAAAATATATAGAAAACTTCATAGCGTCGTCGTGGAAAATGGGTTAATCGAACTTAACTAAAACTTTTTGCAGCATCTCTTTTAGAATACAAAATCAACCTGTAAAATTGGACACAATTCGAAAACACAAAATTTTTTGAAAGTCCGCCAGGCCGAAATGGGTTAATTTATTCCAACCAAATTTATACAACTAAATGCGGTTGCTAAGAGGAACATTTGTGCCAAATTTCAAGTCAATCGGTCAAACAGTTTTGACTCGACATCAAAAACATTGAAAAAGCTTCTTTGCACTCTTGGCCCAAACGGGTTAACCGAACTCAACAAAAATTTGTCCCAGACTTTATTTTCGACTGCGAAACCACCTTGTAAAATTGGACACAAATCGGAAACACAAAATTTTTTGGAAGCCCGCCAGGCCGAAATGGGTTAAATTATTCCAACCAAATTTATGCAACTAATTGCGGTTGCTAAGAGGAACATTTGTGCAAAATTTCAAGTCAATCGGTCAAACTGTTTCGGCTCGACATCAAAAACATTGAAAAAGCTTCATTGCGCCCTCGTGCCCAAACGGGTTAACCGAACCCAACAAAAATTTGTGCCAGCCTCTCTTTTTGACTGCAAAACTACCCTGTAAAATTGGACAGAAATCGGAAACACAAAATTTTTTGAAAGCCCGCCGGGCCGAAAGGGGTTAGTTTATTCCAACCAGTTTTATACCATTAATTCCGTATAATAAGAAGAACATTCGTGCAAAATTTCAAGTGAATCGGTCAAACCGTTTCGACTCGACATCTAAAAAACGAAAAAGCTTAAAACGGCTCTGGAGCCGCAACCTGCTGACTTATAAAAATGCGACATAGCCTATGTCACCCCCCGGACTCCCAAAATTATTCCTCTAAAATTTGGTGTCAATCGGACCAGTGGTTTTCACGTGAATCCTGGACAAACAAACAAACAAACAAACAAACAAATAAACAAACAAATTTTTTTCTTTATATATTAGATAATAAAAATTAAAACAAGTAAAGAAACAGTCAGTCGGTGCAACCGACTTAGAAATACCCTACACCTATTTGGTTCAAATTTAAGGACATATCCATAAGTCATTTTAACACCATAGAAGCTGTTATTAATTTGATCGTAAGACATAGCTAACCAAATTAACTGTATAATACTAAAAACATTTTCTAATTACCCTATCTATTAAAAAATACTACAAATTCATACTAATTTATCTATTTAAAAATATTAAAAAACAAACAAACTTGAAATAAATGAAAATATATTTATTCCAATTCAATTACAAAATGAAAAAATTTTAATTATTAAATTTTGTGATAAAAAGATAATCAAAGCATAATATATTTAATAATCCAAATTTTTAAAAATTGCAATTATTTTAAATGGTTAGTTTATATACCCAATAGAAAAGCTTATAAACGCAAAATATGCAATAAATGTATTTCTAAAATACAATTAAAAATTTACACCTTTTCATATAATTCATTTAAATATAAAAATAAATTTTACATAAATGCAGCAAGTACCTTTGAACATAGCTGAACCACTACAATTAAGTCTAGATTTCGGAGACACATAGGACATAGGAAATATATTCTTTGGCTTCGAAATTAAACTCGACCACAACCAATTCCCATGGTACTTTCATTACTAGTAACCTACTGTTAAATTTCATCAAAATACCGGCATTATTTTTTGAGTTATGGTGTTTGTAAGATATATGTTTGTTAGTCCTTGAACTTTTCAAGGGTTCCAGGACCCGAAATTATGGCACGATTTCGCCCATATGCAGTCTCGTCATACTTTCAATACTAGTTAACCCTTGTACACAATTGGAACGCTCTATCTTAATTTTAAGTTACTAGTTTTATTAATTTCGATGATAAACTTTTACACATTGGGGGGTCTAAGAGAGGTTCTGAACCACCACTCCAATTGATCCCAAATTAGGGGCCCAAATTAGGGGGGCACGCAAGAAATAGTAAAGAACACCCTTGTGGCAAATTGGAAGCTTCTACATTTGTTTCAAGTTACTATCTTTATTAATTTCGAAAATATGCTTTAAGGGCCTAAGAACTGAGTGGCTGGTCCCCGATCCACTACTCCAATGGGGCCCAAATTTCAAAGACACTTACGAAATAGGAAGGGACACCCTGATACCTGAATTTGGAGGTTCTATCTTCATTGGTTTCGGAATTATGCTAGTTTGGCCTAAATTCGATCAAAAAGTTCTAATTTCCGAACCCATTGTCCAATCCTCACCGTACGTAATCACCGCCGTAGTTTCGCTGCCAATAACCTACAGCACAAATTTCATGAAGATAGCCTCATTAGTTGTTGAGTTATCGTGATTTTTTATATACGTTCCTTAGCCCTGACATCGATTAAAAGGTCCGGAATCCGAACCGTTGGGCTGATTTCGCCCTTATATAGTCCGCGCTGTACTTATAGTACTAGTTAACCCTTGTACACAATTTTAACGGTCTATCCTAATTTTAAGTAACTATTTTTAGTAATTTCGATTATAAGCCTTTAAAACTTGGGAGGTCTGAGAGGGGTACAGAACCACCACTCCAATTGATCCCAAATTAGGGGAACACGCAAGAGATAGTAAAGAACACCCTTGTGGCAAATTGGAAGCTTCTACATTTTTTCAAGTTGTTATCTTTAATAATTTTAAAGATATGCTTTAAGGTCCTCGGAAATTTGTGGCTGGTCCTCGACCCACTACTCCAATGGGACCCAAATTCACAAGGCACTTAGGAAATAGGAAGGGACACCCTGATACTAAATTTGGAGGTTCTATCTTCATTGGTTTCGGAATTATGCTCGTTTGGCCTAAATTCGATCAAAAAGTTCTAGGTTCCGAACCCATGGTCCAATCCCGACCTTACGCAATTCCCGAAGTAGTTTCATTACTAGTAACCTACAGCACAAATTTGATGAAGATAGCGTCATTAGTTGTTGAGTTATCTTGATTTTTTATATTTGTTCATTAGCCCTGAAACCGATTAAAAGGTCCAGAATCCGAACCCATGGGCCGATTTCGCCCATATGCAATCCCCGCTGTACTTTCAGTCCTAGTAACCTACAGTTAAAATTTCATCAAGATAGCTCCATTATTTTTTGAGTTATCGTGCCTACGGACGGACGGACGGACGGACGGACATGGCTATATCGACTAAGGCGGTCACGCTGATCACAAATATATATACTTTTCCATATCTAGCTCGCTTCCTTTAGGTGGTTACAAACACCATACCAAAGTTAATATACCCCTTTACCTATTCTATAGGTGTAGGGTATAAAAAAGGAATTTAACCGTTTGTTAAAAAAATATTTTGTTTTTAATTTATAAAATATTATACAAAATATGTTTTATGGTAAAATTCTTAGCCTTTTAAAAATATAAAAGTGTTAAATAAAAACGGAAATAGGAAAGAACCCTCTTGTATCAAATTTAAAATTTTTATCTTCGTAAATCTCGAAGAATGGCTTTTTAATTCTGGGATATCTTAGAAGCCACCTGAAGCACCGCTACAATTAAGTCTAAATTTCGGGGACACATGGGAAATAGGATATACATTCTTTAGCTTCGAAATAATACTCGTTTGGCCTCAAATCGTTCAAAAGCTTCTAGAATCCGAACTCATTGTCCGAACTCAACCAAAACCAATTCCCATGGTACTTTCATTATTAGTAACCTAGAGTTTAAATTTTATCAAAATAGCGGCATTATTTTTTGAGTTATACTGCTATTGGAATATATGTTCGTTAGCCTTTGAACTTTCAAAGGTTCCAGAACCCGAAACCATGGTACGATTTCGCCCATATGCAGTCCCCGTCATACTTTCAATACTATTTAACCCTTGTATACAATTAGAACGTTCTAACTTAATTTTAAGTTACTATTTATATTAATTTCAATGATAAGTTTTTTAAACCTTATTCAAGTTAGTGTTATGGCAACCCTAAACATTTGCCGTTTAAAAATTTATAAATCTTATAAAACCAGCTATATTTATACCCTACACCTATAGAATAGGTAAAGGGGTATATTAACTTTGGTATGGTGTTTGTAACCACCTAAAGAAAGCGAGCTAGATATGGAAAAGTATATATATTTGTGACCAGCGTGACCTCCTGAGTCGATATAGTCATGTCCGTCCGTCCGTCCGTCCGTCCGTCCGTCCGTAGGCACGATAACTCAAAAAATAATGGAGCTATCTTGATGAAGTTTTAACTGTAGGTTACTAGGACTGAAAGTACGGCGGGGATCGCATATGGGCGAAATCGGCCCATGGGTTCGGATTCTGGACCTTTTAATCGGTCCAAGGGCTAACGAACATATAAAAAAAATCACGATAACTCAACAACTAATGACGCTATCTTCATCAAATTTGTGCTGTAGATTACTAGTAATGAACCTACTTTGGGGATTGCGTAAGTTCGGGATTGGACCATGGGTTCGGAACCTAGAACTTTTTGATCGAATTAAGGCCAAACGATCATAATTCCGAAAGAAATGAAGATAGAACCTCCAAATTTGGTATCAAGGTGTCCCCTCCTATTTCCTAAGTGTCTTGGAAATTTGAGCCTCATTGGAGTAGTGGGTCGGGGACCAGCTACACATTTCCGAAAACCTTAAAGGATATCTTTAAAATTAATAAAGATAGCAACTTAAAAAAAATTTAGAAGCTTCAAATTTGGCACAAGGGTGTTCTTTACCATCTCTTGCGTGTCCCCCTAATTTTGGATCAATTGGTGTGGTGGTTCAGTGCCTCTCTTAGACCCCCCAATGTGTAAAAGCTTATCATCGAAATTAATAAAACTAGTAACTTAAAAATAAGATATAACGTTCCAATTGTGTACAAGGGTTAACTAGTATTGAAGTATGACGGGGACTGCATATGGGCGAAATCGTACCATGGTTTCGGGTCCTGGAACCCTTGAAAAGTTCAAGGGCTAACAAATAAATATCTTAAAAACACCATAACTCAAAAAATAATGCCGCTATTTTGATGAAATTTAAACTCTAGGTTACTAGTAAGGAAAGCACCATGGGAATTGGTTCTGGACGAGTTTCATTTCGAAGCCAAAGAATATATTTCCTATTTCCTATGTGTCCCCGAAATTTAGACTTAATTGTAGTGGTTCAGTTATGTTCAAAGGTACTTGCTGCATTTATGTAAAACTTATTTCTATATTTAAATGAATTATATGAAAAGTTCTAAATTTGTAATTTGCATGTTTTGCTTATAAGCTTTTCTATTAGGTATATAAACTAACCATTTAAAATAATTGCTATTTTGAAAAATTTGGATTGTTAAATATATTATGCTTTGATTATCTTTTTATCACAAAATTTAATAATTAGAATTTTTTTATTTTGTAATTGAATTAGAATAAATATATTTTCATTTATTTCAAGTTTTTTTGTTTTTTAATATTTTTAATATATAAATTAGTAAGAATTTGTAATATTTTTTAATAGATAGTGTAATTAAAAAATGTTTTTAAGTATTATAAAGTTAATTTGGTTAGCTATGTATTACGATCAAATAACAACAGCTTTTATGGTGTTAAAATGACTTATGGATATGTCCTTAAATTTGAACCAAATAGGTGTAGGGTATTTCTAAGTCGGTTGCACCGACTGACTGTTTCTTTACTTGTTTATTTTTAACTTTTTATTTTATTTTTATTTAGAACTCTTGTTATAACAACTTAAAAATAGGGCTTTTTCCAATTTTTGGGGTCTGAAGCTCCGTAACGGGTGGGGCTGCACAAAAGAGTTATTGTTTTTGTAATACCATGGTTAAAATTTCTTTACTCTATTTCAAAGGATGTAAAAGTTTTTGTAAACATACGGACAGACGGACGGACAGAGTGAAACTATATAGGCACATTTTTACAAAATTTTTTGAAAATGTTCTAAAAAATTACATTTTTGATTAACTATTGAAATAAAAATTATAATTCAAAATTAAAAATAATGAACTATATAGTACTACAATAAAGACAAAAATAATCCTAATAATAGTGATTATATAATTTTTGTTTTTGGGAATGTTTTAAAACCTTAAAGTCAATATTAAGTTTGTGTTTGTTACTAATAATAAGCATTCTAATAATAGGTTCGAATTTGCAATAATTAATAATATGATTATTTGTTTTAAATAGAATGCAAAAGCGAAGGCGTTGAAGATTTCTAATAATAATTTTACTAGAAATTAAAGTATATTTAACGTTACCCTTGACAATTTCTAAAAATGAAAACAGAAACCTCTCGTCGAAAATTTAAACTGCACAAGGAAATTAACTTTAGACTTTGTTCGTATGGTGGTAAGACAATGGGGTTCGACCAGGTCAATTGGCGTAAGGCAAATCTAAGAAAGTTTTTTTGTATTGCTTCAATCCTATCAATTTGTACCATATAAAACGGAAACATAACTTGACTAGCATATTCAAGGTTTGGTCTTACAAGACAAGTGTACAATGATTTAGGATCGTAAGGATCTGAAAATTCCTTTTCAGAACGTTTAACAAATCCCAACCATGAATTAGCTTTATTTATAATTTTGTTATGAGTTTTAAAGCAAGGTTGGGAATCAAAATACACTCCAGGGTCCTTAATTGAGGTAACTTTAGGTAAACTAATACCAACTCAGTTATAATTGAAACAAATAGGACTAGATCGGCGTGTATAAGATATCAATGCGCATTTGTTTACATTAAGTTAACAGTTATTAACGCACTAATTTTTAAAGTTTTGATGATCATTCTGCATTAGAATGGCGTCATTGTAAGATGTAATTTTTTTAAAAAGTTTCATATCATCAGCGTAAACTTGGAACTCGCAATTAGAAATAATAGAAGAAACATCATTAAAAGATAAGATAACAAGTAGAGAACCAAGATGGGACTCCCGAATTTGCCACGAAAGGATCTGAAAATACATTGTTAAATATAACACTGTAGGAGCGATCACATAAATAAGAATGTATCCACTTAAGGAAGAATTGTGGAAAGCCATATTAGTAAAATAATATTGTGTGGCAATAGATCAAATGCTTTACTAAAATCAGTATAAACAACATCTGTTTGAAATCCTTCCTCCATGTTATTAAGGACAAGAGATGTAGTTTCAACTAAATTGGTCAGAAAGTAGATTTTTGTTTTACAAAACCATGTTCGTTATCTATTAAAAGATTTCTACAGTGATTATAAAAGCAATATTTGAATTAGAAAAAAGAAATCGGATCAGAATCGAAAAGCAAATCGACGTAGCTCCGCGTCCTACGATAACTCAAAAAATAAAGGAGCTCGGATTTTGAAATTTTCACAAATTCGTATTTATGCAATAGCCATCATCGCTATTGAAATCTTGCCAATTTGTTCCACGGATTCGAGTACCCGTCATACAATTTCTTTTTTCAATATGAGCATTACACTACACCCATTGAAGCTGCGTGACTGAAACTTTCGAAAAAATAGTTTAGGTTCAAAATTTGATTAGTCTACTGCAGTGGGTTCATGTAGCTGTCATACAACATCTTGTTTTTTATGAGCATTAATCTATACCAAAAATTAGATTTATGGCTAAATTTTTACCAAAAATTAGATTAATGGCTAAGTCTTCCTCGTTTTAATTAATATACAAAATTGGAAGCTCCAATATTGTAACTCAATTTTTGCACATTTTTTCGCCCACATATCTTTAGGATGGTTAAACCTAGATGCTGAAATTTCGGGAGAAGTTGGATTCGTAGAAATTAGTAACAGTTGCTTAACAAAATTTTTTGCTGTATGGAATCAAAATTTTGCTATTTTAAGCACCTGTAACTTTAATATCAGCCTAATATAAAAATTTTTTTTAGTAATTTACAAAATTTAAATATGCAACATTATATTTCAACATATGTTAAAGGTTTTTCTTAAATTTGAAATGGGAAATTTTAAGTAAAATTAAAAATTTTGGTGAAATTCACATTGCTAGGACATTAAAAAAAATTAGGGGAAGGGACAGGGAGATGGGATAGATCCTTGAAAATCATCATAAGTTTCTTTGTAAAAATTTTGGGAACCTTCCGTCTGTCTGTGAGTCAACAAGAAAGGTCAAAAACTAAAAGAGCTACAGTTTTGAAATTTGCAAAAAATATTTTTCAAATAATTTCTAGGTTTCCTATTTATTTTTTTTAAGATTAAGATCCGATCCGGTTAAGATCCGAGCAAAACTTCAGGTAGATCTCGAACAACAAACTTTTATACTTCCAAATTTTTCATGTAAAAAATTTTAGTTTTTGCTGTACTACTTGTATACAACATGAAATTATATGAGTTTTTTTTTGTTTGTAATTTGTTATTAAGGTATCTATCTTACGATACCATATGATTGAAATGACGCGTAGCTTATAAGCTTTGAAGAAAAGAATAATATAATATATGTAATATATACATATTATCTGAACATTTATGATGATAATGTTTCTTTAAAATTAGGTATATTTATAAAATAAAACTTTAAATTGGAGATGTTTTCTTCCTTTGTTGCAAATGAAATAGGCCCACCTTCTGTATTTTATAATACCTTCTTCCAACTAAACAGTTTGCCACGACACACTGGTTGCGGAACACTGGAGTAGACTTTTTCTGAAATTATTTGGTACAGGTTTTTTCAACACCATGTATTTGGTTTTATTTATACTAATTTTTAATTTGTTATTGCTGAAAAATTAATGTAATGTATTTAAATCGGTTTGCATGCTTTCATACGCTGCTGCCATAGAATCTTCACTGTAAACCAGCAAGGCATCATCAGCATATAAAATTATAGTTCCTTTACAAGCGAGTTCAAAAATGTCATTTATGTATACTACAACTTATAAGGAACAGAATATGGAGCCCTGTGGTACACCTTTTTTTATCAAATTAAAATCACTGTTAATTTCACCAATTTGAACATATTGTTTCCTATTAAGGTATAGATTTATATATTGTACGGCGTCATTTGAAAAATGCGCTACTTTAAGTTTATTTAGCCATGATTAAATGTCATGATCAATTATGATCATGATCAATTGTATCAAATATCTTTTGGAGATTAATACTTATTAATGAAGTTATTTTGTTTCGAAACATTGACCCGTGAATCATGGTAATAACTTCGATGCAGGCTGAAGTCGTACTTAATAATGGAATAAATCCAAACTGGTTGTTATTGATGAAATTGGTTTTCTTATAGTGTACCCACATTTCATCAAAGATAATTCGTTCAAATTAGGATCTCCCTAGGTCCGGACTTATGTAAAGGTGTAACCTTCACTATTTTTAATTTATCTAGAAACAACCGAATTGTTAAAAATTTTTGTGAGCAGGCTGATCTTATCATTTGAAAATGCTTTAAGATCTTTTGCAGACATACGATCATAACCACTCGGAACATTATCTCGAATATTCTTTATGTGTTGCTCATAGCCATATTATTCGTAAATTGAAAAAAAAATTGTTGTTCATTAAATAAAATATCTAAATTGTATTCATTTTAATTCTGTACGATTAGGCTAGATTGATTCCAAAAGCATGAAACAGAAAGAAAATGATTATTAAAATAATTTAATATATTCCGTGGATTACACACAGTGACACCCTCATAAACGATTTTTTCTAGTACATAATTACTACAAATATTGGGCCTATTATAGAGAGAATAATTTATAATTTGCTAAAATATTTTTGGATTTTTTAAGTTTAATAAACTTTAATTATCAATAAGTGTTTATTTTTTTTTTTTTCTAATGTGTTATACAATATGTCGTCTGATATAATATTCAATTATTAAAAAATACCAGTATTTAAGAATTATGCGGAGTACTAATAATTAATTTTAAATATTAATTGATAAATTATTCAAAACTTTAATTTTGCATTCTTAATATTTACATGTTAAGTTAAATTAAAATTTTAATCTAATTTTGATAGTTCAATTCAATTTCAATTTTATATATTACTTGATAAATTATGAAAAATTTAAATTTTATATTATTAATCTTTTATATTTTGATTTTATATATTACTTGATAAATTTAAATAATTATATTTATACTTTATTTATATTTAAAGAAAGTAAAGATTATAGAAATTAATAATTTAATAATTAATTTGACATAAAAAAAAATTTTTAAGAAAAAAAAAAGTGTGAAAAAAAAGTTAAAAATTATACTAATTATATTTAAAAAAACAAAAAATTTCAATTAAGAAGACAAAGGTCAAAGAATGTAAGTCCAAAAATTTCAAGAACACAAATACAAGTTTTATACCCTACACTTATAGAATAGGTAAAGGGGTATATTAACTTTCGTGATCGGATTATTGCCCACACGAAAAATGCCCACACGAAAAATGCCCACACGAAAATTGCCCACAGAAAATTGCCCACAGATAGTATTGCGCACACGATTAATGCCCAAACAGAATAATGCCCACACAGAATAGTGCCCACAAGGAATAATGCCCACATAGACAAATGCTCACATAGAAAAATGCCCACACGAAAAATTATTTATAAAACAGAATTGCCGCTTTTTCCAGAATATTTAATATTTTATTTTAAATCACTAATAGATTATCTCCTAGATAGAATATAATTTTTGATTTTTTCTCTATTTATTTTAATTTAATTTTTATATTTAAAATAATTTTTCGTGTGGGCATTTTTCTATGTGGGCATTATTCCTTGTGGGCATTATTCTGTGTGGGCATTAATCGTGTGAGCAATACTATCTGTGGGCAATTTTTTGTGGGAAATTTTCGTGTGGGCATTTTTCGTGTGGGCAATAATCATCGAATCATTAACTTTGGTATGGTGTTTGTAACCACTTAAAGGAAGCGAGCTATATATGGAAAAGTATATATCTCTACACACAAGGCATAACATCTTAAGTCAAAATTGCAAGTTTTGCAGTAGAAGCGTTTTAAATGAAAAAATGATATGAAAAATTTATTTTTGAAATGTAAGAAATTTTAGAGTAAAATATCGATTGATATTTTAGAAATGCATTAAATGACATAAATTAAAACAAAATATCTCAAATAATTTAGCCACTAATATGCAAAATGTAACATAAGATATTGTGACTTATTATGATATTATAATTTGTAGGTGTCATATGTCGACATAAGATACTTTAATAAAATTTTTTGTATAAATATTTCTTTCACTAAAGCATCTTACGTCGACATAAGTTTGTTTTTAAAGTGTAAAATTGCATAAAACTGTAAATAAGATATTATTGTATATTTTGAAAGATTTTGTACTTTTAAAATTCAATTTTTATATTTTACCATTAATAACTTAAATTTAATTACAAAACATAACATAAATTAAACAAAACGTAACATAAAATAAATTAATACTTCAGCGAAAATGTAAACTTAAAAACTCCATATTCAGATTGGAAATTAACTATTAATATAAATTAACAGTAATAAAAATAAAACAATACATTTTATTATTCTTCATCGGATGAATCCACAAGATCGGGATGTATATCAGGAATTCCTTAATTAATATAGAACGTTCTAATTGTGTATAAGGGTTAACTAGTATTGAAAGTATGACGGGTATTGCATATGGGCGAAATCGTACCATGGTTTCGGGTTCTGGAACCTTTAAAAGTTCAAAGGCTGACGAACATATATTTTAAAAGCAGTATAACTCAAAAAATAATGCCCCTTTTCTGCTGAAATTTAAACTCTAGGTTACTAATAATGAAAGTACCATGGGAATTGGTTCTGGTCGAGTTCGGATAATGATTTCGGATTCTAGAAGCTTCTGATCGATCTAAGGCCAAACGAGTATAATTTCGAAGCCAAAGAATATAATTCCTATTTCTTATGTGTCCCCGAAATTTAGACTTTACTGTAGTGTTGGTTCAGATGCCTCATAAAAAATCCCAAAACTAAAAAGCTTATATTTGAAATTCAAGAAGATATTTCCTATTTCCGTTTATATTTAACACTTTTATATTTTTGAAAGGCTAAGAATTTTAACATAACACATATTTTGTATAATATTTTATAAAGTAAAAATAAAATATTTTTTTAATAAACGGTTAAATTTCTTTTTTTTAATGTTAATCATATCATACATTTTATTGAATTATTACCAAAGGTGATATATAATTAAGACATTGTGTACAATACTTAAGCTATATTCAAAGGTACTTGCTGCATTTATGTAAAATTTGTTTTTATATTTAAATGAATTATATGAAAAGTTCTAAAATTGTAATTATACTTTAGAAATATATTTACAGCATATTTTGCGTTTATAAGCTTTTCTAATAGGTACATAAACTAACAATTTAAAATAATTGCAGTTTTGAAAAATTTGAATTATTAAATATATAGTTAACCTTTGTACACAATTCGGAATGCATGTTACGCTTTTTACTGCTTTTTGCATTAACAGATTTTGCATTACTACTTGCTGTAAATAAAAATTTTTATGATAGTCTTCATTTTGTTTCATTAAGAATAAAGAATAAAGTAGGTATACTGGGTCAGTAAGGGTCATGTAGGTATACTGGGAGATTTGACCATGGGCTCGGAACCTAGAACTTTTTGATTGAATTTAGGCCAAACGAGCATAATTCCGAAACCAATGAATATAGAACCTCCAAATTTGGTATCAAGGTCTCCATTCCTATTTCTTTAGTGTTCTTGATTTTTGTACTTGATTTTTGGATGATTTTTGGTGGGTCGGTGAGCAGCCACACATTTCCGAAGACCTTAAAGCATATCTATAAAATTAATAAAGATAGCAACTTGACACAAATGTAGAAGCTTCAAATTTCGCACAAGGATGTTCTTTACTATTTGTGTGGCCCCCTAAATTGGGTCAAATGGAGTGGTGGTTCAGTACCCCTCTTAGACCTACCAAGGTTTAAAAGCTTATAATCGAAATTATTTAAAAACGTAACTTAATATTAAGATAGAACGTTCCAATTGTGTACAAGGGTTCATTAGTTTTTAAAATACAGCGCGGACTGCTTATGGGCGAAATCGTACCATGGTTTCGGGTTCTGGAACCTTTGAAAAGTTCAAGGGCCAACAAACATATATCTTAAAAATGGCATAACTCAAAAAATGATGCCGCTATTTTGAAGAAATTTAAACTGTAGGTTACTAGTATTGAAAGTATCATGATAATTGGTTCTGGTCGAGTTTGGTTAATGAGTTCGGATTATAGAAGCATTTGATCGATTTGAAAAATTTGAATTATTAAATATATTATGCTTTGATTAGCTTTTTATCACAAAATTTAATAATTCAAATTTTTTAACTTTTGTAATTGTATCGAAATAAATATATTTTCATTTATTTCAAGTTTTTTTGTTTTTTAATATTTTTAAATAGATAAATTAGTAAGAATTTATAATATTTTTGAATAGATAAAGTAATTAGAAAATGTTTTTTAATACTATAAAGCTAATTTGGTTAGCCATGTCTTAAGAACAAGCTAATAAAATCTTTTATGGCTTTAAAATGACTAATGAACTTCCCATTAAATTAGAACCAAATAGGTGAAGGGTATTTTTAAGTCGGTAGCACCGACTGACTGTTTCTTTACTTGTTTTTTAATGATTGTTTAGTTTGGGAAAAGTTAATATGGGATTTGTATATATTACAGAGAGACATCATTCTATTAATTGGTTCATATTTTCCATAGTTAGTTCGGTGAAAGTGTAAATTAAACAAATTAGCAGATCTTAATCTAGAATGCGAAGAAAAATTAAGTTTAGCGAGTAGTTGAGGAGAAGAAATGTTGCCTTAAATTAATTCAATTAGAAATACAATATCTGCAATTTTACCGCGCTTTTCAAGTGTATTGAGATGTATTAAATTTATTCTATGTTCATAAGGAGGTATTCTAAAAGGGTCCTCCCAAGGAAGAAGACGTAAAGCATACCTGAGAATTTTTTTCTAAACCGATTCAATTCTATTTATATGGACACCATAAAATGGACACCAAACTTGACCGGCATATTCTAAATTAGGTCTAACCAGGCAGGTATAAAGAGATTTTAATACATAAGGGTCTTCAAATTCTCTTGCCAACGTTTAATAAAACCGAGCATAGAATTGGCTTTATTTAATATATCAGAATAATGAAGTTGAAATGAAAGTTTACTATCAAAGAGTACCCCTAAAACTTTAATTGAAGTGACTTTTGAAATGATTTGATTATTAAAAGAATATATATAAGAAATTGAACTTAAGCGGCGTGTAAAACTGATTGAAGCATATTTGGTAACATTGAGTTGGAGATTATTGTTGGAACACCAATTGTAAAAACGATTAAGATCAGCTTGTAGGGCTAATGCATCCTCCAAATTTACAATGTTTTTGAAAAGTTTCATGTCATCTATTAATTAGTTTAATGTCACTATTAATTATTAAAGAAGAAACATCATTAATAGAAATAATGAAAAGTAAAGGTCCAAGATGGCTACCTTGAGGCACCCCTGTGGGAGCTGCAAACTCAGAAGATATCGAGGATCTAAAAGAAACACTATATCTACGATCAGAGAGGTAAGAATTAAGCCAATCTATAAAATAAGTCGGAAATCCTAATTTATTTAGCTTAAAAATAATAACATTATGTGGAAGAAGATCAAAGGCTTTGCTAAAATCTGTATATATTACATCTGTTTGGAAGCCATCTTCCATATTTTTAATAAATGTAGATGTAGATTCAACAAGATTAGTAACGGTTGATTTAAGCTTTACAAAGCCATGTTGGAAAGGCGATAAAAAACAAGTACAATGATCATAAATAGAAACAATTAGTTCAAAAAGCTTAGGTATAGAAGAAAGTTTAGCAATTGGACGATAGTTAGTAACATCGTTTTTAAGATTTTTTTTATGAACTGGCCTAATTATGGCAGTTTTCCAAATAGAAGGGAATATACCAGAAGCTAAAGAAGAATTAAATAAAGAAGAAAGAGGACCAGATAATGAAGATGAGAGTTTATTTAAAAATATGCTAGGGATGCCGTCAATCCCAGCACTAGTGTTACTATCAAGTTTTGTCAAATAGTTAAATACCAAATTAGAGTCAATATGAATATTACCCAGTGTAGTATTAGGAAAGTTTGATAAATGCCAAAAATTATCTTCATTTAACGAGAAAGCGGGCAAAGAATAACTACTTGAGAAGAAATCACGGAAAAATTCTGAAATAACATTAGAATCTATACTACTAGAATTTTTATAATTCAAACACATTGGATATTGATAACTTTTTCTTTTGGAATTAACAAATTTCCAAAAGAGTTTCGGATTATTTTTAATATTAAAAGACATGTTTTGCACATAATTAGAATATAAATTATCAGACATTGTTTTAAATTCATTAAATAAATTTATGAAAACATTAAAGTCATAATTATTATTGCTTTTAATAAATTTACGCCAGGCTTTATTTTTTCTATTTTTTATATTTTTAAGACTTTTTGTAAACCATGGCGGACTGGATTTATAACTATTGTCTACAACTAACGGAACATATTGTGAAATAATAGAATGAACAATTTTATAGAAATGATTAACTGCATCATTTAAATTAAAAGAGGTTAAAAATGAGAAATCATAACAACTTAAATAGTTATTAATAGCATCAAAATTGGCTGTATGAAAATTAAAACGATAAGGAAGTTCAGAATCAATAATTGGAGGTATGAGAAAACAGAGAGACGAACAAATTGGAGGATGATGCTCATCAATTTCAACTAGTTCAAATGGACAGTTAATAATAGCAATATTCATCCAATTTGTCGTAAATAAAAGATCTAACTGTCTACCACGATTATTACAGATTGAAGGTACTTGTTGAAAATTAAAAGAATTAAAAGAGTCAATTACAAAGCACTCCGTATGGAATGAAGTAGGATTCCTCATCGTGCGGAACCCATTTAATGTTAGGAAGATTAAAGTCACCACAGAGAATTACATCATCATTAACATTAAGTTTACTGACTAGTGAATCAATTTCTAAAATATATTTAGTATACACTTCGATACTAGATCCCGGAGGAATATAACAATTTATAATAATTACATTTTTTAGTTGTAGTTTTATTTTATCACCTAACATATGTAATTAATTTATTACCAAAATTATTTACATATAGAATAAACTTAATAAACAATACAAAATAAATATTATCAATTGTCAAATCGCTCACGAAATGGATTACAAAGAGTTACATCAAAATCATCATGGATGCGTGTCACCAATTATCGTGCAATAAGACCTAGCGGAAAAATTTAAGACATGATGACATCTCGTCTACTAGATGATAGATGGAGCAGACATCTAAAGTAGAATAGCTATGGCAGACTAACCATATACCTAGTGAAAAATACGATTCTCGAAATAGAAACAATGGCTCGGATAAAAAATGGAACCACGAATTCGATTCTCGGCACAAGAAAAAGGATATGGCTCACACTATGGGGTATCCGTACTATATAAAAGGATACGGCTCACACAATGGGGTACCCGTACATATAAGATGGATATTATAGGACTCAGCGAAGTTAGATGGAGTGGAAATGGATAATGTGAAACGGTCAATGGAAATAAAATGATAAACAGTTGAAAGCCATCTAAAGCAGAAAGCGGAGAAACCAATGAAAACCAATCTGAGATAGAGTAATAATGGCTAGATTCAAGTTTATAATCCTACACACCACTGTAATACAATGCTATGCTCCAGAAGGGGACGCAAACGATGATATAAAGGACGAATTCTACGCACAAGTCACTACAGCACTTAATAGTACTAGATAATAAGACACCATTATACTAATGAGTGACTTTAACGTAAAAGTGGGTACAGAAAACAATGGACTAAATAAGATAATAAACACACACGGTTGCGGCACAAGAAATAACAATGGAGAAAGGTTAACAGATTTATGCCAGACATTCAACCTCACTATAGGTGGCACAATATTCCCACATAAGAAAATACACAAATACACGAGCACAACACCAAGTGGTAACGCCATAAGTCAAATCAACCACATATGTGTCAGCAGAATATGGTGAACCTCGGTGACCAATGTAAAAAATAGAAGAGGTGCTGACATCAATTGTGACCACGATTTGCTAATTAATGTTGCTAAATGCGAATCAAAAATGGGAAGAGTTAGTTGGGAACATTAATTAGATCGCAGAAAAGTCGCTTGGCACTATCCAACATAAGAGAAAAAACTTGATCAGTGACGAAACGTATTTTTCTATTTAAAAACCACGTTTGATATTAATAGCATTGTTAAATTGGAACTAACATATGATAAGTTAGGTTAGTAGTCCTTCAAGTCATTTAAGAGTTATAGGATTGTCTTTGTAAATCTTTTTTGGACTTTGGTTTTTTCAAATTCTCAATGGCTTGTAATCTATTTGAATCACACTCAATTCAACTATATTTAATTTTATCACCTAAAAATATAATTTCTGATTTTCTGTATTGAATTTTTTCCTTATTAAACTTAATATATTTTTATTGTGCTCTACTCAGAAACCTGTGTACGATCACGCCATGTGTTTTCTTATCCGTACAAGCTACGCAGATATCGTCGATATATATGATTAAATTGGGTATATTTACCATTTAAAACACCTCTGAAGCTATTTTGAGCCCGAATGATAGTTTATTAAACCTATATAGACCAAAAGAAGTGCTGTGTTGTTTTAGACTTATCATTCAACCCTATCTGGTATGGTAATTGTAAAGAAACAATCAAAAATAGAAAATATTTTTTTATTTGCAAATTTGGTTTTAATTTGATTAAACGACGGAATTTCATAATAATTTTCTTGGTTGCCTAATCTAAATCCTTGGAGATAAAGACTCATAGAGATTGGAGATCATACTCTAATTCTTTGTTAGGCTTTTCTAAAACAACTGTATTTGATACGCAATCTGCTGGTTTATTAACCTTTTCCGTGATATCATTTTAACACATTCTATTTAACTCCTGTAATTAGATTGTTTTTTAAGTTTCTCCTACGGGTTTCTCCGTGCAGGCTTTGCAACGGGAATAGTTTTTCATGAATTTCTATTTTGAAGTTTTTTAAAATGCAACCTCTATCTTGAAATAAATTCGGATTTTTTGAAAAAACTTTTTGTTGTGTTTCTAATTTTATTGAATCTAAACGCCAGACTAGTTTTAATCTTCTAGGAGTTAAACCGGCTCCGAACTACTTTTCTCGACTACTGAAAATTCCAAAATAAACTCTTTATTATTTTCCAATCCATTATATGTACTTAAAACTATATTATCTTTTTTTATTCTTTGTTTCTAAAATTTTTTATTATGTAAAACGGTATTACGTTTATATCCGCACCCGTGTCTAATTTAAATTTAATATTTCTAGATTGAATTTCTAAAACTTTATACCATGGTTCTTTTTTTACAAATTTTTTATTAACTTCATTATTATTTGTATCTATAAAAAAATCCTCTTCCTTATTATTTTTGCAATTATTTGTTTAAATTTCGTGAACTATTTTTTTTTTACAAACTACTGCCCAATGATTCAAATCTTGACAAATTCTACACAGTTTACCAAAGGCAGGATAGTTTTTTTTATTTTTAACTTGTTCTCTATTGCAAAATATACACTTTAATTTTTCATTATGGTTTTAATAATTATTTTTATTACTTATACTAAATTTTCTACTATTAAGATTCAAGTTTTGATATCTTACATTTCTAAAGATTTTTATTTGATCTCATTTCTTTAACTTTACTCTTGACCATGTAATAGTAATAAACTCCTTTGTCGTTACGAGAGCGAAACAGGAGCGTCATTGTAGATAGGCCATAACAATTAAGCAGATTGATCTAATTTCACTAATGAAAAAAATAATTTTGTTTTTTTTTTTCAGGCGCAAGTCAAAAATAAGTAGCATGGCTGGAACCTCCTGTACTGGATCGATTGTATTTTCCACACATTGTGGCCATTAAATTTAATTACTTTCGATTAAATTTCAGTTTTTAGCATTCATGAAAATTTTCTGTCCGTAGCTACGTTTATAAATAAATAGATTTAAAGACATTTTTTAAAAACTTGAAGTACGGACATTTGATATGAATCATATATTACGTGATTTACGTAAATTTAAGAAGAACAAAAATTTCAAATACTGATGATGTTTACGTTGTATATCTGACATCGTTCCTAAAATTCTAGTAAAATAAACCATTGTTTTTTTAAATTTCAATTGATATCAAGTGGTTTTTGTGATGATGACAATTTTCCTTATCATCAATAACTTCAACTTTTCGCATAAAAATGAAAAGATCAAATATGAAAAAGTGTGTGAAAAAGTCTTTTGCTAAAAAAACTAAACTAAAACGAGGAAGATTATAGTTGCTCTTGTCAACTTTTAGATACCCGTGCATACCCACTATGGTGTATAACATAACTGTAATTTACTTCCCTTATACATTTAACTCATTACTCCATAATTTTGACGTAAAAAAAAAAAAAAAAAAAAATTAACAAAAAAAAAAAAAAAAAATCACAAAACAAAAAACAAAATTTTCATTCATTGTCCCATAACTTTAGCTTAAAAAAAAAAAAAAAAAAAAAACATGGCCCACTCTAAAATTCCGATGGTCCGAGTGATGTCGAACTTTGCCAACTAACTTGCCCTATTACTTTACCTGCCCAATTTTAATTTTAGACTTGTAGCTTCATTAGATTCACAGTTATTGAATCGAAAACTTTGTATGGCAGCCCCCCAAAATGGGGCCGTAACATTTTGAAACATCATATAAGTGCTCGATTCATTATATAAATAACCGTGTGTAATTTTTATCGTCGTAGTATAATTAGTTTTGAAGAAATTCATATTGGTGCAAAGAAGTTGTATGGCAGCCCCCCGAAAATGGGGCCCTAACATTTTGAAACTTCATATAAGTGCTCAATTCATTATATTACTAACCGTGTGTAATTTTCAGCCTCGTAGTATAATTAGTTTTGAAGAAATTCATATTAGTGCAAAGAAGTTGTATGGCAGCCCCCCGAAAATGGGGCCCTAACATTTTGAAACTTCATATAAGTGCTCGATTCATTATATAACTAACCGTGTGTAATTTTCAGCCTCGTAGTATAATTAGTTTTGAAGAAATTCATATTGGTGCAAAGAAGTTGTATGGCAGCCCCCTGAAAATGGGGCCCCAACATTTTGAAACTTCATATAAGTGCACGATTCATTATATAACTAACCGTGTGTAATTTTCATCTGCGTAGTATAATTAGTTTTGAAGAAATTCATATTGGTGCAAAGAAGTTGTATGGCAGCCCCCCGAAAATGGGGCCCTAACATTTTGAAACTTCATATAAATGCCGGAGTCATTATAAAACTAACCGTGTGTAATTTTCATCCCCGTAGTATAATTAGTTTTGAAGAAATTCATATTGGTGCAAAAAAGTTGTATGGCAGCTCCCCGAAGCCTCGGTCCGATTTTAACCAAAAACAATAGGGAACCTAGAAATTGTCTAAAAATCACTTTGTGTGAATTTCAAGACTCTAGCCCTTTTAGTTTTTGAGTTATCGTGCTGACGAAAGCAAACAGCAAAGGCCAATACGAGTTATGGTCAAGAACCTGCCTCACTCGTGTAAAACAGAAGAAATAATTAAAGATCTTGAAAATAGAGAATATAAAATAATAGGAGCTGCAAATAAACGTAGCTGGAAGAATAAAGAACCATTAAACATGTTTATGTTAACCTTCAAAGCAGAAGAAGATATTAGCAGAATATACGAGATTAAAAGTATTCTAAAATGTATTGTGAATATCGAGCCTCTAAGAAAAAATAAGCTTGTAGTACAATGTAAATCATGCCAGGCATATGGTCACACACAAAAATATTGTGGAAAAACCCCAAGATGTGTAAAATGTGCAGGTAGGCACCATACCAGGGAATGTTTGAAACCTAAAACTGAACCACCAAAATGTGTTCATTGCGGAAATCAACATCCAGCTAATTATAGAGGCTGCATAATCGCAAAAGAAATGCAAAAAATCAAATTTAAGAATATGAGCCCAAATTCACAACAAAGGAATACTCCACAATACGCTAAAAAACAAATCAGAAACCATCTGCAAACGTCGCAAGTGAAGCAAGATTTCCAGACAAATAGAAGCAGTAAAACTTATGCCCAAGTTGTTGCGGGTAAAAAACTTAATAATAATAGCGAACAAGAAAATGATTTAAAACAATCCATTCTGCTTATACTAAAAAAAGTAACCAAAATAGAAAGTTCTATGGTCGATACGGATTGTAGAATAGGAGCACTAGAGGGCAGTACCAAAAACCTGCTTCGAAATCGAAAAGATGAATGAACTAAAAATTTTTTCATGGAATGCCAATGGACTGCTACAACACCAACAAGAGCTACAAGCAGTCCTTGACATAAATAATATAGATGTTTGTCTTATAGCAGAAACACACTTTAACAAACAAACGCATATTAATTTTCATGGTTATAAAGTTTATCATAGCATACATCCAGGTAACTCTGCTAGAGGAGGAAGTGCAGTAATTATAAAACAAAGTATACAACATTTTGAAGAAGCCAAATTTGAAACAGAAGAAATACAAGCTATGGCCGTAAACGTAAAATGCAAAAACTACTTTATTGTAGTAGCAAGTATATATTGTCCACCTAAGTACTCTCTGAAGAAACATCATTATTTGGATCTTTTTAAGAAACTAGGAAAAAAGTTTGTTATAGGAGGTGATTTTAATGCCAAAAATACACACTGGGGATCACGGCTAACAACAACCAAAGGCAGAGAATTATTCCAAGCAACAAGCGAATTTGGGTGTGAAACCATATCAACAGGAAAACCTACATATTGGCCTACAGATCCAAATAAAATACCTGATTTAATAGATTTTTTCATTATTAAAAACATTTCGAATAATTTCATACAGATAGAAGATAGGCAGGAAATGGACTCTGACCACTCACCAATTCTGCTAACTGTAAGTGAAAACGCTATTGAAAAGCAGAGCATTCCGATTCTCGCCAATAAATACACTGACTGGGAAAGCTTTAAAGTGTGTCTGGAAGAAAAAATACAACTAGCTGTACCGTTGCAATACAAAGAACAATTGGATGCGGAGGTGGAAAACTACATTAACGATATACAACTTACAGTGTGGGAAAATACTCCAGTAATTAAACAAAGAGTAAAAGAAAATAAATATCCAGCCGAAATCTTAGAACTAATTGCAATAAAACGCAGAGCAAGGAAAAAATGGCACCAAACTAGAGCTCCACAAGATAAAACTAGGCTGAATAATCTCACCCAACAACTAAGAAGAAGAATTAAGGAAGTGAAAAACAAATCGATAAATTTATATTTGGAAAAGCTAACAAATGATAAAAGTACTGATTACTCTCTTTGGAAGGCAGCTAAAAATCTGAAAAAACCTATTGCAGCTATTCCTCCAATTAGAAAACTGGACGGAAAGTGGGCGAGAGATAATAAAGAAAAAGCCAAATTATTTGCGGAACACCTAGAAAAGATATTTCAAGTAAACACTGGTGAAGAAGAGGAAGATCTAGATGCAGAACAAATTCAAGAGCAAGAGGAAATCGCATTAACAAATCCAGCTGAAGTGAAAAAAGAAATTAAAAACAACATTAAATCTAAAAAAGCTCCGGGATATGATTTAATAACCGGACAAATTCTGAAGCAGCTACCAGAGAAGGCAATAGTTAAAATAACAAATCTTATAAATGCTGCATTCAGGCTGAAATATGTGCCGAAATTGTGGAAAGTGGCCGAGGTCATTATGATACCCAAAGCAGGAAAACCACCAAATGAGATAACGTCTTATAGACCAATCTCATTGCTACCTATAATGTCAAAACTATTTGAAAAAATTTATTTGAGAAGACTAAAACCGATTATTGAAAGGAAGAATCTAATTCCGGACCACCAATTCGGCTTTAGAGAAAAACATGCAACAATAGACCAGGTACACAGAATAACAAACACTATTGAAAAAGCTTTAGAGGAGAAGAAAGTCTGTTCAGCAATCTTTTTGGATGTGACTCAGGCATTCGATAAGGTGTGGCACAAGGGATTGAATTGTAAACTGAGAACAATCCTTCCAAAAGAGCATTCGGAAATGATAGAAAGCTATCTATCAGACAGATACTTCTACATAAAACAAGAAGGAGAATATTCCGATCTTAAAGAAATCGGTGCTGGAGTTCCTCAAGGAAGTGTACTCGGTCCAATACTGTATCTGTTGTATACTTGTGATTTTCCTGCACTTGAAAATAATATAATTGCGACGTTTGCTGATGATACAGCGGTTTTGGCTGTCGGAGAAAATAATGAAGAATCTACAGAAAAACTGCAGAGAGCTATGACAAGAATCCAAAATTATACTAAAAGGTGGAGGCTAAAATTAAATGAAGGTAAGTCAATTCATGTGGATTTCACAAATAAAAAAATTGACCATAAACCAGTATATATAAATGGTCAAGAAATACCTTATTCAAATACTGCCAAATATCTTGGTATGACATTAGATGCGAAGCTTCGCTGGAAAGCCCACATCAAAAACAAGAAGGAAGAGTTACAAATCCGTTATAGAAAAATGTACTGGCTCATAGGTAAGCATTCTACCTTGACAATACAAAACAAACTTCTGCTCTATAAACAAATATTAAAACCAGTATGGTCATATGGCATCCAGCTATGGGGATGCAGCAAAAAGAGTAATAGAGATGTTATTCAGAGGTTCCAGAATAAAGTTCTAAGAAATATTGTGAACGCGCCCTGGTTCATCAGAAACTATGACCTACATAGAGATATGCAAATAGAATTTGTAGATAAAGAAATCCAAAATTTTGCAAGAAGTCACGAAAAAAGACTCCAAAACCATGTAAATGTCGAGGTAGTCCAGCTTCTGGATAATACAAATATAGCCAGACGACTCAAAAGAGTAAAGCCTTTTGAGTTAGTGTAGCTATAATAAGAGAAAGAAACAGTTAGATAGACATCGCTGGATGGAATCTACATTTAAAACTAAAATAAAGCCAGAAGAAAAATTGCTCATTAGCCCTATCGGACTAGATCGCAATAGAGGAAAGGTGTGGTTTAGTGGGTAAGAATCCCACACGCAATGTCAAGCTACGGGGCTCATTGTGTCTTTTGAAGATTCCATTCCAACCTACGTAAAAATAAAAAAAAAAAAAAAAAAAAAAAAAAAATCGTGCTGACGGACGGACGGACGGACACACATAGCTAGATCGATTCACTTTTCGATGCTGATTCGATACGTACCCTTGACACTATATCTAGCTCTTATATTTTGATGCGTTACAAACGGAGGAGTAATTTTAATATACCCGATGTTCATATATGTATGCACGGGTATAAAGATTGTGCAGTTCATTGATAAAACTAATATTGATCGTTCTAATGCTCTTAAGTTTGTATTGTCCTAAGCTCCTTAATGATGATGATATTAATCAGATATCAATAACTACAGAATATAATTAATGAATAAATTTTACATATATCCTGAAGTCCTTTTAGGAACTACAATGACTTAAATAGGAGTTGAGATTTTGAAAGATTTCTTAACACTTCCAACCAATTTATTATACCCGTGCATACATATATGAACATCGGGTATATTAAAATTACTCCTCCGTTTGTAACGCATCGAAATATAAGAGCTAGATATAGTGTCAAGGGTACGTATCGAATCAGCATCGAAAAGTGAATCGATCTAGCTATGTGTGTCCGTCCGTCCGTCCGTCCGTCAGCACGATAACTCAAAAACTATAAGAGCTAGAGTTCTGAAACTTTCACAAAGTAATTTTTAGACAATTTGTAGGTTCCCTATTGTTTTTGGTTAAAATCGGAGAAAGGCTTCGGGTAGCTGCCATACAAATTTTTCGATATTTTATGAGTATTTTTTTAAAATTAATAACGAAAAATAGAAACCAAATTTAAAAACAAACAAATTGTTGTTTAATTATTAATCGATTCATGGTGTAGTGGTTAGGACATGTTACTTGTAGCAAAAATGTTTCGGTTCGAATTCAGGCTACGGAAATTTTTTTTTTTTTTTTAAATTCATTTTTTTTATCTATTTTTTTTTTTAATAAAATATATGTATTTATTTTATGTTTGAAAAAATTTTATTTTATAGAAAATTAGACAGAAGATTCATTTATATTAAAAATTATTAATTTTTTTTAATATTTCTATAAAAAAATTCAAAACTGTTATTTAAAACAAACAATTGATACTATAGCAACTACGATTATTTAAAACTGTTATTTAAAACAAACAATTGATACCATAGTAACTAGAATTATTTAAAAAAAAAAAAAATGAGATAAATAAAAACTCGTTTTGTAAACAAATTAATAATTGTTCTATGGTATAGTGTGTAGGACATGGGACTGGTAGTCAAAACGTTTCGGTTCGATTCCTGGCTGGGGCAAAATTTTTTTTTTTTTAAATTCATCTTAAAATTCTCATTTATAAATTATTTATTTTTTTTAAAACATTTTTAAAAAAATTCAAAACAGTTATTCAAAACAAACAATTGATACCATCGCAACTATAATAATTTGAAAAAAAATTGAGATGAACATAAGGTCGATGGCTTAGTGGTTAAGACGTCGACGTTTTAATTGGAAAGTGTGGGTTCGAATCTCGTTGAGAGCATATTTTTTTTTTAAATTCATCTTATTTTTTTAATTCATTTTTTTTTTATTAATTTTTTTTCAATTAAATATAAAAAAACAAATATTTTGAATTTTCTGTCAAACAGTTCAATTGCAATATAAGAATTTCTTATATATTTAATACACGCACGGGTATCTAAAAGTTGACAAGGGCAACTATAATCTTCCTCGTTTTTTTTCAAAATGCTAATTTTTTTTTTTGTTTTCCTGAAATAATGTCAAATAAAATAAAACCTATTGACATTTCATTGTCATATTTGAATAAACCCAAAAAATTATTTTTTAAATTTTGGTTTTATTCCAATATGAAAGATTTGGGAATCTCTGAAATATACAAACTGCCCCGTAGCAGAAGTGTATGCCGGATTCTTACCGACTAACCAACACCCTTCCCTTATTTAAACTAGTCAAACTGTCTAACCATAAATTTTTTTCTATCTTTGGTTTGAGTATAGGTTTTGTGTACTTTCCCTTAGGAAATCTGTACTTTAGCCGACGAAAATTTCAAAAAAGCCCTATATTTAAATTGGTATAACAAAAGTTCTGTTAAGATTATTTTCAATCTAAAAACGGTAAAAGAGAGCTGCTTTCTTAGGTTTCACAAGAATGCGTTGTTAAGATGTGTAGGGTTGCCATATGCTACTAAAATTTACCATTATGCAAAACTCAATTTTTTCAAAATTTTTGGCCCCAAATATCTTTTAAACGGTAGGGTCTTGAAATTTTGGAAGAAGTTAGATCCTCAAAAATTAGTGGTAGTCGGTTTACAAAATTTTTTTATCAAGCCCCCTGCTTAGGAGCCATAAGGGCTCGAAAATTGAAATTTAACTTTTTTTAAACACCTGTAACTTGAATACCAGTTAAAAGTTTTTTTTAGTAATATACAAAATTGAAAGCTCTGTAATTATATTTCAACACGTGTCAAAGGTTGTTCTTAATTTTGAATGGTGATGAAGCTTCAGCCCCGAAAATTTAAAACAAATCCTATATTTAAATTGGTTCTGTTAAGTGTATTTTTAATCTAACGGTAAAAGAGAGCTGCTTTTATAGACTTCACCAAAATACAAAGCTAAAATTTATAGGTTTGCCATACGGTACTAAGGCTTACGATTATGAAAAACTCAATTTTAGCAAAATTTGTGGCCCAACATATTTTCTAAAAGGTTCAAACAAAGGTCTTAAAATTTTGGGAGAATTTCAGAAATTAGTAGGAGTCGGTTATCAAAATTTTTTTGTCAAGCCCCCTGTTTAGGAGCTATAAGGGCTCGAAAATTTAAATTTAGCTAGTTTTAAACATCTGTAACTATATTTTCTTTTACAAATATACAAAATTTAAAGCAGCAGCATTATGTCTTAATATATGTTAAAGGTTTTTCTTTAATTTAAAAGGATTTCTTTTAATTGAAGAAATTGTCTCTTAGCTTTAACAATTTTTGCTTAAATAATAAAATTTGGGATGAAATTCCAAATTTTGGTGGAATTGACAATTGATTTGGGTTTTTTCATCACTTGTTTATTGTTGTTTTTGTTTGAATTTGACAAATGCATTTAAATTTTATTTGTTTTTCAGGTACATTAAACATTAAACATTTATCAAAACTTAAGCAAAATAACATATAAAAATCTGGAAATTTAATAATATAGATAAACAATTATTTGTAAATTTTGAAAACTGCAATTGTAGAACAGAAAACTACAAAAAGGCGTTTATTATTTATATTGTTCTAGGTAGTTCTAAAATGTTTGACGTTTAAATACGAGCTCTCCTGTCCAGAAATTAATAAATAAACCTATTGAGTATAAGATAATATGGAATTATTGTAAGAAGTTAGAACTGAGAACTCGAAATTAATAGAGATAGTAACTTGAAACAAATGCAGAAGCTTCTTTAGTTAATGATCAAAAACATGAAAAAATTTAAATAGAATGGTTTTTAAGAAGAAAGATTCTTCTTGGATGTTCTTTATTAATTCCTTCGCATCCCCCTATTTTGGGATCAATTCGGGTGGTGGTTCAGGTACTTCTATTAGATCTCTCAAATATAAAAACTTATCATCGATATTGATAAAAATAGTAAGTTAAAATTATGATAGAACTTCCAATTGTGCACTAGGGTTAACTATTATTAAAAGAATAGCAGGGACTGCATGTGGGCGAAATCTGGAACCTTTGATCAGTCCAGGGACTCGTAATGAAAGTATGGCGGGGATGGCTGAAGAGGTCAAACGAGCATTATTTCGAACCTAAAGAAGATAAAACGTAAAATGTGCCTCAACACATATGTTTCGAAAATATGCTTTAAGGTCTTTGGAACTGTGTGGCTGGTCCCCAACCCACTACTCCAATTGGTGCCACATTTCAAAGACACTAAGGAAATAGAAAGAGACAACCTGATACCAAGTTTGGAGGTTCTATCTTCATTGATTCGGAATTATGCTCGTTTGGCCTAATTTCGATCAACAAATTCTAAGTTCTGAACCCGCAGTACATTACCCTCCGTACGCAATCACCGCCGTAGTTTTATTACCAATAATCTACAGCACAAATTCCATGAAGATAGTGTCATTAGTTGTTGAGTTATCGTAATTTTTTATATATGTGCTTTAGCCCTGAAACCGATTAAAAGGTCCAGAATCCGAACCCTTGGGCTGATTTCACCGTTATGCAGTCCGCGCTGTACTTTAAGTACTAGTTAATCCTTGTACACAATTTGAACGTTCTATCTTAATTTTAAGTTACTATTTTTAGTAATTTCGATTATGAGCTTTTAAAACTTGAAAGGTCTAATAGGGGTACTGAACCACCACTCCAATAGATCCCAAATTAGGGGGACACACAAGAAATAGTATAGAACAACCTTGTGCCAATTTTGAAGCTTCTGACACCAGTTCTGCTATCTCTATTAATTTTAAAGATATGCTTTAAGGTCTTCAGAAATGTGTGGCTGGTCCCCGACCCACTACACCAATGAGGCCCAAATTACTAGGTTTCCAAGTAAATAGGAAGGGATACTCTGATACCAAATTTGGAGGTTCTCTCTTCATTGGTTTGGGAATTATGACAGTTTGGCCTAAATTCGATCAAAAAGTTCTAAGTTCCTAACCCATTGTCCAATCCTCACAGTAGAAAATCGCCGACGTAGTTTTATTACCAATAACCTACAGCACAAATTCCATGAAAATAGTGTCATTAGTTGTTGAGTTATCGTGATTTTTTATATAATATGTTCGTTAGCCCTGAAACCGATTAAAAGGTTCAGAATCCGAACCCTTGGGCTGATTTCACCGTTATGTAGTCCGCGCTGTACTTTAAGTACTAGTTAATCCTTGTACACAATTTGGACGTTCTATCTTAATTTTAAGTTACTATTTTTAGTAATTTCGATTATAAGCTTTTAAAACTTGAGAGGTCTAAGAGGGGTACTGAACCACCACTCCAATTGATCCCAAATTAGGGGGACACGCAAGATATAGTAAAGAACACCCTTGTGCCAAATTTGGAGCTTCTGTATTTTTTCAAGCTGCTATCTTTATTAATTTTGAAGATATGCTTTAAGATCTTCGGAAATGTGTGGCTGGTTCCCGACCCACTACTCCAATGGGACCCAAATTTCAAAGACACTAAGTAAATAATAAGGGACACCCTGATACCAAATTTGGAGGTTCTATCTTCTTTGGTTTCGGAATTATGTTCGTTTGACCTAAATTCGATCAAAAAGTTCTAGGTTCCGAACCCATAGTCCAATCCCGAACTTACGCAATTCCCGAAGTAGTTTCATTACTAGTAACCTACAGCACAAATTTGATGAAGATAGCGTCATTTGTTGTTGAGTTATCGTAATTTTTTATATATGTTCGTTAGCCCTTTGATCGATTAAAAGGTCCAGAATCCGAACCCATATGCCGATTTCGCACATATGCAATCCCCGTCGTACTTTCAGTCCTAGTAACCTACAGTTAAAATTTCATCAAGATAGCTCCATTAGTTTTTGAGTTATCGTGTCTACGGGCGTACGGACGGACATGGCTATATCGACTCAGGAGGTCACGCTGATCACAAATATATATACTTTTCCATATCTAGCTCGCTTCCTTTAGGTGGTTACAAACACCATACCAAAGTTAATATACCCTGTTACCTATTCTATAGGTGTAGGGTATAAAAAAAATAGAGCTGGTGTATTTGTTGACATATGAAAGGCATTTGACCTGGTTAACTATGTAATTCTACTTGATAAAATTCAAAAAATTGGTTTTCAAGGTTTTATTGATTGGTTCGACTCTTATCTTATAGTTAAACTTATATATTTTGATATTTAATAGAATGTATATTCATCCTAAGGTATTTATTAATCGTGGAAATGGAAATCATAAGGAAATCAAATAAAAATCATAATTTATTGAACAAAAAGGCTGTTGTCTTTTGGAAATATATAAAAACTCTTAGCCTTGTATATAACATTAAAAAACATAAGGCAAAGAAAATTTTTGAACACAATATTTTGTTTTCATTCTGTTTTAACTTTGGAGTATTTACTTAAAAGTTTCTTCTATATTTCATTTTCAAAATTTACTTTATTATATTATTTTATATGAACTTGCCTGTGCCTATGGGTTTATTTTTTCATTCTGTCATTTAGTGATATATTTATATTAAAAATCTGACTATAAATTTGTAAGAATTGTATGGTTCAGTGGTTAGCAAAGTGGCTTCGGGTGTAAATAGATGTGAGTCTCTTAAAAGGAAAAAATTTTTTTTTTTAAATTCAAAAGAAATAATACGAAAAATTTCAAATAAAATTGGTTTATTTGGATTATTTCTTTAAAAATTTTTAACTTTAAAAACTAAAATACTTCACTTTGATAATATAGACCAAATAATTATGTACACGATCAGTTTCATATAAAAAATTTTTAGGGTTTTTTTTAAGTCGGTCCGTGCATCATAATATTTAATCGGCTTATTTTTACCCATACAAATATAAACATCCTTTTTTTGGGTAAGCTATAAGACCAATTTTAATGAAACAACAACCAAAAGAAAGGTTTTTTTTGTTTTCATAGGACAATGATATTTTTTTTTAAGAATATTGCGTTTTTCAGGTGAAAACCCGTCTTTAATTTAACGTAAATTTGAATTTAACTGTCACGCGGTTAAAAGTTGAGGCTTATGACTCTACTATTATGCGCCGACTTTCAATATAAATGTAATTCATTTTCGGTTTTAACACGTAACTCAATCAAATAGGTGCCCACTTATGTCTTTCTTTTTTTGTTTAGTTCAAATGTTCAATGAACAAGGAGAATAAAATTTTTTTAAATTTTTTTTGTTTTTGTTTTTTCTTTTTCTTAAAAAGTGAAAAAATGAGTTCTGTTCGAAATGAAAGAAATACATTTGGTTTATACAGTAGTTTTCATTTATAACGAACTAGGTTCAATTTTAATTCTAATAAACATTACACTTTTTGCCAAAGAATTAAATTTTACCTAAAAATGGAAGTTTTTTATTACATTGATATTTCTTTTATTCAAAATTATTATATCTAATATGTTGCTTGGCGATTAATTAAGTGTTTTTTATTTAGTTTTGAATATAAAAAAAATCATAATAACGCATCAAAAATACAAAAAAAAATTTCAATAGAAGAAAAAGCACTATACATAGACTTGAGGCTGACACATCAAATAAAATTTTAGTAAATGAGTTCGAAGTGTCCATTCTAGAATCAGCATATTCTACAATGCTCAGGTCTTATAGGTACTAATTTTTCAAAATTCACAGCATTCTTTTAAAACGACATTCTTTTATTACGACGAATATTTTCCGTCCCATCATGGTCGTTATAACCGAAAAGTACTGTATTTTTTTTTTGTTTGCAATTTATTATAATACAGTAGGTACTAAAAAAAAAATTTTTTGAAAATCGTAAATTGTTGTTGCTTTTTGTTAAGTTTTTTGTAAAATTAAAAACCGACTTCTGAAATATGCAGAAACTTAAAAAAAAAAATAATATTTCTTAAGAAAAATGATTTGTCTCTAATGGATCAGCCAAAATCAGCATGTAGGGCATTCAGTTTCTGTCAAAAAATTTTGAAATAATTAGTTATGTAAAAAAATTTACATGAAAGCATACGCGAAGTACTGTACCTCAGAGTTTTAAAATTTAAAAATTGACAAAGTGTATAAAAATACATATTGTAATTGTTTTTTCTTATGCTGCTGCGAAACATTTTTTTAAATAATTTATTTTAAAACATACAAATATTCAAATAAATTGAAAATACCTACAGTACAATATGTTTGCAAAACTAAAAAAATTATCTTTCTCAAAAACAGTTATTTGTTCCTTAGGTTTTAACCTAAATAAAAGCGTACAGCGTATAATTTCTGTCAAAAAATTGAGAAATAAATAGGTACATAAATTTACATTAGAGCAGCGAAAATAAGCGTAATGCAATGTACTGTATCTCGGATTTTTAAAATTTACAAATATTGACAAAATGTATAAAAATATTATTATTGGTTTTTCTTATATTTCTAATATTATGTTTTAAAAAATAATATTTTTTTACAATAATTTTTATTACAAAATATCTTATATTCAAAATACCTATAATATGAAATTAAAAATATTTTTTGTAGGTACTAAATTAAAACATTCAAATAAATAGTTTTGATAAATTAAATATTGTACCCGCACTTCACACTTTCAACATCGAATAAGTTTTTAGTTTTACTTTGACAAAACGAACGAATTTTATATATCAAAAAGTGTACATGAAGATTAGATAGGCGTAGTTTGTAAATGGAACGCTAATTTTTGTTTCAGGAGTACATAATTGTCAGATTAATCGTCATATATATATTGACATTTTAAAACTACCTGTCATTTGAGAAGTTAATTATATTTAATAGTATTTAAATATTAATATAGTGAAAAAATTAAGGTTTATTGCGGATATAAATATAAAGAATATTTTTTAAAATGGAAGGGGGTAAGTGCTTATTGGTTATCAAATAAAAAATATGATTTAACATAACCTATTCAAGAGAATTTTAATTAAAGCCATCTGCCGGAAATTATTTATCTACTCTGTCATATACTCTTTTACAAGGGCTGAAGTAGCAGGCAATAGTTGAGAGTAGAAAAGAGTTTACTCCTCATAAAGGAATAAAAGCAATAATATTTATTAGTTTTAAGAAACTTATGAGTCATGGCTCATGACCATGTATAGAAATATATTTTTGTCAATTAAAAACTTAGGAAATATTAAATAAATAAACTAGACAAAAAGGTATAAAGTAAACTAAGCAATTCAGAATCATTTTTCGCATGTTTTCAGAACTTTAATTAGGCATACATTTGTAGTAAAAATTTACCTATGTACCTAGCTATTAAATTTAAAAATGAAAAAAGGGTAGGAAAAATTTATTCTGTGATTTATTGAAAAACTTTTTTTTTTGCTATAAATCTTAAGATTGAGATTTAAAAAAAGACTTTCGTCAATTTGACTATTATTTGTACTTCTGACAGCTTCAATATAATATAATATTAAATATTAAACTTATGAATTATGATATGTTAAATTTTGTTGCACATATTATGTATTCATAGAGTTTTTTAATTAGGATACAGAATACGTACAACATAGTTCATATCGTACTAAAATGTTTAGAAAAAAGTACAGTTTGCTATATGAAGGACAGCATTAACTCGAATTTTGGGTTCTTGACTTCAATAAATATATGCATATGTTTAGAATTATGTATTTATTAGAATAATATTTATATGTATTTAGAATTTTAATTTAATTTAACTGTACCAATTTATCCTCTCTTTAAAGCGGCTTAAGCTATAGAAATAAAACTCAAAAATCGGTACTTACCAACGTTTTAACAATTAAGAAAAATTATAAATTTTTTTTAAGCAAATTTCAAGCGCAAGAATTGTTGAAAACACTGTTGGCATAACTTTTATTATGTATAGTCTAATATAATTTAGACAAAACGAATTTTATATGTTAACTTAAAAGCAAAAATAGCTTGAATTTCGAGCACAGAGCGATACTAGTTTTTAATTAATTTAAAATTTATTCAAGTAGGTACTTAAATAAAAAAAAAAAATTTCACCATGAAGCGAATTTGAACCCACGACCCAAACATTTTATTAAATACGAAACATATAAAAAGTAAAATATGTAACTTATTCATCTTTTAAATTTTTAAAATGCAACAATAAAACTTTATCAGTCATTTGTTGTTGTTTACTTTTTCTGTATGTGTATATTAGAATCGAAGCACAATTTGCGTAGTACAAAATGTAACGGTTACGAAATGATTTTATTAATTTGTAATAATATGCAATATATGTATATATAATGTATAAATTATAGTATAATGTGTAATGTGTCTAAATGTAAGTGTACTTGTATTTTGTAAGATAAAAATCTTATATGAATAAGCGAGTGCCTATTTTGTTTTTGGTATATATGCAAATGTAAGCAACCAATGTTTAAGTGAAACTAACAAATTACATTAAATAGATTTTAATAATGTAGACTTTAGAGGTAGGTACATATGAATCTGTTACACTACATGTGAAATAGATATACTATATGTACAATGTGCCGAACATGTATTCAGATAAATATAAAACAATTTTGTTTAACAAACTAGGTATTTAGATAAAGATTTTATCAAGTAGGTACTTACAATGATTTTTAATGATATTTTTGTCTCCTGTTAATAAAATGTAAATTAATTTAGATAAATTTACTTAAGGGCATATTTTAATAAATTATGATTAGTTAAAAGATAAACCGATTACCTATTAAGTACTTGGATCCAACTCGGAAATTGTCAAATTAAATGTTTAAGTTAATAATTTTATATAAATAATTGTGTAAAGAAATTGAAATAAAACTAAAAAGTATAAAATAAAATAAAGTAAAAAACAATATTTTTTTCAATATATACTTTTATTAAAGTAGTACAAGGTGGATCTTGGGAATTTCTTACTGTTTTAATATAAAAGTAAATTCTGGTATAAGAAACAGTTCTATTAATGTTTGAAAACTTTTAAGCTTAAAATATTGAAAATTTTCATTAATCAAAAATTTATGGTAGATCTTTTGCATTTAAAAGTGTTTTAATATAAAAGTAAATTGCTGGATTAAGACTAACAGAAAGAAGAACTATCTCTCATTTCAGCAATTTACTTTTATATTACAACACTTTTAAATGTTTGACAATTTATAGATATTTTTTAGTTAAATTGAATTTTAATTATAATACCGTCAAAAGTTATTTTATTTTGAAAATTTTCAAACTTTTGTTTGTTTGGATAATAAAATATATTATATATTACATCCTTTAAGTTAGAAAAAAAGTGATATATAATTGTAAGTGTACAGTTATTAAAATGTATCAATATATTTCAGATAAAGATATATTTCTTTTGTCACATGATTAATTTAGTATATTATTATTAGCATTTTTAATTACAATGGTTTCTTCGTCAATTTGAATTATGTCTGTTAAATTATTATTTATAAGTTTACAATCTTGTTTGAATATGCAATGTTTACTTATTTCTAATTCATTTAGGGTTTTAAATGATTTATATTGATAAGTTAAATTATCGTATTCAAAAATAGTTTCTTGTATAAAATCGATTTCTTTACCTAATTTATTTGGTAAAGGAATTATAATCTTTAATTGAATTTGTTTAATTTTACGCGGAATTTTAATATCAAATAATAATGAAGTTTTCTGAAATTTTGTTACTCCCAATTTTATATACTTGTAATTTATAAAAATCAATTTCATAATTTTCAATTTCTTCATTGGTTAATATATTCGAATGTACAATACCGTATCTAGCAGAGTCTAAATTGTTTTGTGTAGTATGTGTAGTATATTTTTTCTTTGACTAATTGTATTTGGAATAATAAATCGTGATATAAATTTTGTTGAAGTATTGGTTGACTCATTTTTTAATGATGGTTCTGTCTTTTTCAATTACCGTTTTTAAATTATAAAAAGTTTTATTACACTGATCGTTTATTATACTTTGCTCGTTGGCATTATCTATTAGATTATTTTAATTGTATTTTAAAATGTTTTTCTATATCTAATCTGTCTGGTTCGTCTAAAGTTCCAAAAAATCATTTTGATGTCATTCCTATTGCATTTACAAGACCTCTTTTAATTCGTTTTGTTTTGGGTATAATAGTTTTAATTTTATTTATAAGGTGATTTATTTCAGTTTGTAAAGTTGTTTTATGTTCTAAACCAAGATTTTCCAATTTGTCAGTCATTGTATTTAGTATATGGATAATTTCGTCAGGATTAATTATGTAGATTATAATTCTTATTTGTGTTACTAAGTCCGTTTTGTCCAAATTGATTTCTGCAAATCCTGAGTTGGTGTTTACGTTATTAACTTCTAATGAAGCTAAACTAGTTGTTGTCAGCAGTAGAACCATCGCTAATAGTTTCCATATCTGAAAATTTAAGAGGTCGTTTAATGTTACTTTTATGTATATTCTTTAGTCTCACTGTATTTTTTTGAAGCCTGTGGATCTGTATTTTTCATAGTTTTCGCTATTTTTATTCAATTTATTAATTTTAAGTATTTTTGCTTGTTATATGTTTGCTTTAATTTTTTCAAAATCTACATGTCGATTTTGTACTTCGTTTGGAGTACATTTAAATGTCGAGTGATACCTATTATTATAGTTTCTTATTACTCGTTGTATGAGAACTTGTACAGAGAAATTATTTTTACTTAATTTAAGAATTCTAAATTTTTCTGCGATGGAGTTATGAAATCTTTCAATATCTCCATTTCCCGTATGACTATTAGGTCAAATCCCTTCATTGTTTAATAGATCTCTAATTTGAATAGCTTTGAATTCATTGTCTGATATGATTTTTTGTGGTTTCCCTATTTGGGTGAAATGTTGGTCTCATTTTTCTAAAGTAGTAATATGATTTCTGTCATACATATAGTATGCAGTACCAAATTTTGAGAATTTGTCTATTATTGTCAAAAATACATGTCTCATAATTACGTAAGTGTCAATATGTACTATTTCGTTTATATTTGATGGAGTTTTACTGATTTCGAATTTAGTTTTAATCAGTTTTCTGTCGTATTTTCCTGTTTGAAATTTTTCACACTGATTTATTACTATTTCAATAAGTTCTAATAATTTAGGGTAATACATTTTATTTTTAATGTTTTTATAAGTTTCCTGAATTCCTGAGTGGAAACTTTCCCTTACATGGTACAAAGAAATTTGCATTACAGCTTCAGTTTCTGTTTTTAATTCTTGTGCCCTATAAGAGCACCTTATAAATTTTATTTTTCTATTATTGGAATAGAACTTAATAATTGTACAAGTACTTCATTATATTTACTCTCAGATAATTCCATTATACCAATTTTACCATTTCTTATGTGTTATCTAAAAATTTTTCCTAATCTATTTTTCTTCCAAGTTTCTATTTCTACAGTTTTATTATTGGTTAAGATAATTTGCGTTTTAAATTTGTTTACAATCTCTTGTTTAATTGGAATGAGCTCTAATTATTCCTCTTCCGCTGAATGAACTGTTGCCAAGCTTTCACTATTACTTTCATTTTCGATATTAAATAAACTAAAATTTGGTGAATCATCTTCATTTATATTAGTATTTTTATCTATTCATTTTTATATTCCCCTTTTTCATTGGGTTCATCCTTATGCTCAATACAAGTTAGAGATATTTTATATCAAAATGATATTCTCCTAATTTTAGTAACCATCTCTGATGTCTAGGCGAGATGTCTTTACCGTTATATTTCGCTTGTAAGTATTTGATAGGTAGGTGGTCCATAAGGATTTTAAATTTTTTGCCATACAGATACGGTCTGAAGTAATTCACCGCCCAAATTATGGCAAGAAATTCTTTATCGGTTGCCGAATAATTTTGTTCGTGTTGATTTAACGTCCTTGAAGCGAAAGATACTGGATGTCCTTCTTGAGATAAGAAAGCTCAAATCGCGTAGTTCGACGCATCTGTTGTTAAAATAATGGATTTTTCAATATTAGGATATTTTAGTATAGGATGGCTGGTTATTAGAGCTTTTAGTTTTTCAAATGCATCTATGGAAATTTGATCCTTCGTGTTGATCTTCATATTTTTTCGTAAGTATTTCGTAATCAGTTGGGCTACTTTAACGTATCCCTTAACGAATTTACGATAGTATCCTCTCAGGCCCAAGAAGCTGTTAATTTGTCTTTGAGTATTTGTTAGGTTTCAGTCCTTCTTCTGTTAATATATATCCAAAAAGTCAGTCTTAACTTATTTGTTGACCTATACACTGCACGCGATTTAATTAATTTTATTTTAATAGTTTATTACTTATTAATTATAAATTTCCGGAGTGCAATTATATTTTTTGTTAATATAATAAATAAAAAAACAAAAAAAAAAAAAATAAAAATTAAATTAACAAATTCTTTCTTTTAAACATTACTGAATTTTTTTATTAAAAATGATATTTAAATTTTAAAAGCATTGAATTTAATTTGCCTTGTAGTTTTTTTTTTTTTATATTGATAACATTTCCAAACTTTTTTTTGCCAACTGTATCATATTACATTATTGAAATTATTTTTTATATTGTATTAAGTGATACTTAATTTTAAAGGCATTTAATTTAATTTTTTAAACATTTTAAAAACTTTTTAGAACATTTTTTCGTTTATTTTTGTTGAATTCACAACTTTTTGGTTTTTTGTTAAGTTAAATTTAAAAATAAACTTTAATATGGAATTTAAATGTAATCTTGCTAATTGTACAATTTCTGATAACAAATCTAATTTTGTGGTTTGTAGAGCGTTCTGCAAACGTAAGTTGCATGGTGTTTGTATTGGAGCCAGTAGGGATTGGTACCACTCTCTACAAAATTGGTTTATATGTGATGACTGTCAGCATCATGAATCGGTTTTAAGACATATGTTCGACAACCTTAGTAAGTCTATAGCTGATATGAACGATATGAATACCGGCTTATTAAATAAAGCTATTTTGGTAATCGATTCAAATCGCAATTCATTTAATGATATGGCTAAATCATTTGATTTACTATGCAACACAGTGGCGGAGAAATCTACCGATTCCAATCACACATTAAATAATGAGTTTAATGACTTAAAAACTGAACTATTAACTGAAATTTCTGCTCAATTTACTAAAAATTTTGAGAATGTTTCCAAGTCGTTAGAAGCTGGTGTCAGCAGTGCTTCATCAATTTTTGCAGTTCCTAAAAATTTTGAACGTATGGAAGCAGCTGTTATTAAGCATATTAATACGGTTCACCAGGACTATGCCAGCACTAATGTTGAAATGTTACATAATTTTTGTACCGAACTGCATAATTCGAGATCACAAGTTCAAAATTCCGAATATAGTAGAAAAATACAAACTTTTGATAAGGCAATTCAAGTTGCGTTAAAAACGTGCAAACAAATTTTGCAATTTTACATAAATTTGGGACCCAATGGACCAATGATGAATGGAGTGGAAGAATCACCAAGCTAATAGATTGTAATAAATCATCAATCGTCAAAGATAGTAACTATTCGTCTACTTTTGTAAAGGGCGTTCCTTGCTCGTTTGATGAAAATAAGTTAACTCAATTTATAAAAGGAGAATTCAACATTGGTTCAATTGGTTCTAATTTAACACCTAACCATATAAAGAAGAACAAAATGAAATATTTATGCTTTCTTATCTTTGGTTCTGTTTATTCTATGAGAATTTTACAACATCCTAGCAACGTCAATATCTGGAATAAAATTGGTGCAGCTATTGAATTAAGTAAGCCTCAGGTCAAAGGTAACCTAAACAAAAATATGAAAACAGATTTACAAGACACGAATACAGGTTATACAATAAGAAACTCTGAATTAAATTACAAATCCTCTTTAAACACTAAATCTAATTTAACAAATTTACTTGATTTATCTTTTCCTATACCTCCTACTAATTTTTCTAAATCAATTGATATTTCAAATGCTAAAACACTAATTAATCCTAACAAATCTGATATTATTGCACAAACTGATACTAATATTATTCCTATTTCGAATATTAATATAAAAAATAATTCTAAAAAGATAATTTCTAGTAATTCAAATGATCTTTCCAAATCAGGTAATAACAAACAAATTAGCGATTCTTATCTAAAAAATAAATTTTCAAAATTCAAAAAATCTGTATCAAATTAATTTAGTAAATACCAAAATTTTGTTCAAGGTGAAACTATTATGCCCCAAAGTAAACCTTCTAGCTTAACTGTAACAAAATCTTCTTCTAGTAAAATTAATAGATCAACTTCTTTATCTTTACATCCTGAATCACAAGCTAATACCTTTTTAGCTAATTCAGAGGATATTTTATTATCTAACTCAAATACAACTCCACCAATTTTATATCCTCTATTACCGCCTGTTGTGAAACTTACTCAAAAAGCTCTTTATGAAAGTAATAATAACAGTATGTACGTTTTAACTAGATTAAGGGACAGAAAAATTTATGATAATATTAGACTTTACCTTGCATATCTTCACGATAAATCAATTGATGTTTGTATTGGTGGTAAAACAAACCCATCGCTTAAGATAGCCATTCAACAGGAAGGACTACCTACTGATATTAAGGACTTACGTAATGTTTTTGTAAAATATCGTGAAACATATAATATTTCAGCTGAAAATGCTCTAACTGACTTGCAATCTTTTGCTTCACATATCTCATCTAATAGAAGTAAACTATCTTCAACGTGTGAGAGAAAATCATGATCAGTACTTTCGTCCCCTTCCATGTGAGAAAAAGTCTAGTTAATATTAGTCTTGCGGAACCCACACATCCTAATAATAAATCTTTTAAATTAACTATTTATTATCAAAATGTAAGAGGTCTACGCACAAAAACTAAAAAAGTTTTCTTAAATTCTATTGTTTTAGATTTTGATCTATTCGTTTTAACAGAAACCTGGCTAACTTCTTCAATAAATAATCTCGAAATTTTCTGTTATAGGAAAGATATAAAGATTTTTGTTCATCGCAATTGTTACTTTCTCAATGTGATCCTACCGATATACTTCGATAAATTAAAGTTAATTGCTGTTAAAATTGAGCTACAACTAAAAAATGTAATTATTATAAATTGTTATATTCCTCCGGGATCTAGTATCGAAGTGTATACTAAATATATTTTAGAAATTGATTCACTAGTCAGTAAACTTAATGTTAATGATGATGTAATTCTCTGTGGTGACTTTAATCTTCCTAACATTAAATGGGTTCCGCATGATGAGGAATCCTACTTCATTCCATAGGAATTAGTTAGTAATACGGAGTGCTTTGTAATTGACTCTTTTAATTCTTTTAATTTTCAACAAGTACCTTCAATCTGTAATAATCGTGGTAGACAGTTAGATCTTTTATTTACGACAAATTGGATGAATATTGCTATTATTAACTGTCCATTTGATTGAAATTGATGAGCATCATCCTCCAATTTGTTCGTCTCTCTGTTTTCTCATACCTCCAATTATTAATTCTGAACTTTCTTATCGTTTTAACTTCCATAAAGCCAATTTTGATGCTATTAATAACTATTTAAGTTGTTATGATTTCTCATTTTTAACCTCTTCTAATTTAAATGATGCAGTTAATCATTTCTATAAAATTGTTCATTCTATTATTTCACAATATGTTCCGTTAGTTGTAGACAATAGTTATAAATCCAGTCCGCCATGGTTTACAAAAAGTCTTAAAAAATTAAAAAATAGAAAAAATAAAGCCTGGCATAAATTTATTAAAAGCAACAATAATTATGACTTTAATGTTTTCATTAATTTATTTAATGAATTTAAAACAATGTCTGATAATTTATATTCTAATTATGTGCAAAACATGTCTTTTAATATTAAAAATAATCCGAAACTCTTTTGGAAATTTGTTAATTCCAAAAGAAAAAGTGATCAATATCAAATGTGTATGAATTATAAAAATTCTAGTACCTAGTATAGATTCCAATGTTATTTCAGAATTTTTCTTTTATTTCTTCTCAAGTAGTTATTCTTTGTCGGCTTTCTCGTTAAATAAAGATAATTTTTGGCATTTATCAAACTTTCCTAATACTACACTGGGTAATATTCATATTGACTCTAATTTGGTATTTAACTATTTGACAAAACTTGATAGTAACACTAGTCCTGGGATTGACGGCCTCCCTAACATATTTTTAAATAAATGCTCATCTTCATTATCTGGTCCTCTTTCTTCTTTATTTAATTCTTCTTTAGCTTCTGGTATCTTCCCTTCTATTTGGAAAACTGCCATAATTAGGCCAGTTCATAAAAAAAATCTTAAAAAAGATGTTACTAACTATCGTCCAATTGCTAAACTTTCTTCTATACCTAAGCTTTTTGAACTAATTGTTTCTATTTATGATCATTGTACTTGTTTTTTATCGCCTTTCCAACATGGCTTTGTAAAGCTTAAATCAACCGTTACTAATCTTGTTGAATCTACATCTACATTTATTAATAATATGGAAGATGGCTTCCAAACAGATGTAATATATACAGATTTTAGCAAAGCCTTTGATCTTCTTCCACATAATGTTATTATTTTTAAGCTAAATAAATTAGGATTTCCGACTTATTTTATAGATTGGATTAATTCTTACCCCTCTGATCGTAGATATAGTGTTTCTTTAAGACCCTCGATATCTTCCGAGTTTGCAGCTCCCACAGGGGTGCCTCAAGGTAGCCATCTTGGACCTTTACTTTTCATTATTTCTATTAATGATGTTTCTTCTTTAATAATTAATAGTGACATTAAACTAATTAATAGATGACATGAAACTTTTCAAAAACATTGTAAATTTGGAGGATGCATGAGCCCTACAAGCTGATCTAAATCGTTTTTCCAATTGGTGTTCCAACAATAATCTCCAGCTCAATGTTACCAAATGGTCTTCAATCAGTTTTACACGCCGCTTAAGTCCAATTTCTCACGTATATTCTTTAAATAATCAAATCATTTCAAAAGTCACTTCAATTAAAGTTTTAGGGGTACTCTTTGATAGTAAACTTTCATTTCAACTTCATTATTCTGATATATTAAATAAAGCCAATTCTATGCTCGGCTTTATTAAACGTTGGGCAAGAGAATTTGAAGACCCTTATGTATTAAAATCTCTTTATACCTGCCTGGTTAGACCTAATTTAGAATATGCCAGTCAAGTTTGGTGTCCATTTTATGGTGTCCATATAAATAGAATTGAATCGGTTCAGAAAAAATTTCTCAGGTATGCTTTACGTCTTCTTCCTTGGGAGGACCCTTTTAGAATAGCTCCTTACGAACACAGAATAAATTTAATACATCTCAATACACTTGAAAAGCGCCGTAAAGTTGCAGATATTGTATTTCTAGTTGAATTAATTTTAGGCAACATTTCTTCTTCTCAACTACTCGCTAAACTTAATTTTTCTTCGCATTCTAGATTAAGATCTGCTAATTTGTTTAATTTACAGTTTCACCGAACTAACTATGGTAAATATGAACCAATTAATAGAATGATGTCTCTCTGTAATATGTACAAATCCCATATTAACTTTTCCCAAACTAAACAATCATTAAAAAATAACTTGTATTTGTGTTCTTGAAATTTTTGGACTTACACTCGTGACCTCTGTCTTCTTAATGGAAGCGTTTTTGTTTTTTCAAATATAATCAGTATAATTTTTAACTTTTTTTTCACATTGTTTTTTTTTTCTTAAAAATTTTTTTTTATGTAAAATTGATTATTAAATTATTAATTTCCGTAATCTTTACTTTCTTTTTTGTTATTTCTAATGTTTAATTTTAGTTTGTTAATTTAATATAAGTTATTGTAACTTGCTTGAATTAAGCTCGGAATAAATAAATAAATAAATAAAAACTCTGTCTCCTTTTTCATGAAATTACATTTTTCTGTCTGTACTTTTAGGTTGTGTTTTTTTAAAACTGTAAATTTTTACGTTGTTGTAGCACGTTATATTTACGTTGTTACGTTTTACTCTGGCACGTTCCTGTAAAGTTGTGCTGAATATTAGAATATCGCCTAAACAACACAAGTTCGGTTTATATGTTCTCTTAAAATTTCGTTCGTCATCAATCTTTGAAAATGGCCGAATGGCATACTATAAATTCGTAGAGTACGTGAGGTGTAACAAAAGCCGTTTTCTTTTTGTCTTCCTCGTTTATTAAAATCTGGCAGTATCCTTTTGAGAGATAAATTGTTCTGAAATATTGCGCCTTTCCTAATTTTTACAAAATGGCTACTATATGGAAGTGGAAATTTGTCATCTACTGTTATCTCGTTGAACTTCCTGTAACCCACTGCAATTCTGAACTTCTTCTTACCAGAATTGTCAATTTTTTTAGTATGACTATTAGTGGACTGTCATATCTGGAATTGCTTTTCCTGATGATTCCTTGTTCCTCCATTTCTCTAACTTGTCTTCTTACTTCCTCCTCATTTTGTGGTGGAAATCTATATAACTTTGCGTTTATTGCTTGGTCGGTAATTTATCCCCTTCTTTAAAAAATAATTTCGTAAATTTTTTTATAAGTTTATTTATTTCGACGTATTCTTCTTTATTTAAATGGTTTAATTTCAAATTTTAAAAATAAGGTTCAACGGGTTCTAAAGAATGTATTTGGTTAAATATGTACGGTTTATTTTCTAATTTCAGTATTTGTCGATTAATTACAGTACCTTGTTCTAAATTAATTGTACAATTTAAGCTTTTAAGTAAGTCTACATCTATTAGAAAGTTATATGATCGATTTTAGCTTAGCTAAAACATATTTCTAACAGTTGCTAAAAGGTATTTTTTAAGAGACAAAGTTCGCTCTTGCCATTTAAGTTTTTTATCAATAAAGATAACTAAATATTTGAAAGTAGCAACTTCCTCAAATATAAAACACTAATTTGAACATATATAAAATTTTTCATCATGAATAAAAGCAGGACAGTTAACCCTTAATTTCATATTTTAACATATGTAGGTTTTGGTTCTTTAAATTGAAGAAATTGTTTCTGAGTTTTAACCATTTTTACTTAGATAATAAAATTCTAGGAAAAATTCAAAATTTTGATGGAGGTCACAATTGATTTCCCAGAACTTATAAAAAAGGAAGGGTGGGGCAGGAGCGGGATGGGCAGATCTTCGAGAATCAAGTTTTTACGTCCTAATAATTAACTACTAAATTGTTAACTTTTATGTTTGTTTTACATTAACTTATTCACCAGTGTAAGGTTGTCCAAAATTAAATATTAACACTGAAGTTCCAACAATATATTTCGCACTTGTTAACAGGTTTTCTATTGATTTCACTATTGTTTGTAATTAATAAATTGATGAAATAATTAAATTATAATATTATCTTATATTTTTTAATATTGATTTTTATAAAAATGAATGATAAAATACTCAGTACGAATCCCTAATAATTCTGAAAATGTGATTTTTTTCTTCACTTGTTTTGTTTTATTTGTAATTTATTAATTTATTGGTGGTTGGGTTGATTTATTATGAAAGTTATAAAAGTAGTGCGTTCCAATATTCAGCTCAATGTTTAAATTACAACTAATAGTATCTTATGGCCTTTATAAAGATGGAACTGTTACAAAAAATAGCTAAACATGTCTTTTGTCAATAATATTTTTAAAAAAAACGAATTTGCGTAAACGATATAGTGAAGGTTATATAAATTCACTACCGAATGCATAAAATAAATCGCCTTGATTTTCATTTATCTAATCGTTCTAAAGTTCCCTTTAGAGAAGTAAATGAGGAGCAAATCATAAATAATTCTCAACGTACAAAAGTGGCATTTTTTCAATTGAACCAACAAGACGTTGGTTTTTTTTTCATCTAATAACTTATTGCATTCCAAACATCCTACCTAAGTTCCTAAAAGTTCCGAAAAATTTATTAGCAGAAATTTTATTGCATACAGTTGGTATTAAGAATGTTACAGGACTTTAACGCTTATGGAAATTTAAAAAAAAACGAGAAAGATTATAGTTGCCCTTGTCAACTTTTAGATACCCGTGCATACCCACTATGGTGTATAAAATAAACCGTAATTTACTTCCCTTATACATTTAACTCATTACCCCATAATTTTGACGTAAAAAAAAAAAAAAAAAAATTAACAAAAAAAAAAAAAAAATCACAAAACAAAAAACAAAATTTTCATTCATTGTCCCATAACTTTAGCTTAAAAAAAAAAAAAAAAAAATTAACAAAAAAAAAATAATCACAAAAAAAATAAACAAAATTTTCATTCATTGTCCCATAACTTTAGCTTAAAAAAAAAAAAAAAAAAATTGGCCCACCCTAAAAGTCCGAAGGTCCGAGTGATGTCCAACTTTGCCAAGTAACTTGTCCTATTAATTTATCTGCCCAATTTTAATTTTAACCTTGTAGCTTCATTAGATTCAAAGTTATTGAATCGAAAACTTTGTATGGCAACCCCCCGAAAATGGGGCCCTAAAATTTTGAAACTTCATATAAGTGCTCGATTCATTATATAACTAACCGTGTGTAATTTTCAGCCTCGTAGTATAATTAGTTTTGAAGAAATTCATATTGGTGCAAAGAAGTTGTATGGCAGCCCCCCGAAAATGGGGCCCTAACATTTTGAAACTTCATATAAGTGCTCGATTCATTATATAACTAACCGTGTGTAATTTTCAGCCTCGTAGTATAATTAGTTTTGAAGAAATTCATATTGGTGCAAAGAAGTTAAATGGCAGCCCCCCGAAAATGGGGCCCTAACATTTTGAAACTTCGTATAAGTGCCGGAGTCATTATAAAACTAACCGTGTGTAATTTTCATTCTCGTAGTATAATTACTTTTGAAGAAATTCATATTGGTGCAAAAAAGTTGTATGGCAGCTCCCCGAAGACTTGGTCCGATTTTAACCAAAAACAATAGGGAACCTAGAAATTGTCCAAAAATCACTTTGTGTGAATTTCAAGACTCTAGTCCTTTTAGTTTTTGAGTTATCGTGCTGACACACGGACGGACGGACGGACGGACGGATAGACACACATAGCTAGATCGACTAATTTAAACACTATATCTAGCTCGTCTAGATCGATGCGTTACAAACGGAGGAGCAAATCTAATATACCCGATGTCATATATGTATGCACGGGTATAACGATGTCATATATGTATGCACGGGTATAAATATTAATAATAGGCTTACCAACTCCAAGTTTTTATTAGAATCAAATCATTGGTTCTAAATTTCAAAATCAATAATTTAATATGTAGAAATTAATTTATTTCGTTTATTAATTAATTTAATTTTATTTAAAATTTCAATTTCGCGTTTGGAAATTTCTACGTCAGTCAATTCTGCTGTTCATAAAAAATGACGTTTTGTTAATTATTATAGATGAAATCTCAATGTATCAAGTTTTATAAAATCAGCTAAAAAATTGTTACGGATTATTAGTATGAATTAAAATAGAAATAAAATTTTTTGAGGTAACCTATTTTATTGTGTGGTGATTTTTGCCAAACGTTACCATTAAGCTTTACGATTAAAAATGAAATAAAAAAAAACTTAATAAGGTTTCCAAAACTGAAAAACCATAAATTATAATATTTTTTTCAAACGAGTTTGGTTGCGAACTCAAGCACAATAATCGCTCGAATTGTTGCCATAATTTTTATTACGTATAGAAGAGTCATACGAGTCCGCACCCCTTCGGTTAGATATAAAGTAATATTAACAGAGAAATTTAGCTCTTTCGATTCTACAAATTATTTTAATATAATCTTAAAATATCAAAAAATGATTTAAAATCATTGTGTTTCTATGAAAACCATTCAGTAATCAGTGGTCATTAAAACCTTTTATTAAAACATAATATTACAACCTAATGTAATATTTTCTGCGGCCATGACTTATATAGTTTATAAAGTATTGTTACATTTATTTTTATTTGTATATTTGCTATTCCATTAAATTTTAATTTTTTATTATTTTGTTTTATTGTTGATATGTATCTATGTGCAAAACATACCGTGTTTCTATAAGGAATTGAATTTCGTTTTCGTAAACGATTTCGTACCTTTAGTGGGCTAACTTCACGTGTTGATATACCCATTTTTTCATGATGTCTTAATTGTACTGGATATATAATTTGATAATAATGTCCACCTATTCTTCTTACTAGTTCTTGATTTTGGCGATATTCCTTTAGAAGACGTTCAACTTCACCTGTAGTTAGAAGAAAAAACAAAATTAAATTTATTATAAAAAAAAATATTATAAAAACAAATTATTTAACTATTACATATTACTTTTTCAAAAACATGTTTAACTTACTTAACTTTCTCAAATTATTATTTAGCAAATGGATTAAGAACGGGATGTATTTTAAAAGCGGATATTATCTTATGTTCGAAAAAAACGATACTAAAATAGGTTGCGAATCATCCTTTATTTCCGGAAAACAAGCAGCTCTCGAGAAAGAGCTTCAGACTAAAAAGAACAAGTGACTGGTGAAGAACTAAATTAATGGAGGATATGATAAAAGAAGCTGCAAAGCATCTAACAATTGAAAATCCAATTTATAAATTCGTATCCAATCTGTCATTCACCAATTTGTAATAGGTTTACCCGGCATTGTCCGGGAGCGTGCAATTTAGCAATTGAATTTATTTTTTTAATCTATGTATATATATAAATTTTTTTAATCTACTAGTATAAATAAATAAAAATTAATTTAATTTGTTAATTTTTATATATTATTACGTTATCAACAGATCACCCCCCTCAACTTAACCACAATATAGCTACAAAAACACATCTTTCTCCATTCCAATAACCTCTTACGAAATTTCGATGATAACGCATAATCGTATACTCGTACCGTGTAAATTTGCTTCATAAATTTTTTTTTCTCTTTTTATAATTTTGTTTTTTGTTGTTTCTTTTAAAGTGTAATTTTGCATACAAAAAACCAAATGCACTTGTTATACTGTATTATCTATCTATATATATAAAAGGGAAAGTTTGTTTGTTTGTATGTTTGTTTGTTTGTTTGTTTGTTTGTTTGTTTGTTTGTTTGATTGTATGTAGCGAATAGACTCCTAAACTGCCCAGCCGATTTTCATGAAAATTTGTATATAGAGGTTTTTGAGTACGGAAAGAAATCGTGGCCCAAAAATTTTGCTCTAACGGACCACCAAGTTGGGGCTGTGGTGCAAGTATTTAAACTTCTTTGTTCTAAAATGAAAATGGTTTGACCGATTGACTTCAAATTTTGTATACGTGACGCTCTTTGAGAATTGAGTTGACCCTATTAACAGTTTTGGAATTTGTTAACCCATGTCGAGCCGACGGGTGGTCAAAAAAAATTTTTGGTCCAAATTTTGTCCGATTTTACAAAATTCTGCTTTGGCTAAAAAGAAAGCCCCAAAAAAAATTTTGTTGAGTTCCATTAACCCATTGCGGCCCAACAGATTTTTATAGGTTTTTTCAATACTTTATTCTAAATTCAAAACGGTTTGACCAATTGACTTCAAATTTGGTATACGTGTTGCTCCTTGAGAATTGAGTTGACAGTATTAACAGTTTTGAAATTTGTTAACCCATGTCGGGCCGACGGGTGGTCAAAAAAAATTTTTGGTTCAAATTTTGTCCGATTTTATGAAATTCTGCTTTGGCTAAAAAGAAAACCCCAAAAAAAATTTTGTTGAGTTCCATTAACCCATTGCGGCCCAACAGCTTTTTATAGGTTTTTTCAATACTTAACTCTAAATTAGAAACGGTTTGACCGATTTTCTTCAAATTTTGTATATGTGCTCCCCTGTGAGAATTGAGTTGACACTATTAACAGTTTTGGAATTTGTGACAGATGTCGGACCGACGGGTGGTCAAAATAATTTTGGGTCCAAATTTTGTCCGATTTTTCGAAATTCTGCTTTGGCTTAAAAGAAAGCCCTAAAAAATGTTGTTAAGTTCCATTAACCCATTGCGGCCCAACAGCTTTTTATTAATTTTTTCGTTATTTTACTCTAAATTAGAAACGATTTGACCGGTTGACCTCAAATTTTATATGTGTGAAGCAGCTTGAAAATTGAGTTGAGTCTGCTAACAGTCGGTCCTACGTTTGGTCAAAAAAAATTTTTTGGAAGTAAATTACGTCAAATTTTGGAAAATAGTTTGTACTGCTTTGAATTACAGAAAGTTTCAAAAATTACTAGAATAATCCTAGAAAAATCGTTTTAAAAAGATTGCTTTCATACATTTTTAAATTTACGTGTGTAAACCGTGGGTAATTTTTGTGTTAACTTTTTGCAGTAACATAAAATTCAATTAAACCTCCATTGAAAGGTGCAGCAACGCACACCGGGTATTAGCTAGTTTAGGATAAGTAAAGGTCAGCTAAATAAATAATTTTAAGATTGTGTAATAATAACTAATTAAAGAAAGTAATTTTTAGTAAATTAAAAATAAGTGGGAAAAAGAAATTTTTTGTAAAGTTAGTTCATTTTGACTATCAATAAAGAAAAGATAATTATTAAATATCAAAGTTCTTAAATCAAGAACATTTTTTGTTTTATTCATTTTTTGGTCCGAAAATATTATTTGCGCAGTCGGTAGGATCTTAAAAAATAAGGGTCCAGTGATAAAGTACAAAAAAAAAACAAATTAATATTTCTTTCAATTTAGTGAAAATAAATTGATTAAGTGCAAAATTTTTTAATAATTAAAATTTCTAAGAATTTGTAAGAAAAAAATAAACTTATAAGAAATTCCAATTTCAGGAATTTTGAAAACAGTAAAAGAAAACAGTGAACATAAGAAATTTTACTATAAAAGTTTGAAAATTTAACATTATTGAATAATATTCATTAAACCTTAATTTATAAGTAATTAAAATTTAAGAATAAAGAAAAGAAATGCAAATTTTCTTCTAATATTTATTATTACCTATAATAAAACTTAAAATAATCAAAATTAATATTAAGACAATAATATAAAAAATTAATTTTAAAAAATAAATTTTTTATTAAAATTAATAAAAAACAAAATAAAAAAAAAACATAAATAAGAAAATTTTTTTTAAAAGGGACAAACAGCTAAATTAAAAAGTTTAAACAAAATTAATAAAAGTTTAAATAAAATGAATAAAAGTTAAAATGACTTTTTTTTAATTTTAAATAAAAAATATAAGTAAAAGCGAAGGAAAATTTTTATGTTCCAAAGAGAGAAAAATCGTACCATCAGAAGAACTCGTACAACCAACAACAAATTCTATAAAAAATTCAGCTCCAATTCGGATTCAGAGACAAACGAACAACTACAAAAACAACATGCCAGATCAACCACAGTTATTAACATTGGAAATAGATCTACTAAAATGCATTGAACGTTTGCCCGAGTTCGATGGAAAAGGTAACGATTAAATTAATTTTTTAGATTTAGTAGAATTAATAATTCCTTCAGTTATTTAATATGATATAAGTAGTCAAAATATTTTGCTTAGTAGAATTAAAATTAAGTTAGTTAATAAGGCTATAGTAGTAATTGAGGTAAATAATAATGCAAAAACTTGTCTGGAATACGGGATGTTTTAATTAACAATTTCGGAGAAAAAAAAAATGCCCTCCAAATTAACAATGAACGAAAAGATGTAACATTTACTTCTAACAGTGTAGATCTGTATAATAACATATAAAATTTTTTAAGGAAGCTAATTAACAAAATTAGATAAGAATCCAATTCAAGTTTTAGTATTGCCGCCAATATTAAAACTGGATTGGAGATTTTTAAAGATAAATTACCTGAACCAATGCGTTCCGTATTATTAAGTAGAAATCCTAAGACAATTGAAAAGGAAATGGATATTCTTCATGAGGGAAACTACGCTTATTTTAATCCATTTGGGAATAATTCCAAAAACAAAAATAACTCTAACAATAATAGTAGGTTCAATTATGGTAACAACAAAAATAATAGTAAAGTAAATCAAAATCAATATGGAAATAACGCTAGTTACAATAAATCAAATTGTGCTTACTATAATAATTTTAATCGCAATAATAATTATAACCGCAATTATAATAGCAACAATAGTTATAACCAAATTACTAACTGTACTAAAAATAATAATCAAAATAGTAATAATTATAATGATAACAAATGTCGTGCTAATTATAACAATTTTAATAATAGTCGTAGTAATAGTCAATATACCAGAAGAAATACAACAAATTCACAACCAGAACCGATGGATGTGGTTCCATCGATTAATTTTAGAGTTAAAAAAGTACAAACGGTTGAAAATTTTCAATTAACAGCTTCGATCAAGAGTCCATTCCTAATATAACAATCCAATCAAAATGAAGACTTTTAAGATTTGTTGTAGACGCGGGTGCCTTCATGGGTATAATTAATATAAATATTTGCAATCCTATCTATGCTAGTAAAATAAAAGACGTTTATATAAAAACTATGACTAATATCACCACTTCCGATACTCTGATAACGATTGATTAATCTTTCGTAGAATTCAATTCTGATACAAAAATAAAATTCTTAGATTCAGAGAATTATTAGACATAGTGATTTACCATATTCGGCTCCAATATGGGTTGTCCCAAAAAAACAAGATTCGTCAGGCAAACAAAAGTGGCGCATTGTCATTGATTACAGAAAACTGAACAATGCCACGATAGACGATAAATATCCTATCCCGAATATGGATGATATTCTAGATAAGCTAGGAAGAGATATGTATTTCACTACTCTACTGTAACGAAAGGTTATCACCTAATAGAAATAGCAGAAAATGACATTAAAAAATAGCAAAACCACTTGCTTGAAAAAAAATAGACACAATAATATTTCTAACTTAGAATACACAAATGCTTTCAACTCATTAAAATTGTTAATTTGTACCGATCCTATTCTCGTTTATCCTGAACGATACGCGTCAAAAACTCTTAATGAGCATGAATGCAGATATTCAACGATAGAAAAAGAATTATTGGGGATAGTATGGGCAGTGAAGTATTTTAGACCATACCTTTATGGTCGTAAATTCACAATTAGAATAGATCACAAACCCTTGCAATGGTTGCATAATTTGAAAGAACCTAATTCAAAATCGCAAAGGTTGCAAATCAAGTTAGAGGAATCTAATTTTGACATAGAATATTTCAGTGGACGCCAAAACAAAGTTTCAGATGAGCTTTCACGCGTTGAGATTCATTTAAACGAATCAAATTTAAATAGGCTAAATTTGAATGATAATAATTCAAACAACATGAAAATTGACGAAATACGATCAATTGATTCTACAATGCATTCAGCTGACGGAGACAATTCCGAATATATTCCTATATCAGAATCACCACTTAATTTCTACAAAACACAAATCATAATAAACAAGTGAGGAAAAAAACCAAGGGTTTTTAAAAAGCATATTTTCAAAATTATATACGATTTCTAAATGAGTATTTTATATTATTATTTATTTTTATAAAAATATATATAAAAATAAATAATAATATTATAATTTAGTTATTTCATTAATTTATTAATTACATGACTAATAGTGAAATACTTAGAATATAACCCCAAAGCACTCAAGGAAACCTGTTAAAAAGTGCGAAATATAATGTTGGAGCTTCAATGTTAACGTTTAATTTTGAAAAAACTTACACTGAGTAAATTTTAGTATCGTATGGTAGCCCTAAACATTTGCCTTTTAAAAATTTTAAAATTTATAAAACCAGCTTTTTTGTGCCGTTCTTAGATTGAAAATACACCTAACAGAACTCTTGTTTTAACAATTTAAAAATAGGACCTATTCCAACTTTGGGGGGCTGTAGCTCCGTAACGGGTAATTTAAAAGTATTTTAATATGAAAGTGATTTGCTTTATTAAGATTAACAAAAAGAAGGACTGTCTTTCATTTCAGCAATTTACTTTTATATTAAAACACTTTTAAATGCAAATGATTTACCATAAATTTTTGATTAATGAATATTTTCAATATTTTAAGCTAAAAAGTTTTCAAACATTAAAAGAACTGTTTCTTATACCAGTAATTTACTTTTATATTAAAAGAGTAAAAACTCCCAAGATATACCTTCAATTTTTTATTTTCTACATTTTAGGGGACTAGTACTACTTTAATATAAGTATATATTGAAAAAAATATAGTTTTTACTTTATTTTATACTTTTTATTTTTACTTCAATTTGTTTACACAATTATTTATATAAAATTATTAAACACAATATTTAACTTGACAATTTCCAAGTTCGATCCAATTCATTAATAGTTATAATCGGTTTATCTATTAACTAATCATAATTTATTAAAATATCCCCTTTAGTAAATTTATCTAACTTAATTTAAATTTTATAACAGAAGACAAAAATATCACTAAAAAGCATTATAAGTACCTACTTGATAAAATCTTTATCCAACTATCTAGTTTGTAAAACAAAATTGTTTTATATTTATTAGGTTTGAATACATTACATATGTATGTTTGTGAATGTTTCACATGTAGTGTTTGATGAAATTTAAACTCTAGGTTATTAGTAATAAAAGTACCATTGGAATTGGTTCTGGTCGAATTTGGTCAATCAGTTCGGATTCTAGAAGCTTTTGATCGATTTGAGGCCGAACGAGTATAATTTCGAAGCCAAAGAATATATTTCCTATTTCCTATGTGTCCCCGAAATTTAGACTTAATTGTAGTGGTTCAGCTATGTTCAAAGGTACTTGCTGCATTTATGTAAAATTTATTTTTATATTTAAATGAATTATATGAAAAGGTCTAAATTTGTAATTGTATTTTAGAAATACATTTATTGCATATTTTGCGTATAAGCTTTTCTATTAGGTATATTAACTAGCCATTTAAAATAATTGCAATTTTGAAAAATTTTTATTAGCTTTTTATCGCTAAATTTAATAACTAGAATTTTTTCATTTTGTAATTGAATTGGATTATTTTCATTTATAACAAGTTTTTTTGTTTTTTGATATTTTTAATTAAATAAATTAGTAAGAATTTGTAATATTTTTTAAGAGATAGTGTAATTAAAAAATGTTTTTAGTATTATAAAGTTAATTTGGTTAGCTATGTCTTACAATCAAATTAATAAAAACTTTGATGGCGTTAAAATGACTTATGAATATGTCATTAAATTTGAACCAAATAGGTGTAGGGTATTTCTAAGTCGGTTGCACCGACTGACTGTTTCTTTACTTGTTAAATAAATAAATTAGTAAGACTTTGTAATATTTTTTAAGAGATAGTGTAATTAGAAAATGTTTTTAGTATTATAAAGTTAATTTGGTTAGCTATGTCTTACAATCAAATTAATAACATCTTTTATGGCGTTAAAATGACTTATGGATAATAAAATGACGACTGGCTGTTTTTTTACTTGTTTTAATTTCATTTAAAATTTTTTTTTTAATTTAAGTACCTACTTGTATAAATTTTAAATTGATGAACCAAAAATGTACGGATTGACTTAAAAAAAACGCTAAAAATTTTTTATATGAAACTGATCGTCGATATAATTATTTGGTCTATGGTTTTATATTATCAAAGTGAAGTATTTTAGTTTTTAAAGTTGGATCCATGGTTACACCAATTGTTAGATTAACAAAAAAAGCAATCGAGCCTGGTGAAAATACGTATGCCTTATCTAGATTAAGAGAACACAAAATATACAACAATGTGAGATTATTTTTATCATATTTTCTTGATAAAGAAGATATTTGTTATGATGGTATTACGCAAACAAGTCTAAAAGTTCTTATTCATCAAGAAGGGCTGCCAAATAGCTATGTAGAACTCAGTAATTTATGTTTTGCATATCATGATAGCACCGGAATATCCAAAAGCGAAGCACTTAAAGATTTAGCTTATTTTAGGAGACATATTGATAATAAATACAGAGAGCACTTACAAGAAATTAGAGAGTTTTGGCAAAATTATATGATTTGTAAACCATGACACGTAACAAACACAATAATATAAATATGGTGCATTTCAATGCTAGAAGTTTAAGGAAAACTATGACTGGAATCGAACTTTTTATTAAAGACAGAATAGATATTGACATTATTATGATTGGTGAAACGTGGTTATACTCCGATGAAGAAAAATTTTTTAATATACTTGGCTTCTCTGCATCTTTTAGCTCCAATAATGAATCAAGAGGAGGTGGAACCGCTATTTTTATTAAGCATAATATTCGGTAAACGGTGTTAGAAATATATAATTATTTCGTTAAATAACACTTCCCTATCCTTAAAATATGCAGTTACCTACAAAAAACCAAGTGATAACAATAGCGATTTACTAGCACATCTGGATTTAATTTTTAACAAATACAAGAATATAGTTCTTATGGGTGATATTAATATTGATTTATTAACAGACACAGAGCTCGCCAGATCTAATAAATTGATGTTAGAATCTACCGAATAGTTAGATAACGAATAGATAGCTACTAGAGTGACAGAATATTCTTCTACGATCATCGATCATATTCTGACAGACCTAGAAAAGTTTGACTTTGACATTAAGCTTCACGATATAGTTAATCTGGATCATAAATCGGTTAGTGTTAAATTAAATAAAGTTTTAGAAACAATAATCATTGGATGACAAAGGAACTATTAAATATAATAAAAAAGAGGAATAATTTGTTTAAAAAGTTCAAAAAGCAGCCTAACGATATAGATATTAAAGCTAGTTTTAAAAATGCAAAAAACAAGGTGAAGTATGAAATAACTAAAGCCAAATCAAATTATTTTAATGATAAACTACAATTAGCTGGTGTTGACCAAAGAAAAATTTGGAAAGTTCTAAATAATCTCATCTTAAAAAAATCAATTAAGTCGAGCAGGGTTATTAAAGAAATAAACGGTAATGGAATCAGAACATGTGATAGCTTTGAAATTGCAAATTTCTTCAATTATTAATTCAGTTCAATCCGTAGCAAACTAGCAGATAAAATCACTGATGCTGAAAAATACGTAATAAAAAATAGATTGGTTGAAAAGTCTATTTTTCTTAAACCTACAGATGAAACAGAAATATATAACATCATCATACAATTAAAAAATAGCTCTCTTGGAGGTGACAATATTTCAGCTTCAGATTTAAAACTTGTTGTAACTTTGATAAAACCTATAATTCTATGCTCGATAAATAGATGTCTAAGTACTGGCATATATCCTGAGTGTCTTAAATCAAGTATAGTTGTACCTATCTTTAAATCTGGGTCAACATTGGATGTATGAAATTACAGATCAACTGCTCTCTCAAGTTGTATTGGAAAAGTATTTGAGAAGGTTATAAATTCCAGAATACAGGAGTTCGTGGAAAAAGTTGTAGGATTTGATACAAATCAATTTGGTTTTCAAAAGAAAATTGGAACAGAATCTGCAGTCCTAGAATCCACCAACTCAATTGTAAATAAATTGGATCAAGGAAATTATGCTTGTTTGGTATTTGTTGATCCTAGATAGGCTTTCGATACAGTTAATCATAATATTTTACTTAACAGATTGCGTGAATTGGAATAAGAGGTACAGCTAATAATTTACTCTACTCATATCTGAATGAAAGAAAAACTTTTACAAAAATTAATGGAGTTTTTAGTAATGAAAATAATATAAACATTGGTGTTCCTCAAGGATCAGTTCTTGGTCCTACATTATATTTACTTTACATTCATAACATCCAGTATGCGAATTTGCGAGCTAACTACAAGATCTGTGCTGACGATACTTTACTTATCTATAATGCTAGCATCTATAAAGAACTTGAAACTCTTGTAAATACTGATTTGGGGATCTTAGAAAATTGGTTAAAAAGTAATAAATCTATATACAAGTTAATTTAATACAATATGTATTGTATTAAAAAATTATTAATTAAAAAAAAAATTTAAAAAATAAAATAATATCTTTCTACTTTGAAAGTAGGTTGAACTTTATTCTTCAAAAATTAAAATTATAATAATACAATTTTGTTACAATTCCCATTTATTTATAGAATTTAACTTTGCTTATCTTTAACTTCCCCATTCTCAAAAGCTCAAAATGGTAAACTCAATTTAATTATTTATTTAGTTAATTAGTTCAGAAATGCATTTCCTCATTCTGAAGTTTTGAGAACCAACAAGAAAAGAAAGAAATCCAAAAGAAATTAATATTAACAAAAATTTAATTCTTTAATTAAAAAATTATAAATCAAAGAAATGTTTATTTAGTCAAAAATTTAACATTAACAAAATTTAACCCAAATGGTCAAAAAGTAGTACAAAACAAAATTAAATAAAACAAGTCATGAAAAAAAACCAAGGGTTTTTAAAAAAGCACATTTTCAAAATTATATTGTATTACTTACTGAGTTTAACTTTGGAAATAGTTACTACTGACTTATAAAATTTACTGCTAACAGTAAATTTTTTATTTAAAAGTTGTTATAGCCCTTCAATGGGGAAGGTTGCCAAATTTCTCAAGAATCAACCCCCCCCCCCGCCACATCCTCTAATTTTTTAGGTTCTAGGAATTAAATTGTGAATTACACAAAAATTTGGAATTTTACTTAGAATTTTATTATCTAAGCAAAAATGGGTAAAACTGAGAGACACTTTCTTTAATTTAAGGAACCCCTTTTAAATTTAAGGAAAACCTTTAACATATTTTAAAATATAATGTTGGACCTTTAAATTTTGTATATTAATAAAAAAAAAATTGGACAGGTATTCAAGTTACAGGTGCTTAAAAATAGCATAATTTCAATTTTCGGGCCCTTATAGCTCCTAAACAGGGGGCTTGACAAAAAAATTTTGTTAACTGACTCCTACTATTTTTTTAAGATCTAACTTCTCCAATTTTAAGGCTCTAGCTTGAACCGTTTAGAAGATATGTGGGGCCAAAAATTTTGCAAGAATTGAGTTCTTTATAATGGTTAATTTTAGTACCGTATGGCAATCCTATACATTTAAGCGACATATATTTGTAAAGTCTATAAAAACAGCTCTCTAATAATCTAACAGAACTCTTGTTATATCAATTTAAATATAGGGCTTTTTTGGAATTTTCAGGGGCTGTAACTTCGTCACCCTTCAAAATTAAGAAAAACCTTTGACACGTGTTGAAATATAATTATAGAGCTTTGAATTTTATCTATCACTAAAAAAAAATTTGGACAGGTATTCAAGTTACATGTGTTTAAAAATAGAAAAATTTCAATTTTCGAACCCTTATAGCTCCTAAATAGGGGGCTTGACAAAAAAATTTTGTTAACCGACTCCTACTAATTTCTGAGTATCTAACTTCTCCCAAAATTTCAAGACTCTAGCTTGAACCGTTCAGAAGATATGTGTGGCCAAAAATTTTGCAAAGATTGAGTTTTGCGTAATGTTAAGTTTTTATACCGTATGGCAACCCTAAACATTTGCCTTGTAATAATTTATAAAGTTTATGAAACCAGCTATCATTTGCCGTTTTAAGATTGAAAATATATGTAACAGGACTCTTGTTATAACAATTTAAATATAGGGCTTTTTCCAACTTTGGGGGGCTGTAGCCCCGTAACAGGTGGGGCTACAGAAAAAAATTCTTCTACGAAATTATTTTTTTTGCAAAAACTACCCATGGTTAAAATTTCTTTTCTCTATTTCAAACGGTGTAAAAGTTTTTGTAAACATACGGACGGACGGACGGACGGACAGAGTGAAGCTATATAGGCACATTTTTACAAAATTTTTTGAAAATGTGCTAAAAATGCTGACTTATAATATTTTTGTTTTATAATATTCAATTAGTACTATTTTCATTCATTAACAATATAAACAAAATATAAAATTAAAACATAGAACTTGAATTATCATATTACAATTTTTAATAAAACGAGGAAGAGTGTAGTAGAGTAGACTGTGTCAACTCTGGGATACCCGTATGACCGTAACATATACATTATATCATCCAGTTAATTACTTTTGGCTAAATTTCAAACATTCAGCTTTATTAGGTGTAGAGTAATGCTCATATAAAAGAAGGAGTTGTATGGCAGCTACTCGAACCCTTTGCAGTAGACCAACCAAATTTTGCAGTAACTTTGGCCATTACCCTAAACTATTTTTGGCAAAATTTCAGACACCCAGCTTCATTTGGTGTAGTGTAATCCTCATATAAAAACAGGAGTTGTATGGCAGCTACTCGAACCTTCAGCAGTAGACCATCTAAATTTTGCAGTAACTTTGTCCATTATACTAAACTATTTTTTGCAAAATTTCAGACACCCAGCTTCATCAGGTGTAGTGTAAAGCTCTTATAAAAGAAGGAGTTGTATGGCAGCTACTCGAACCCTCTGCAGTAGACCAACCAAATTTTGCAGTAACTTTGGCCATTATACTAAACTATTTTTTGCAAAATTTCAGACACGCAGCTTCCATAGGTATAGAGTAATGCTCATATAAAATTAGAAGTTGTATGACAGGTACTCGAACCCGTGGACCAAAATGGCTGAATTTCAAACTCGATTCCGTTTTTTGCATAAAAACGAATTTGTGAAAATTTCATAATCCTAGCTCCTTTACTTTTTGAGTTATCGTGATGACGGACGGACGGACGGACGGACGGACGGACATACATAGCTAAATCGATTTATTTTTCGATTCTGATCCGATCCATACACTTGAGTCTATATCTACCCCCGCTCCTTCTCTGCGTCACAAACGTAATGGCAAATTTATTATACCCTTGGACTATATAGTCATACGGGTATAAAAAATAATTTATTACAATTTATTGTGAGTAATTTATTAGGGTTTTTGTATTACAATTTATTATGAACAATTTATTACTCAATGGATAACATTACAAAGCAACATTGTATTATTTTAGAGCTGCGTTGGAAAGTATCGTTAACTCCTCCCCCCTTAAGTTTGAATGTCCTCATTCAACAATTCCATTGGTTTTAGATGGAATATTACTGGAGCCTGGTTTTGATTGATATGTTTAACTGTAGAATTTTCATTTTCTGATGTTTGACTTCCTTCATTGTTGATAATTAACTTGTTTCTTCGTTTATTTGAAATTAATAAAACTGCTTACTACTATTATTACTATAATAGTAGTAAGTCTGAAATTAACATATCTGTCTCTTTGCCTATCATTATCAATTAAATTTATTGCTTTGGTGTTATTGATATTTATTTCCTTCAATAACTCCAAAGACAAATGTTCATGTATTTTACCGAATGTAGAATTTGTTTGTATAATAGCAGCTGGTAGTGGCTTTATCTTGATGACTTCTGCTGATCTAAATTCTTGGTTGTTAACTTTTATTGTAGAATTATTAAATATTAAAAGAAATGTCCCAGTAATATTCTGCTTGTTACCATCGATTTCAATTGGTCCCTCGTATTGGTTAAGTAATATAGTTCCTGTTGTTATTTCTTCGATTGTTAAAATATGTTGGTTGTTCGTAATGTTACACATTGAATTTTCACCCTTTATTAAATTCGGTATACAAGCTGAATTTTCTAAATTTTCTAAATTTTCTTTATTACATATAGTTATAGAATTGATATTATTACATTTTTTTAAAATTCCAAATATTTTTTCTTTATTAATTAAAATTCTATTAAAATTAATTTGAGTTACAATATTTTTTCTTTTTACAGGTTTAATTAATATTTTGTCAAAAATTTCAAATTTTGTCATAGGTATTTCGATAATATAAAATAATTTTTTTTTTTTTAATATTTAAAATTTTTTGAAAATATTCTAAAACACTTGACAAGTTTCAAAAAAATTAAATTTTGAATAACCAAATAATTCAAGTGATAATTGCAATTTTTTTTGTTTTTATTTTTTTTCCTATGGAATTAATTTTTAAATGTCAAAAAAAAATATCTTGTTAATTAAAATTAATAGAATATTGTGAATAGATTTTTTTTGAATAATATTATTGTTAATTATTTTGACAATTTGAAATGACATTTATCAATGAAATTATAAATAAATTATAATTTAGAAAATGTCATTCAAACATTTAAATACTGTGAGAACACTTTTTGTTTTTTTTTTTTTTTTTTCTTAAGGAAGAAGTACAAAAGTTTATTTTTATATTCGTTATTTTTACAACTAGATTTTTCCTCTCAAATTTATTACTTTTAGTTTTAATACTATGAATCAAATTTTTATAGTGTTCTGTAAAATCTTTGGTATCTGAATTCTCTAATTCTACCTTAGACATTTAAAAAAAAATGATATTTTTTTCTTGATTTTTATTTGTTATTTTAAAAAAATTTTAGTAGATAGTAATTAATAAAATAAAAAAATTTATAATAATTAGTATTAATTAATTAATCTATAATTGTAAAGATGCTATTAGTAAATTACAAATTACAGTTTAAATTCTAACTACTAAGTAAAATAAAATAGAAAAAAAAAAAAAAATAAAAATATAACTATTACTAGAGCTCTGTTTACTGCCGGTGTATATTTATTAATCCGGTTTAATATTTTATTTTATTTCTTTTTTTTTCTTTTAAAATTTTTTAATATTTAATGTAATATTTTCTTTTGACGTCTTTTAATTATATTATATTTATTTCAATACTTTCTTTTGACGTCTTTTAATTATATTATATTTATTTCAATATTTTCTTTTGACGTTTTTAATTATATTATTTTTATTTCAATATTTTCTTTTGACGTCTTTTAATTATATTGGATTCTTCTTTTCTCCATACAGATGTGGATACTTCTGTACGAAGATCCAATATATTTTTTAAAAATTAATAAAAAAAATTTTTCAAAATTATGCGATTGTTTTTAAAAATAACCTCTCTCTTTTTCTTTTAATATATTATTTTTTAATTATATTTATTATTTTTATTATTTCTTTTTCAACTTACAGGGTTATTAAGAGGACCGAACTCTGGGTCTGCATGGATGTGCTGTGCATTTCTATCTTCAGCGGGAACAGGCGGCTGTGATGTGCCTTAATATTTATGACACGTAACTCCGTTTTGGTGTCGCTACTTCGGGGCCTCGTTTCCTCCCCCAACTTGCTGCAGGTTCCAGTTACACGTAGTGGCAAAAACTTTTTCACATTTTTCATATCCACTACTACACTTCACACACGATCACTTGGCCGGTCCCTGCTCGGGCGCCAGTTAATTTAATACAATATGTATTGTATTAAAAAATTATTAATTAAAAAAAAAATTTAAAAATAAAATAATATCTTTCTACTTTGAAAGTAGATTGAACTTTATTCTTCAAAAATTAAAATTATAATAATACAATTTTGTTACAATTCCCATTCATTTATAGAATTTAACTTTGCTTATCTTTAACTTCCCTATTCTCAAAACCTCAAAATGGTAAACTCAATTTAATTATTTATTAAGTTAATTAGTTCAGAAATGCATTTCCTCATTCTGAAGTTTTGGGAACAAAAAAGAAAGAAACCCAAAAGAAATTAATATTAACAAAAATGTAATTCTTTATTTAAAAAATTATAAATCAAAGAAATGTTTATTTAGTCAAAAATTTAACATTAACAAAATTTAACCCAAGTGGTCAAAAATTAGTACAAAACAATATTAAATAAAAAAATGCTGACTTATAATATTTTTGTTTTATAATATTCAATTAGTACTATTTTCATTCATTAACAATATAAACAAAATAAAAAATTAAAACATAGAACTTGAATTATCATATTACAATTTTTAATAAAACGAGGAAGAGTGTAGTAGAGTAGACTGTGTCAACTCTGGGATACCCGTATGACAGTAACATTTACATTATATCATCCGGTGAATTACTTTTGGCAAATTTCAAACATTCAGCTTTATTAGGTGTAGAGTAATGTTCATATAAAAGAAGAAGTTGTATGGCAGCTACTCGAACCCTTTGCAGTAGACCAACCAAATTTTGCAGTAACCTTGGCCATTACACTAATCTATTTTTGGCAAACTTTCAGACAACCAACTTCAATAGGTATAGAGCAATGCTCATATAAACTAAGAAGTTGTATGGCAGCTACTGAAACCCTTCGCAGTAGTCCAACCAAATTTTGCAGAAACTTTGGCCATAAAACTAAACTAGTTTTGGCAAAATTTCAGACACGCAGCTGTAATAGGTACAGAGTGATACTTATATAAAAAAAGAAGTTGTATGGCAGCTATCCGAACCCATGGACCAAAAGGGGCTGGATTAAAATAGTGATGACGACTCTTGCAAAACAACGAATTTGCGAAAATTTCAAGATCTTACCTCCTTTAGTTTTTGAGTTATCGTGGTGACGGACGGACGGACAGACGAACGGACGGACACACATAGCTAAATCGATTTATTTTTCGATTCTGATCCGATCCATACACTTGAGTTTATATCTACCCCCCCTCCCCCCTCCTTCTCTGCGTCACAAACGTAGTAGTAAATTTATTATACCCTTTGACTATATAGTCACACGGGTATAAAAACAAAAACAAATGTAAAAACATATGTATATCAATAAGTAAATAAAAATAAATAAATAATACTCATAAAAAAAAGAAGTTATATGGCAGTTAGTTGTATGGCAGCTACTTTTAGTTTTTGAGTTATCGTTCAGACGGACAGACGGACGGACATGCATAGCTAAATCGATTTATTTTTAGATTCTGATCCGATCCATACATTTAAGTCTATATCTACCCCCCCCCCCCCTCTCTCTCTGCGTCACAAACGTAATGGCAACTTTATTATACCCTTTGATTAAATAGTCGTACAGGTATAAAAAAAATTTGAGACTGAAAATTTTTTTTAAAGAACACAAAAATGTAAAGAAGATAAGAAACAAAGAGTTACAAAAAAATGGGAATATTATGTAATTAAATTTGAACATATTATTATTAGGATTCTTCATAAGATTTTGTTTCTCCTTATTAATATTAGAAATTTGCATTTTTTATGGAAAAACACTAGACAAAAGTTGAAGAGTTTTGGAAATATTTTTATAAAACATCTTGCTGTTGGCAAATTGCCCAAACGGGTTAATATATTGTAACAAAAGTATCTAATTTAGCTTTTGCACTATTATTAATTAAGTTAGTTTTTGGAATAAAGGTTAACCAGTGTTAACACCAAAAACTCGCAAATTTTATTTAATATTTGTGTTAAAACGGGTAACCAGGTCAATACCAAATTAAACCGGCGCGCTTCTGTAACAAAGATCAAAGCTGGATCAAAATATTCAATACAATGGATTTAACCGTTTAAGCAAAATAGTGTGTTTTGGAAGAGTGTGTTGAAAGTGTAAAGTCAATATTATGTTTATGTTTGTTACCTATAATAAGCATTCTATTAATAGGTTCGAATTTGCCATAGTTAGTCCTATGATCATTAGTTTTAAATAAATTGCAAGAACGAAGGCGTTGAAGATTTCTAATAATAATTTTACTAGAAATTAAATTAGATATAACGTTACCCTTGACAATCTCTGTAATAAAAAAGACATCAGAAACTTCACGTCGAAAATTTAAAGTACACAAATCAATTAATTTTACCCTTTGTTCATATGGTGGTAAAATAATGGGATTCGACCATGGCAAATGGCGTAAGGCAAATCTAAGAAAATTTTTTTGTATTGCCTCAATCCTATCAATGTGTACCATATAAAACGGAGACCAAACTTGACTAGCATATTCCAAGTTTGGTCTTACAAGACAAGTGTACAACGATTTAAGAATATAAGGATCTGAAAATTCCTTTGCAGAACGTTTAACAAATCCTAATAGTGAATTACCTTTATTTATAATATTATTATAATGGGTTCTAAAGCTAAGTTGGGAAGCGAAGTACACCCCTAAGTCCTTTATTGAGGTAACTTTAGGTAAACTAATACCATCTAAGTTATAATTGAAACAAATAGGACTAGATCGGCGTGTATAAGATATCAATGCGCATTTATTTACATTAAGTAGTAAACAGTTATTAACGCACCATTTGTTAAAATTTTGAAGATCATTCTGCATAAGGATGTAGTCATTATAAGATGTAATCTTTTTAAAAAGCTTCATATCATCAGCGTAAACTTCAAGCTCGAAATTAGAAATTGTAGAAGAAACATCATTTACAGATAAGATAAAAAGTAGAGGGCCAAGGTGGCTACCTTGTGGAACTCCCGAATTTGCCACGAAAGGTTGTGAAATCACATTTTTAAATATAACACTATAGGAGCGATGACATAAATAAGAATGTATCCACTTAAAGAAAAATAGTGGAAAACCATATTTTTCAAGTTTTAGTAAAATAATATTATGTGGCAATTTGATCTATTGTTTACTAAAATCAGTATAGACAACATCTGTTTAAAATCCTTTTTCCATGTTATTAAGAAGAAGAGATGTGGTTTCAACTAGATTAGTCACCGTAGATTTTTGTTTTACAAAGCCATCTTGGTTATCTATTAAAAGATTCCTACAATGATTATAAATTGAATCCGTTATAAATAATTCAAATAATTTAGGAATTGAAGATAATTTAGCTATTGGGCGATAGTTAGTGATTTAATTTTAGCATTCTTTTTGTGAATTGGCCTGATATAAGAAATTTTCCAAATAGGATTAAAATGTCCGGAATTTAAGGAATTTTTAAAGAGTAATGTTAAAGGCGTAGTTAGAATGTATTATTATAAATATAGAAGAAAATAAAATGAAAAACTATTTTTTTCGATATATACTTTTTTTAAAGTAGTACTGACGCTCTAAAGTGAGGAAATAAAAGATTGGAGGTAGATCTTGGGAACTTGTTACTGTTTTAATATAAAAGTAAATTGCTGGTATAAGAAACAGTTCTTTTAATGTTTGAAAGCTTTTATAACAAAACTTTTACATTAACCAAAAATTAATGGTATTAGTTGTTGAGTTATCGTGATTTTACATATATCTTTGTTAGCCCTTGATACAATCAAAAGTTCCAAAACCTGAGTCATTGAGCGACCTCGCCCATATGCAATCCCCGCCGTACTTTTATTATTAGTTACGCTTAGTAGAAACCTACAGTTGAATCAGTACCAGTAACCTACAGTTAAAATTTCACAATATTTTTAAATATTTCTATTCGTTTTTGAGTTATCGAACCTACAAGCGGATGTACTAACATCGCTAAATGGAATCAGGAGGCCACTCTGGTCACAAATATATATACTTTTCCATATCTAAGTGGTTCCTGGCTTCCTTTAGGTGGTTACAAACACCACGCAAAAGTTAATATACCCTTTCGCCAATATGTAATCCAAGTTAATGCCCCAACTGTGATGCAAGTGATGGAGAAGTCGAAAATTTTTAAGCAGAAGTAACAAATTTGCTTAAAAATACGAAACCGCACGAACATTATTATAGGTGAGTTTAACGCTAAGGTCGGCAGAAGAAAAACTGATGAAATTATAGGTTATTATGTCTAGTAACCAGAAATGAAAGAGGTGATCGTCTGGTACAATTTTGTCTAGAAGAAAATTTTAAATTTACGAATACATGGTTCTGCCTACCACCTTGAAGACTATATACTAGTGTTTCTCCTAGAGACACCAAGGACCACATTGTAAGGAATCAAATTGACTTTATACTAGTAAACCAAAGATTCAGTACATCAGTCAAATAAAGTCAATACTTATCCTGAAACTCACGAAAAATCAAAATAGCATTAATTCGTAACCCACTAGTACATCAAAAACTCGATCTATACAAGCTAATAAACAAGGAAATAAAGGTAAACATCGAAATCTAAGACTTATAATCCAGTCACGCTTTAAAGATTTTTCTGAAAATCTTATATAGTCGGCTGCAAAAAAAATGCGAACCAGAAATAGGAAACACTCAATTCGGGTTTAAAGAAGGAATGGGAACATGATGCAGAAAAAGACGTATTTTTATGCTTCATAGATTATAAAAACGCGTTTGAACGGGTACAACACACCAAAATGATAAACATCCTCAGAAACATGTAGCTAGATGACAAAGATATACGATGTATAAAGACACTTTATTGGAAGCAAACTGCAGAGGTTAAACTTAACAATCTGGTATCAAGTAATCCGCAAATCAACAGAAGTGTCCGACAAGGTTGCATTAAAACTCAAAGTTATTCGAAAGAAATATTAATTTGAGAAAATATATATAAATTTGTATAATTCTATGGTTTTTAATATAAACTAAAAGTATTATAGCTTTGATTAGCCTTTTTTTTACAAAATTTTGTAATACAAATTTTTGAAGTTAAAAATAATTTAAATTCTTAGTATATGTACGAGTACCTATTATTTTAAAGACTTATAAATGCAAAACATAACAGATTAAAAATGTCAAACATGCAATTTAAAAGAAATAAAAATATTCTTGCAATTATCTTATATAAAAATATAAAAATTTTTTTATAAGTTAATCTAATATATAAAAGAGAAAATTTGTTTGTTTGTTTGTATGTCCACGATTTACGTGAAAACCACTGGTCCGATTTTCACAAAATTTTAAAGGAATAATTCTGAGAGCCCGGGGGATGACAAAGGCTATGTCACATTTTTATAAGTCAACAGGTTGAGGCTCCAAACCCGTTTAACGCTTTTTCGTTTTTTGTATGTCGAGTCAAAATGGTTTGACCGATTGACTTGAAATTTTGCACAAAAGTTCCTATTAGCAACTACAATTAGTTGTATGAATTTGGTTAAAATAAATTAACCCGTTTTTCACAAATATTCGTCTTAGCAACAGGAATTAGTTGTATAAATTTGGTTGGAATTATTTTTTGAAAATTAAGGCATTTCGGCCTGGCGGGCTTTCAAAAAATTTTGTGTTTCCGATTTGTGTACAATTTTGCAGGTTGATTTTGCAGTCTTAAAGAGAGGCTGCAAAAAGTTTTAGTTAAGTTCGATTAACCCGTTTTGCACGACGACGCCATGAAGTTTTCCATTAATATTATTTACTTCAACGATTAAAAGAATTTTATTGAAAATTTTATACCAGCATTTTAATTATAAAAACCCGCAGGGTTAATTTGGTTTTGATCTGTTTACGCATTTTGCACAAAACTTCAATGAAATTTTCAAATTTTCGGTACTAAGGCAAGGTAACCTTTATTCCAAAAACTTACTTAGTAAGACTAAGTATTACTTACTATTACTAAATATATCTTTAAATTTAAAAAACATTACATTTTCTTCTCTACATTTTTTCGTAAGTCTTTGTTTTTTATCTACTTTGCAGTTGTTGTTTTTTAAAAATAGATATCAGTGTAAAATTTAAATTTAAATTTTGCACTAAAATTATGCTTAAATACATAGTAGGTAATTTAGAACAGTTTTTTCAAAAAAGAAGCCTACTTTTCTCTCATAAAATCTTAAAAAAAACGAGGATGAGCGCAGTAGAACCTTCAGGTAAGTACAAAACAAAATATAAGTTGAAAAGCAGATTTTTAAACTTTTCATAAACTATCGACTATATTTTAGTCAAATGTTGGCAATTCAAATAAACTACTATTGACATTGTGTAATGAAATAATGGCAAATTTAATATAATCTTTTGACCTATAGTATTATATGTAAACTAGCTATTACCCATTTTATTAATAATAAAAAAAAATTTTAATTCCGTTAACATTATTCACCGGAAGCCCACCATCCTCAACTCTATTGGTAATTGGTTAAAAAAACTCGACACAACATTTTTTTAAGCATTTCCCTAATTTAAAGAAATTGTACCTACTTTAAAAATTGGACGTAATTTACTTATAAAATTTTCTTTTTCATCAATCGTAGGAATGACAAGTATATAAATGTACTCATAAAAAATTTAAAGTTAATTTGTCAAACCGTTTCTGCTAAAGAGTAAAGTAACGAAAAAATATGTAAAAAGCTGCTGTGCCGCAATGGGTTAACGGAACTCAACAAACCTGTTTTTGAGACTTTGACCAAGCAATATTTCGCAAATTGGACGTAATATCCTAACAAATTTTTTTTTGGAAAATTTTCGGGCGGCAAGCGTTAACAAAATCCAAGTTTTTACCGATTGACTTGAAATTTTGCACAAATGTTCCCCATAGCAACCGAAATTAGTTGTATAAATTTGGTTGGAATGAATTTACCCATTTCGGCCTGGCGGGCTTCCAAAAAATTTTGTGTTTCCGATTTGTATCCAATTTCAGAGGTCGGTTTAAAAGTCTAAAAGAGAGGCTGCAAAAAGTTTTAGTTAAGTTCGATTAACCCGTTTTCTACGACGACGCCCTGAATTTTTCTAAATATTGTATTTGCTTTAACGATTAAAAGAATTTTATTGAAAATTTTGTAACAGCATTTTAATTATAGAAACCAACAGGGTTAATTTGGTTTTGACCTGTTTACGCGTTTTGCACAAGGATTCAATGAAATTTTAAAATTTTTGGTATTAACGCAAGTTAACCTTTATTCCAGAAGCTTACTTAATTAATAAGACTAATTTTTTTTCTCTCCTTAAATAGCCTCGAATAATGCAAAAGGTAAATAAGATAATATAAATAATAATAATAAAAACATGTAAAGAAACAGTCACTCGGTGGAACCGACTTAGAAATACCCTACACCTATTTGGTTAAAAATTTAAGGACATATCCATAAGTCATTTTAACACCATAAAAGCTGTTATTAATTTGATCGTAAGACATAGCTAACCAAATTAACTTTATAATACTAATAAAATATTCTAATTACACTATCTCTTTAAAAATGTTACAAATTCTTTCTAAAAACAAACAAACTTGAAATAAATGAAAATATATTTATTCCAATTCAATTACAAAATGAAAAAATTCTAATTATTAAATTTTGTGATAAAAAGATACTATATAAAGCATAATATATTTAATAAACCAAATTTTTAAAAATTGCAATTATATTAAATGCTTAGTTTATATACCTAAGAGAAAAGCTTATAAACCCAAAATATGCAATAAATATATTTCTAAAATACAAATACAAATTTAGACCTTTTCATATAATTCATTTAAATAAAAAAATAAATTTTACATAAATGCAGCAAGTACCTTTGAATATATCTTAAGTATCGTACACAATGTCTTAATTGTATATAACACAATGGTAATAATTCAATAAAATATATGATATAGTAAAAATTAAAAAAAGGAATGTAATCGTTTTTTAAAAAAATATTCTGTTTTTACTTTAAAAAATATTATACATAATATGTTTTATGGTAAAATTCTTAGCCTTTTAAAAATATAAAAGAGTTAAATAAAAACGGAAATAGGAAAGAACCCTCGTGTATCAAATTTAAAGTTTCTATCTTTATGAATTTCGAAGATAAGCTTTTTAATTTTGGGATTTCTTAGGAGGCACTTGAACCACCACTACAATTAAGTCTAAATTTCAGGGACACATAAGAAATAGGAAATATATTTTTTGGCTTCGAAATTAAACTCGATCACAATCAATTCCCATGGTACTTTCATTACTAGTAACCTAGAGATTAAATTTCATCAAAATACCGGCATTATTTTTTGAGTTATGGTGTTTTTAAGATATATGTTTGTTAGTCCTTGAACTTTTCAAGGGTTCCAGAACCCGAAACAATTATACGATTTCGCCCATATGCAGTCCCGTCATACTTTCAATAGTAGTTAACCCTTGTACACCATTGGAACGTTCTATCTTAATTTTAAGTTACTAGTTTTATTAATTTCGATGATAAGCTTTTACACATTGGGGTGTCTAAGAGAGGTACTGAACCACCACTCCAATTGATCCCATATTAGGGGGGCACGCAAGAAATAGTAAAGAACACCCTGGGTCAAATATGAAGCTTCTACATTTTTTCAAGTTGCTATCTTTATTAATTTTAACAAGTAAAGAAACAGTCAGTCGGTGCAACCGACTTAGAAATACCCTACACCTATTTGGTTCAAATTTAATGGGAAGTTCATAAGTAATTTTAAAACCATAAAAGATTTTATTAGTTTGTTCTTAAGACATGGCTAACCAAATTAGCTTTATAGTACTATAAAATATTTTCCAATTACTTTATCTATTCAAAAATATTCCAAATTTTTACTAGTTTATCTGTCTAAAAATGTTAAAAACCAAAAAAATTTTAAATAAATGAAAATATATTTATTACGATTCAATTACAAAAGTTAAAAAATTTGAATTATTAAATTTTGTGATAAAAAGCTAATCAAAGCATAATATATTTAATAATTCAAATCGATCAAAAGCTTCTATAATCCGAATTCATTAACCAAACTCGACCAGAACCAATTCCAATGGTACTTTCAATACTAGTAACCTACAGTTTAAATTTCTTCAAAATAGCGGCATCATTTTTTGAGTTATGCTATTTTTAAGATATATGTTTGTTAGCCCTTGAACTTTTCAAAGGTTCCAGAACCCGAAACCATGGTACGATTTCGCCCATATGCAGTCCGCGCTGTATTTTAAATACTAGTGAACCCTTGTACACAATTGGAAGCTTCTATCTTAATTTTAAGTTACTATTTTAAATAATTTCGATTATAATTAAAAGCATATAATAGGTTTTTCTTTCTTCATTGGTTTCGGAATTATGCTCGTTTGGCCTAAATTCAATCAAAAAGTTCTAGGTTCCCAGCCCATGGTCGAATCTCCCAGTATACCTACATGACCTACTTTATTCTTTATTCTTAATGAAGCAAAATGAAGACCATCATAAAAATAGTAGTAATGCAAAATCTGTTAATGCAAAAAGTAGTAGAAAGCGTAAAATGCATTCCGAATTGTGTACAAAGGTTAACTATATATTTAGTAATTAAAATTTTTCAAAATTGCAATTATTTTAAATTGTTAGTTTATGTACCTATTAGAAAAGCTTATAAACGCAAAATATGCTATAGATATATTTCTAAAGTACAATTACAATTTTAGAACTTTTCATATAATTCATTTAAATATAAAAATAAATTTTACATAAATGCAGCAAGTACCTTTGAATATAGCTTAAGTACTGTACACAATGTCTTAATTATACATCACCTTTGGTAATAATTCAATAAAATATATGATATGATTAACATTAAAAAAAAGGAATTTAACCGTTTATTAAAAAAATATTTTATTTTTAATTTATAAAATATTATACAAAATATGTTTTATGGTAAAATTCTTAGCCTTTCAAAAATATAAAAGTGTTAAATATAAACAGAAATAGGAAAGAACCCTCGTGTATCAAATTTAAAGATTCTATCTTCTTGAATTTCGAATATAAGCTTTTTAGTTTTGGGATTTCTTAGGAGGCATCTGAACCAACACTACAGTTAAGTCTAAATTTCAGGGACAGATAAGAAATAGGAAATATATTCTTTGGCTTCGAAATTATACTCGTTTGGCCTTAGATCGATCAAAAGCTTCTAGAACCCGAACTCATTATCCGAACTCGACCAGAACCAATTATGGTACTTTCATTATTAGTAACCTAGAGTTTAAACTTCATCAAAAAATGGGCATTATTTTTTGAGTTATACCGCTTTTAAGATATATGTTCGTCAGCCTTTGAACTTTTAAAGGTTTCAGAACCCGAAACCATGGTGCGATTTCGCCCATATGCAATCCCCGTCATACTTTCAATACTAGTTAACCCTTATACACATTTGAAACGTTCTATCTTAATTTTGAGTTAATATTTTTAATAATTTCGATGATGCTTTTAAACCTTGGGGGGTGTAAGAGGGGTACTGAACCACCACTCTGATTGATCCAAAATTAGGAGAACGCGCAGGAAATAGTCAAGAGCATCCATGTACCAAATTTGAAACTTCTAAATTTTTTTGAAGTTACTATCTTTACTAATTTCGAAAAAATGCTTTAAGGCCTTTGGAACTGTGTGGTTGGTCCCCAACCCACTACTCCAACTGGTGCCAAATTCCAAGGACACTAAGGAGTAGTGGTCCCCAACCCACTACTCCAATTGGTGCCAAATTCCAAGGATACCTATTTTGGAGGTTCTATCTTCATTGGTTTCGGAATTATGCTAGTTTGGCCTAAATTCGATCAAAAAGTTCTAAGTTCCGAACGCGTTGTACATTGCCTACAGTACGCAATCACCGCCGTTGTTCCATTACCAGTACCCTACACCACAAATTTTATGAAGATAGCGTGATTAGTTGTTGAGTTATCGTAATTTTTTATATATGTTCGTTAGCCCTTAGACTGATTAAAAGGTCCAGAATCCGAACCTATGGGCCGATTTCGCCCCTTTGCAATCCCCGCCGTACTTTCAGCCCGAGTAAGCTACAGGTAAAATTTCATCAACATAGCTCCATTATTTTTTGAGTTATCGTGCCTGCGGACGGACGGACGGATGGACGGACATGGATATATCGACTAAGCAGGTCACGCTGATCACTAATATATATACTTTTCCATATCTAGCTCGCTTCCTTTGTTGTTGAGTTATCGTGATTTTTAAATATGTTCGTTAGCCCTTCGATCAATTAAAAGGTCTAGAATCCGAACCCATGGGTCCATTTCGTTCATATGCAATCCCCGCATTACTTTCAGTCCTAGTAACCTACAGTTAAAAATTCATCAAGATAGCTCCATTATTTTTTGAGTTATCGTGCCTTCGGACGGACGGACGGGCGAACATGGCTATATGGACTCAGGCGGTCACGCTGATCACAAATATATATACTTTTCCATATCTAGCTCGCTTCCTTTAGGTGGTTACAAACACCATACCAAAGTAAATATACCACTTTACCTATTCTAAAGGTGTAGGGTATAATAAAGCTTATAAAGAGTCCGAATAATAATATGTATCTTCAAATTTAAATAACGTAACACTTTCCTTCTCTACATTTTTTCGTAAGTCTTTGTTTTTTATCTACTTTGCAGTTGTTGTTTATTAAAAATAGATTCCAGTGTAAAATTACAGTTTAAATTTTACACTAAAATTATGCTTAAACACATAGTAATTTTATAACAGTTTTCCCAATAAAGAAGACTACATTTTTCTCATAAAATCATAAACAAACGACGAAGAGCGTAGTAGAACTTTGAGGTAAGTACAAAAGATAATATAAGTTGAAAAGCAGATTTTTAAACCTTTTATAAACCATCGACTATATTTTATTCAAACGCTGGCAATTCAAGTAAACTGCTATTTACTTGGAATAATGACATAAAAACAAATTTTGTGTACCCTTTTGAACTCTCAATGGAGTTTTAATTTAAGTTGATGTTATTGAAAAAAGTTAACACAAGAATGGTGTACATGCTAATTTTAAAATGTAATAAAGCAATTTTTTTAAAACGAATTTTTTAGGGATTTTTCAACAAATTTATCAAATTTCACTTGAAACTTTTCATAAATATTAAATAACTAGATTTACCCGGCGTTGCCCGGGAGCGTGCAAATTGCAAAAAAGCAAGTTTCGGTCATTTTTTCGAAGTACTGCTTTGGTTAAAAAGAAAACCTCAAAAAAATATTTGTGGAGTTCCGTTAACCCGTTGCGGCCCAACAGCTTTTTATAGGGTTTTTCGTTACTTTGCTATAAATTAGAAATTGTTTAACCGATTGACTTCAAATTTTGTATATGTGTTCCTCTTTGACAATGGAGTTCACTCTATTAACAGACTTGAAATTTGTTACTTCTTGCCGCCCGACAGTTTTTTCAAAAAAAAATTTGGAAAGGTTATTACGTCCAATTTTGCGAAATATTGCTTGGTCGAAGTTTCAAAAACAGGTTTTTTGAGTTGTGTTAACCCATTGTAGAACAACTGCTTTTTACAGATTTTTTCATTACTTTACTCTTAAGCAGAAACGGTTCAATGTAAATTTTGTATGCGTATATGTGTATACTTATCACTCCTACGATTATTAAAAAAAAAAACTTTTTGTAAGTAAATTACGTCCAATTTTTGAAAGTAGGTAAAACTTCTTTTCTTTTAACCGATTGCGAAACAAAAACTTTAAAAATCAGTTTTCAAAACAATTTTAACCATAATCTCTAATTTTTCTATACGTTTTTCTTCTGCTTCCTGACAATTTGGTGCTGCTTGAATTTTTATTGTTAATTTTTAATAATTATGAAAAGTTTTAAGTGAAATTTGAGAAATTTGTTGAAAAATGCCTAAAAAGCTCGTTTTAAAAAAATAGCTTTATTACATTTTAAAATTAGCATGTACACCATTCTTGTGCTAACTTTTTTCAATAACATCAACTTAAATTAAAACTCCATTGAGAGGTCAAAAGTGTATACTAAATTTGCCATTACGTCATTATACTAAGAAATAGCAGTTTGCTTGAATTGCAAGCGTTTAAATAAAATATACCTAATCGATGGTTTAAAAAAGGTATAAAAATCTGCTTTTCAACTTATATTTTGTTTTGTACTTACCTAAAAGTTCTACTACGCTCTTCTTCGTTTGTTTATGATTTTAAGAAATGTTTTAAGAGACTAAAAGATTTTTAAGAGATTAAGAAATTTTAAGAAAAATTTTAAGAGAATTGAGAGAAATGTAGGCTTCTTTCTTGGAAAAACTGTTTGAAAATACTATGTATTTAAACATAACATATACGAAATTGATTTTTTTTTTATTTTTAGATTTTATTTGAAGAAAACTGCAATTTTACACTGGAATCTCTTTTTAAAAAACAACAACTGCAAAGTAGATAAAAAACAAAGACTTACGAAAAAATGTAGAGAAGGAAAATGTTACGTTATTTAAATTTAAAGATATTATTATTCGGATTCTTTATTAGCTTTATTTCTACTATTATTAATATTATCTCATTTAGCTTTTGCACTATTTGATACTTTGATTTGAGAGCAAAAAAATTAGTCTTATTAATTAAGTGAGATTTTGGAATAAAGGTTAACTTGCGTTAATACCAAAAATTTGAAAATTTCATTTAATCATTGGTAAACAGGTCAAAACCAAATTAATCCTGTGGGTTTTTATAATTAAAATGCTGATACAAAATTTTCAATAAAACTCTTTTAATCGTTTAAGCAAATAAAATTTATAGAAAACTTCATGGCGTCGTCGTGGAAAACGGGTTAATCGAACTTAATCCTTAAACATTTTGTAGCCTCTCTTTTGGACTGCACAAACAACCTGTAAAATTAGACACAAATCGGAAACACAATTTTTTTTTGGGTCCCGCCAGAACGAAATGTGTTAATTTATTCGATCCAAATTTATACAACTAATTCCGGTTGTTAAGAGGAACATTTCTGCAAAATTTTAAGTCAATCGGTCTAACCGTTTTGGAGTTGTGGTTTGAGGACCAGTCACACAGTTCCGAAGACCTTAAAGCATATTTTCGAAATTAATAAATATAGTAACTTCAAACACATTTAGAAGTTTCAAATTTGGCACGTGGGTGCTCTTTACTATTTCCTGCGCGTTCCCCTAATTTTGAATCAATCAGAGTGGTGGTTCAGTACCCATCTTAGACCCCCCAAAGTTTAAAAGCTTATCATCGGTTCTTAAAGCTTATCATTTGGTTCAGGTGCCTCCTAAGAAATCCCAAAATTAAAAAGCTTATGTTCGAAATTCATAAAGATAGAAACTTTAAATTTGATACAATAGGGTTCTTTCCTATTTCCGTTTTTATTTAACACTTTTATATTTTTAAAAGGCTAAGAATTTTAGCATAAAACATAATATTATGTATAATATTTTTTAAAGTAAAAACAGAATATTTTTTTAAAAAACCATTACATTCCTTTTTTTTAATTTTTACTATATCATATATTTTATTTAATTATTATCATAGGTTATATATAATTAAGACATTGTGTAAGATACTTAAGAAATGTTCAAAGGTACTTGCTGCATTTATATAAAATTTATTTTTATATTTAAATGGTCTAAATTTGTAAATGTATTTTAGAAATACATTTAATGCATATTTTGCGTTTATAAGCTTTTCTAATAAATAGATAAACTAACCATTTAAAATAATTGCAATTTTGAAAAATTTCTTTCACTTTTGTAATTGAATTGGAATAAATATATTTTCATTTATTTCAGGTTTTTTTTTTTTTTAATATTTTTAAATATATAAATTAGTAAGAATTTGTAATATTTTTTAATAGATAGTGTAATTAGAATATTTTATTAGTATTATAAAGTTAATTTGGTTAGCTATGTCTTACGATCAAATTAATAACAGCTTATATGGTGTTAAAATGACTTATGGATATCTCATTAAATTTGAACCAAATAGGTGTAGGGTATTTCTAAGTCGTTTGCACCGATTGACCGTTTCTTTACTTGTTTTTATTTAAATTGGTTAAAAATTTTCTTGCTTTTCCTGTAGGAGGAATACTGTTTTCAGTGCGAAAAGGTAAATCATTGTGGAGATTCTCTGGATAATCTAAATCTACTTTTAATAAATAACCAAAATCTGAAATATCATAACATCGTTGTTTATGATTATGCTAATAATAAAAATATAACTTTTGAAGGTGAAAACAATGACAAAAAAATTAATTTCACTTTAAATCACTTGTGCTTTAACCATTACTGTAAAACATGTAATGTAGGCTACAAAAATTATCATAATTATGAACGTATCTGTATTTGTTGTCGGCAGTCTCCTGCATGTAATAATATAACTACAACTAGTACATGCAACATTAGAAAACTATCATTTCGAGGTGGAAAATGTTTTTAAAATCGTAAAACAGTTACTACATGTCAAAAATTTCACAAATGCTTAATTTGCTTTAAAACATATTTTCGAAAGATTGATTCCCCACATATATATGTGATATTGTTTCTGTAAAATTTGTACATAAAATTTAGTTTTATGTACTTGTATATATAGAGATTAGTTCATAAATTAAAGGAATAGAAGATTTGTTTTAAAGCATTTTCTCTTCATTTAAATTTAGATGAAATCATTTAAATCATTATAAATCATTATATTACATTCATTTAAATTTAGATAAATTTAGATGAAATTTTTTTTTTATCTCAGTTGTCAAAGTATAAAGACGCACTTTTTTCTAATTCTAAAATAAATTTAAAAAAATTTTTATCTAAATTATTGAAAATAAGTGTATTTAAAAATTTTTGCATTTGGAAAAATAAAAACATATTTAAAAAAAAAGATTTATACAAAAGAGAAAATAGCATATAAAAACTATAATAAAAATAAAAATTTTAAAATAAAAATTGAATCCAAAAAAAATATATTTTGCAGTAATTAAAATTTAATAAAATAAATAACTAATCTAAATAATATAATAAAAACATTTACGAATAACAAGTAAAGAAACAGTCAGTCGGTGCAACCGAATTAGAAATACCCTACACCTATTCGGTTCAAATTTAAGGACATATCCATAAGTCATTTTAACACCATAAAAGCTGTTATTAATTTGATCGTAAGACATAACTAACCAAATTAACTTTATAATACTAAAAACATTTTCTAATTACACTATCTATTAAAAAATATTACATTCTTACTAATTTATCTATTTAAAAATATTAAAAAACAAACAAACTTGGAATAAATGAAAATATATTTATTCCAATTCAATTTCAAAATGAAAAAATTCTAATTATTAAATTTTGTGATAAAAAGATAATCAAAGCATAATATATTTAATAATCCAAATTTTGAAAAATTGCAATTATTTTAAATGGTTAGTTTATATACCTAATAGAAAAGCTTACAAACGCAAAATATGCAATAAATGTATTTCTAAAATACTATTACAAATTTTGAACTTTTCGTATAATTTCTTTAAATATAAAAATAAATTTTACATACACGCAGTAAGTACCTTTGAACATAGCTGAACCACTACAATTAAGTCTAGATTTCGGAGACACATAGGACATAGGAAATGTATTCTTTGGCTTCGAAATTAAACTCGACCACAACCAATTCCCATGGTACTTTCATTACTAGTAAACTAGAGTTTAAATTTCATCAAAATACCGGCATTATTTTTTGAGTTATGGTGTTTTTAAGATATATGTTTGTTAGTGCTTGAACTTTTCAAGGGTTCCAGAACCCGAAACCATGGTACGATTTCGCCCATATGCAGTCACGTCATACTTTCTATACTAGTTAACCCTTGTACACAATTGGAACGTTCTATCTTAACTTTTAGTTACTATTTTTATTAATTTCGATGTTAAGCTTTTGCACATTAGGGGGTCTAAGAGAGGTACTGAACCACCACTCCAATTGATCCCAATTAGGGGGGCACGCAAGAAATATTAAAGAACACCCTGGGCCAAATTTGAAGCTTCTACATTTTGTTTCAAGTTACTATCTTTTTTAATTTCGAAAATATGCTTTAAGGTCCTCGGAACTGAGTGGCTGGTCCCCGACCAACTACTCCAATGGGGCCCAAATTTCCAAGACACTTAGGAAATAGGAAGGGACACCCTGATGCGAAATTTGGAGTTTCTATCTTCATTGGTTTCGGAATTATGCTAGTTTGGCCTGAATTCGATCAAAAAGTTCTAAGTTCCGAACCCATTGTCCAATTCTCACCGTACGTAATCGCCGCCGTAGTTTCATTACCAGTAACCTACCGCACAAATTTCATGAAGATAGCCTAATTAGTTGTTGAGTTATCGTGATTTTTTATATATGTTCGTTAGCCTTGACACCGATAAAAAGTCCAGAATCCGAACCCTTGGGCTGATTTCGCCCTCATACAGTCCGCGCTGTACTTATAGCACTAGTTAACCCTTGTACACAATTTGAACGGTCTACCTTAATTTTATGTAACTATTTTTAGTAATTTCGATTATAAGCTTTTAAAACTTGGAATGTCTGAGAGCGGTACTGAACCACCACTCCAATTGATCCCAAATTAGGTGAACACGCAAGAGATAGTAAAGAACACCCTTGTGGCATATTGGAAGCTTCTATATTTTTCAAGTTGCTATCTTTATTAATTTTAAAGATATGCGTTAAGGTCTTCAGAAATGTGAGGCTGGTCCTCGACCCACTACTCCAATGGGGCCCAAATTTCTAAGACACTTAGGAAATAGGAAGGGATACCAAATTTGGAGGTTCTATTTTCATTGGTTTCGGAATTATGCTCGTTTGGCCTAAATTCGATCAAAAAGTTCTAGGTTCCGAACCAATAGTCCAATCCCGACCTTACGTAATCCCCGAAGTAATTTCATTACCAGTAACCTACAGCACAAATTTGATGAAGATAGCGTCATTAGTTGTTGAGTTATCGAGATTTTTTATATATGTTTTGTGTCCAATTTTACAAGTTGATTTTGCAGTCCAAGAGAGAGTCAGCAAAAAGTTTAAGTTAAGTTCGACTAACCCGTTTTCCACGACGACGCCATGAAGTTTTCTGGAAATTTTATTTGCTTAGACGGTTAAAAGAATTTTATTGAAAATTTTGCATCAGCATTTTTATTATAAAAACTCACAGGATTAATATGGTTTTGACCTGTTTACGCGTTTTGCAAAAAAATTCAATGAAATTTTCAAATATTTGGTATTAACGCAAGTTAACCTTTATTCCAAAAGCTCACTTTATTAATAAGACTAATTTTTTTGCCCTCAAATAGTTTCAAAAAGTGCAAAAGCAAAATGAGATAATATTAATAATAATAAAAATAAAGCTAATAAAGAATCCGAATAAAAATATCTTTAAAATTAAATAACATAGCATTTTCCTTCTCCACATTATTTCGTAAGTCTTTGTTTTTTATCTACTTTGCAGTTGTTGTTTTTTAAAAATATGTTTCAGTGTGAAATTGTAGTTTTCTTCAAATGAAATCTAAGAATCAAAAAATTCAATTTCGTATATATAATGCTTAAATAGATATATAATATAATAACATAATGGCAAATTTAGTATACCCTTTTGACCTATAGTCATATTAATTCAGTTAACATTATTCACTGGAAACCTACCTCCTTCAACTCTATCGTCAAGGAGCACCAATTTGTCAAGAAGCACCATGCATAGAGAAATTAGAGATAATCGTTCAAACTGTTTTGCAAAGTGTTTTTTAAAGTTTTTGTTTCGCAATCGGTTAAAAGAACTCAAGAAAACATTTTTAAGCATTCCCTTAATTCAAAGAAGTTTTACCTACTTTCAAAAATTGGATGTAATTTAATTACAAATTTTTTTTTGGACAATCGTCGGTTCGGCAGGGATTAACAAATTCCAAATCTGTTAGTAAAGTGAACTACCTTTTCAAAGAGGAACACATATGCAAAATTTGAAGATAATCGGTTAAATCATTTCTAATATATAGCAAAGCACCGAAAAAACCTATAAAAAGCGGTTGGGCCACAATGGGTTAACGGAACTCGATAAATATTTTTTGTGGCTTCATTTATAAGGAAAATAGTATTTCAAAAAATTGGCTGAAACTTGCTTTTTAACAATTTGGAAGCTTCCTGTCAACGCCGGGTAAATCTGCTAGTTTAATATATAAAGGAGAAAATTTGTTTGTTTGTTTGTTTGTCCAGGATTCACGTGAAAACCACTGGTCCGACTTTCACAAAATTTTAAAGGAATAATTCTGAGAGCCCGAGGGGTGACATAGGCTATGTCACATTTCTATAATTCAACAGGTTGCGGCTCCAGAGCCGTTTAAAACTTTTTCGTTTTTTGTATGACGAGTCTAAACGGTTTGACCGATTGACTTGAAATTTTGCACAAATGTTCCTCTTAGCAACCGGAATTAGTTTTTTTTTACAAGGGAATTTTGGATTCGAAAAGAGAAGCTGACACAAATTTTTGTTGAGTTCGGTTAACCCGTTTGGGCACGAGGGCCCAATGAAGCTTTTTCAATATTTTTAATGTCGAGTCAAAACGGTTTTACGGATTGACTTAAAATTTTGCACTGTTCCTCTTAGCAACCGGAATTAGTTTTAGAAATTTGCTTAGAATAAATTAACCCATTTCGGCCTGGCGGGCTTCCAAAAATGTTGTGTTTCCGATTTGTGTCCAATTTTACAAGGTGGTTTCGTAGTTGAAGAGAGGGTCTGGCACAAATTTTTGTTGAGTTCGATTAACCCGTTTGGGCACGAGGGCCCAGTGAAGCTTTGACAATGTTTTTGATGTCGAGTCAAAACGGTTTGACCGATTGACTTGAACTTTGCACAAATGTTCCTCTTAGCAGCTGGAATCGTTTGCATAAATTTGGCTGGAATAAATTAACCCTTTAAAAAAATGTTGTGTTTCCGATATGTGTCTAATTTTACAGGTTGATTTTGCAGTCCAAAAGAGAGGCTGCAAAAAGGATTAGTTAAGTTCGATTAACCCACTTTCCACGACGACGCAATGAAGTTTTCTATAAATTTTATTTGCTTAAGCGATTGAAAGAAAACCCTCAAGGTTAATTGGGTTGGACCTGTTTACGCGTTTTGCACAAAGATTCACTAAAATTTTCAAAGTTTTAGTAGTAACGCAAAATAACCTTATTCCAAAAGCTCACTTTTTTTTTTTTGTTTTTTTTTTACAAGGGAATGGAAAGCTCGAAAGCCACCCATTGAAACTATGCGGTGTTTCTTTGGGTGGTGTATGATTTTAACACACCAAAACCACACCCTTTTTGAACCAAACTTTAGGAGGGACATGTAATACAAATGTACAGTTTGGTTACAGAGATGAGGATATGGAAGGATTTAGGATTATGGTGGAAGTTATTTGGATTATGGGGGATGGGGAAAATTGGATGGAATGTTTAGAAGAAAGATGTTAATGTTCTTCTTAAATTTGGTTAAATCGTAGATATATACATTATCAACTTTAGGGAACACATTTGATGGAATATGGTTCCATAAACGAGATGAGCGCATGACAAACGAATTTCCATAAGCCGTGTTACGCCATCTAGCTAGTTCAACTGTGTAGGGATGAGCACCTGTTGCTCTCCTTGTTTCGCTTTGGAAAATCTTGAATGGAGGCATAAGTTATTTGATTTCTTTAGAACAGGTGTTAGTCCCTACAAGATATCTATAAAACAAGGTCAGTGACCCAACAGTTCGACGATGGCTAAGTGGAGTGAGCGTTGAGGTAACACTGAGATTATATATAAGACGAATAGCTCTGTTTTACACTTTATCGACATATCCGAGGGCCGTAATGGGAGCACCAGCCCAAATATGTCCATTATACTCCATTTTCGGCCTAATATAAGTTTTATAGAAATTGAGGAGATCAGAGTATGAGAACTAAGTGTTGCAGCGATACAAGAAACCCAAACATTTAGCAGCGTCCTTAGCTACTCCAAAAAAAAGATTTGACCAAATCAATTTTTGGTTTAACTCAATCCCCAAAATGTTTAAGTTTTCCGTATGCTGCAAAGCCTCTCCTTAAAAAAATAGGTTCGGAATAGTTGTTGCTATTTTTCGCGAGACTAGACAGTCTCGAAGCTATGGATTGGATTGGAGGTTATTCATAGTAGGTCATTTTTAAATATTAGGAAAAGGCTGGGTGATAAAACAGATTGCTGAGGGACACCAGCATTTATTTTAAAATCTTTGGATGAATATCCATCGATAAGAACACGAATCGTGCGATTCGAAAGGAAATCTCCAATCCATTTAACAAAAACCCTACCTAGACCTAAAGCCTTGCATTTTGCCAATAAAACATCATGCCAAACTCGATGAAAAGCTTTAGAATATCCAAAGCCACAACATCAGACTCACCAGAATGGTGAAGACTGATATTAAGCTTTTCGCACAGGTAAGTCATGAGATCACCAGTTGAACGACGGGCTCTGAACCCGTATTGTCGATCATGAAGCAAACCTTTACGATCTAGATATTTCAAAAGCTTATAATTTATAACTTTTTCCATTACTTTGGAGAGGACCGAAGTAATAGCAATAGGTCGGTAGTTAGATGGATCGCTTTTATCACCTTTTTTTAGGAATTGGAAAAACATTTGCAACCTTCCATTGGGTAGGATGAATACCCGAAGTAAAGGAAAGATGGAAAAGGTTGCGCAGAGCTTTTGAAATGGAAGTATATGGTTTTTTGAGGACGGTAGTTGTAATACCGTCCGGACCGGCTGATTTTCTTGTATCAAGATTCTTCAAGATTTTCATCACTGCTCGCGTCCTAAAGTATATTATACCAAAGGAGCAGCCTGGAATAGATGGAGATCTTTGAGTTGACTGAGGCAGTAATGAGTTAGAAGCGAACTGTTTGCCAAACAAATTCGCTTTTTCATTTGAATCTGAGACGATGTGGTTGTTTATATCAACAAGTGGAGGAAAATAAAACCCGCTATTGTCCTCTTTTAGATTTTTTGCAAAAGTCCAAAAGGACTTGCTTTTATTGGGCATGTGTATTAGTTTTCGTTTCAACTTTTGGTTGAACAATAATTTTTGCTTGTTGATAACTGTCTTACATCTGTTCCGAATCACTTTCTAGTTGGTCCTGTGAGCCTCCAAACCACTGTCCCGGTACTTTTTCAGGGCTTCCTCTTTTTTTTTTAGAATGGCTTCTTTATCTATAAATCGCATTTGTAATTAAACTAAGTTTTGGGTTTCCGTTTCATAGATTTCATGGAGTGAGGTATAAATAATCTCATTCCAAGTAGAATAGTTTCACTAATCGCATTAGCAGCAAAGTCAACATTCCCAGCACGGAAGCACAGTGACCAATCAAAGGTTTTGTAAAAATTGTTCAGGCCGTCCCAGTAGCATGGTTATAATGCCATACCAATTTTTTGGGAAGGGAGCTTTGGTTGGACGCCGACCTTGCCCGGAAGCTTGTATTGACCAAACAGTGATCAGAACCCCCCAGAGGACAACCAACTGAAACCGAATACTTTTCAGGGTGTGTGGTTAGAAACAGTTCCAAGAGGTGACCTTCTTGATCAGCACGGTCAGGGATTCTAGTGGGATTTTTAACAAGTTGAAATAGAGTAGAAAATAATTCAACTTGTTTCCGAATCGAGTTTTGACTCGGAGAAGAGGTAGTGGAAAAGTGAAGCCAATCTTTGTTATGAACATTAAAATCCCCCGACAGAACATTTTCGGTCTCAGGAAAACAATCGAGAATTTCATTAATAAGACTAATTTTTTTGCTCTCCTTAAATAGTCTCAAATAATGCAAAGCTAAGTGAGATAATATTAATAATAATAAAAATAAAGCTAATAAAGAATCCGAATAATAATATTTTTAAAATTATATAACATAACATTTTCCTTCTCTACATTTTTTCGCAAGTCTTAGTTTTTATCTACTTTGCAGTTGTTGTTTTTTAAAAAAAGATTTCAGTATGAAATTGCAGTTTTCTTCAAATGAAATCTTAAAATCAAAAAAATCCATTTCGTATACATTATGCTTAAAAACATAGTATTTTAAAACAGTTTTTCCAAGAAAGAAGCCTATATTTCTCTCATAAAATCATAAACAAACGAGGAAGAGCGTAGTAGAACTTTCAGGTAAGTACAAAACAAATTATAAGTTGAAAAGCAGATTTTTAAACCTTTTCTAAACCATCAACTATATTTTATTATTATATTTTAATGGTGTACATGTTAATTTTAAAATGTAATAAAGCACTTTCTTTAAAACAAATTTTTAGGGATTATTCTAGCAATTTTTCAACATATTTATCAAATTTCACTTTAAACTTTTCATAATTATTAAATAATAATAAAAAAAAATTTTTAATTCAGTTAACATTTCTCCAGAAATCCACCATCCTCAACTTTATCGTCAAGGAGCACAAAAGTGTCAAGAACCACCACGTATAGAAAAATTAGAGATAATCTTTAAAACTGTTTTTAAAGTTTTTGTTTCGCAATCGGTTAAAAGAACTCGACAAAACATTTTTTTAAACATTCCCCTAATTCACAGAAGTTTTACCTAGTTTCAAAAATTGGACGTAATTTACTTACAAATTTTTTTTTGAACAATCGTCATGAGTTAACAAATTCCAAATCTGTCAATAGAGTGAACTCCATTCTGAAAGAGGAACACATAAACAAATTTTGAAGTCAATCGGTTAAACCATTTCTAATTTATAGCAAAGTAACGAAAATACCTATAAAAAGCTGTTGGGCCACAAGGGGTTAACGGTACTCCACAAAAAATTTTTTTAGGCTTTCTTTTTAACCAAAGTCGTACTTCAAGACATTGGCTGAAACTTGCTTTACAATTTGCACGTTCCTGTTAATTTTTTTTTCTTAATTTTTTCTTTTAAATTGTTGATTTTGGTGTTTTTAATTTGTTTCTAATCAAAAAAAAATAAATTTTTATTTGCAGTCCGGTGGTGGAGTGTATTAAATATTTAATCAAGTTAAGGAGTTCAGTTTCAATTTTAGTAGTATTTTTTTTATATTTATTAAATTTTGGGAAGTTTTTTTCTTTTTTTATTCAATATTACTGTTGTTTATAACATGGCTGAACGTTTTGCTAACTAATTTTAAATAAAAAGTTTTTTATTTTACTTCCTAATATACTTCCTAGCCATATAAAAAAATAAATCCCTTCCAATAGAATTAAAAATTTAAAAAAAAAAGGTTTTTCTCTTTATTAAAATTTAGATATAATTTATTGTAAATAGTTTATGTCCTATATTATTGACACTGTTTGGTGTTTAGATAATAACATAAGATTGAAAAACACTTTATCTTTAAAGTTTTTATAACCTATTAAACTACAAAACCAATTATTTTTTATATATTTAAAAAAAAAAAGAACAAAAAAAATAAATACATTTTATTTGTTTATTACATACATTTAATTATTAATAGTTATATTTGTTTCTTTTTTTATTTTTTAACTCAAAAAAATTTTAACAAAATAAAGTAAACTTTCAATAAAACTTGTTACATCTATTTTCATATATTAACATTTTACATTTAATTTATTTAATAACACTATTAACTACAACTTAATAACATATCACTAAACTTAAGTTAAATAATTCACTAAATTATTAATTTATTTTTTTTTTTATTAAATTAAAATATTAAAATTTTTCAAAATATAAGAACTTTTATGTTAATTTCAAAATAAATAATAAACTCTCACTCCCCTCTCACTCCTGTTCAGTCAGCTATTAATCTAGTTGCATTCCAATTTGTTAAATATACATATTATAATTTTAATATTTTATTAAATTATAATTTAAAATTTTATATTTTTTTTTTATTCTTTTTTATTTATTAATTTTTTTAATTTAATTTCAGACAATATTACATTTGTAATAATATTTTTACATTTAATAAATTTTAATTTTATAATAATTATTTTTTGACAATCTTGCTATGTTTCGACTTTATGTACGAAGCCAAGTATATTGGTGTTGTTTTTTGCTGCAGTGATTCTGCTATCGGCCACTATCTCATGCTGGAATATACCTTCCTACAGTATGGAATAAATGACCGCAGCTGCGTTACTGTGAGCAATCCACATTAGATTGATAGTTTTTATTGAATTAAGAGATTCCATTTATTATTTTCGTATAGTTGAAATTTTTCTTGAAATCTAAATCTGATTTATGTAGAGTCAAATCAGCATAAATTTTGCAAATATTAGGCTAGAGTCCAATCATTTCGGAGTATATGCTCAAAAAATCCAGCCGCGTTGGCACTAAACGAAACTCAGGTTTTTTCAAACCATTGCAGAGTTTGATATTTTATCGGATTCCATAATTAGTATCCTTCAGGAAAATTCTGAAACTGAAATCGATGTAGCCGGTGATTTCAATGTGCACAATAAAAATTGGCTTCTTTACTCTCCTCATACATCGTAACAAGGCAAATATTTAGAACTTTTCAGCGCTCTTCATCAACTTAATAAATTGGTGAAATAACGCACTCGCATATCAAATTGTTCAAGCCATACTGCTTATATTCTGGATCTATTTCTAACTTATCATCTGGAAAATACAAAAGCTCATTGGGCAGTTCTGACCGTTGTCTTATTAGTTTTTAATTCCAAATTCAAAATTTAACTAATCAAAAAGTTCCCCCCCAAACATAAATTTGGCTCCACAACGAAGCCAACTAAGATGGTTTAAATTCCTTTTTCAAAGACTTGAATTGGTCTCTTTTTTTCAACAATAGAAATATTGATGTAGCTGCTAATGCATTAACTAGCGCTATACTCCTTGGCATGAATATTTTCATACTAATTAAGATTAAAAGTGCCAAACATCCCAACCGCAATTGGTTAAACGAAAAATGTAGGCAAGGTATTAAGAAAAAAAAAACGCTTTCTTTGAGTACAAGAGGCAACCAATCGAAAGCAACCGGACTTCATTCACAGAAGTTAGTAAGCGTTGCAAAAAAGTTTTAAGGCAGCAAAAATATGAACATGATTTTTTATTAAGACAAAAAGTTATTCGCTCTTAAAAAGGTAGCATAAGTTTTTGGTCACTTGCTAAATATGTATAAAACAACTTTAACTCTTCTACAACTCCCCCACTGATTTATAATATTGCTGTCATTGTTGACCCTGAACAAAAAGCAGATTTGCTGGCTCAAATATTCGCAGCCAACTCAACACTGCCGAGAACAACTTCTCTCCTCCAGTCTATGCACCAGTAAATTCAAAGATTAAAAAATATATTGTCGGCCTTGGGTTGTTTCTAATGTTCTTAAGGGTCTGAATATTCACAAATCTTTATCATTTCTGGATCATACCCTTCTACTCGAAAGTTGATTATGTCCAGCCATTCCGAAAAAAGGTGTCCATAGCCATCCTGGAAATTAAAGACGAATTGTCCTAAAATCAGTACTATCAAAGATTATGGTGTTAATAATTAACTTCCATTTAAAAAGTTATTTGGAAAGTAATGGACCAACAATGTGACCTCATATGTGACCAACAATGTGGTTTTAGTTCAAATAGATCAACAGGTGATCTGTTGACTTTTTTGTCTGAAAAATGGGGTGGTTGCTTGGAAAAATATGACGAAACCAACATAATTGCTCTGGATATTTCCAAAGCCTTTGATCGCGTTTGACATGCCGCACTACTAAAAAAGTTAGAAGCATTCGATTTCGGAAAAACTTTCAATTCATGGATAGAATATTTCCTTTCACACCGTTCAATACAAGTTGTATTGGATTGCTATATTTCCAAAAATTTTGAAATCAATGCTGGTGTCCTTCAAGATAAAAAAAAGGGACAGTGATCATAAATAAAATCAAATACAATTGATTTAAAGGGTTTAGGTATAAAAGGAAGTTAAGCAATTGGACGATAATTAGTTATACCATTTTTTAGATTTTTTTTTGAGAACTGGTCTAATCAAAGCAATTTTCCAAACCGAAGGGAAGATACGAAAAGTTAAAAAGGAATTGAATAATAATAATAATAAAAATATAATATAAATAGAGGACCAGATAATGAAGATGAACAATATTTTAAGAATATGTTTGGGATGCCGTCTGTCCCAGGACAAGGATTATCATGAAGCTTAATCAAATTATATTGGAATCAATATGAATATTACTCATTGTAGTTTTAGGAAAGTTGTTTAAATGATTAAAATTATCTTCATTTAATTAAAAAGTAGAAAAAAATAACTAATTAAGAAAAAATTTCTCAAAAATTCGGAAATGACATTAAAATCACAACTACTAGAGTTTTTATAATTCTTACATTTTTTTTTTTTTTTTTTTTTTTTTTAAGCGCTAACTGTTCAACTGTTAGGCTAATAAGCCTGTCTATACCATAGGTACATGTTGGAACAGGGGTTCATATTATATTCGTGTTATTAGAATTGGTCTTATTGAATTCCACATACAATTTAAACATGAGATAGTACTAGGCCTTATAACATGTAGAAACGTCTTAGATTTTCAATATTTACAATTCTATTTTTTGTTTATATTGTAATATTTTATATTTTAGTTATATGGTATTCTATATCTGCGAGTTATATTATTTAATTAAATTATTTGTTTATATTTTGCATTTATTTATATTTTTATATTAAAGTATTTTTTATTAAAGATTTATAACTATTAATTATTGATTATGCCATTAATTTGAACCCAATTGCGAATGGTAGCTGAGTTGAGTCGAAAACCAGAAAAGTTTTTTTCACTTTTACTAGAATTCGAACCCGGGCCCTTCCGCATGAAAGGTCGGCACTCAACCGCTGTGCCACCCAGCATAAGGGATATTCATTTTTTTAATGAATTTGCACCAAGCTTTATTTTTTCTATTTCACAATTTTTTAAGATTTTCTGTTAAACACAGCGGAGAAATTATCAGTTGCAACATTTTGTAGAAATTATCAGTTGCAACATTTAAATTAGAAGAGATCGAAAATGGAAAATTATAAGAAGTAAGATAATTATCAATATAATCAAAATTTGTGAAAATTAAAACGATATAAATATTGGAAGGCATAAGAAAACAAAAAGAAAAATAAATGGGGTGATGACAATCGTGAATTTCAACCAGTAAACTTGGATAATTAATAAAATCAACATTACTGGGAAAGTAACAATTGCGAAGAACAGAAAGTATTTTTAACAGCTATCAATACACCACCACCATTAGGAACCTTATGAGATAAAGAAGATTCATATCTGTGTTCCCTATATACAGTGTAAGGAGAAGGAAAATTTCAAGATTATTTATTGAAGAAGTAAGCCATGTTTCAGAAAAAACAAATAGATCAAAATTTAAAATAGTAGAATTTAAGAAAACTTTTTTAGTTTTGGTACGTAATCCTCGTACATTTTGATAATAAATAGTTAATTTATAAAATTCAATATTAGAAGTAGGTTGCAGAAGACTAATGTTAACTAGATTTTTTCTCACTTGAAAGTGGACGGAAATACTTATCATGATTTTTTTTTACACGTTGAAGATAGTTAATTTTATTAGATGAGATATGTGAAACAAAGTTTTAAATCGGTCAAAACATTTTCAGCTGAAATATTATAGGTTTCATGATATCTAACAAAAATATTACGTAAGTCATTAATATCAGTTGGTAGTCCTTCTTTTTTAATAGTTATTTTTAGCGAAGTATTTTCCACCAAAATTTGATTTATCGTGAAGATATGCGAGGTATAATCTGACAATATCAAAAATTCTACTGTTCCTTGAAGAGCTTTTTGAGTAAGTTTACGACCGGTGGCAACAGAGGATTTAAGGTTGGTGAAGCTGTATTTTGTAAAATATTATAGATCTATAGGTAATAGATTAAGTAATTTTATTAGAAGGGGTTATAATTGTAGTAAAGTTGGGAAGTTTAACTTGCGGCATAAAAGTTTCACCTTGAATAAAATTTTGATATTTAACAAACTTGTTCGAAGCTGATTTTTTAATTTTTGAAAATTTATTCCTTAGAAAAGAATCACTAATATGTTTATTTATAGCAAGTTGTGGCAAGTCGTTAGAATTACCAGACCTTATTAGAATTATGACTTTATTAGAATTGTTACTTTCATTTATATTTTTGAATAATTTAGGAAGAACAACAGAACTACTAGAATCAACCTTATTAGAAATGTTAACTGTATTAATATTTGAAGTAGGAATAGTATTAAAACCAGTTGCAACATTATTATTAGATTCTTTAGTATTATCAGTATTTGAAATATTTTGGTAAGAGGGGCTTAGTGGAGGGGTAATAATAGATAAATCAAGTAAATTTTTTAAAGACGAATTAGTATTTAAAGAAGGTTTATTTTTAATTTTAAAATTTTTAATAAAATAATCTGTACTTGGGTCCTGTAGAACTTTTTTTTATATTTTTATTAACTTTACCTTTGACCTGAGGCTTGCTTAATTCAATAACATCACCAACTTTATTACATATGTTAATATTACTAGGATGTTGTAATTCTCAATGAGTAGACGGAAACAGAGATAAAAGGCACAAATATTTCTTTTTATTCATCTTTGTCCGCTTCGGTGTTAAATTAGTACAAGCTAGTGAGCCAACGTTAAATTCCGCTTTTATAAACTGTGCTAATTTCACTTCGTCAAAAAAACATGGGACGCCTTTTAAAAAGGTAGATAAGTAATTGATATCACTAGTAGTTGCCGATTAATTTGAATCCATAAGCTTGGTAATCCTAGTACTCCATTCATCTTCAGTCCATCAAGTTCCAAATTTATGTAATGATATACTGTCCGTTTGCACACTTTTATCACAATTATTTGGAATATTAGGAATGGTGTTAACCTGAATTGCTTTATTAATAGTTGGTGATTTACTTTTATTTACATTCCGAATTGCAAAATCAGAGGTTTAAGCATTTCAAGATGATTAAGAGTTTTGCAATTCAGTATACAAAATTATGTAACTATTCAGCATTAATGTTAGCATACTCCTGATGAACATAGTCTGTATGTTTGGTAACAGCGGCTTCAATACGTTCAAAATTATCGAGAGCTACTGCGACTTTGTGATTTTATCAAAATTGTTGGTAATTTGAGTAGAAATTTCGGTTAATAGCTCTATTTGCAATTGCGAAAACATATTACTAAATACATTATTTCTATCAGTAGCCATTTCTACTCTCTGCCATTTTATTACATATTGTGTCGAATGATTTGGCCATATCGCTAAATTAATTCTGATTTGAATCTATTGCCAGATATCCCTTACTAATTAAACCAGTATTTCTATCATTCATATCATCTATTAACCTACTAAGATTGTCATACATACTTCTCAGTAAAGATTCATGATGCCTATAATAATCGCATTTAAACCAATTTTGGAGAGAAGGATGGTACCAGTCCCTACCGGCTCCCATGCAAACACCATGCCACTTACGTTTGCAAAACGCTTTGCATACAAAATAATTAGATTTCTTATCGGTGATCATGCAGTTTAAAAGATTACATTTAGAATCCATTATGAAATCTCAAATTTATATTAAAATTATTGATAAAAATAAATTATAAACAATTTTTAAAATGTTTTTAAGTTAAAAGTTTAAAGTTTGTTAAGTTATATAAAATTTGATTTTGCTTAAACATTAAGTATCACTTTTAATAGAATTTAATTTAGTTATTAATAAAATTATGATACAATCAGCAAAACATTTAAATAATTTGATTAAATACACTTTTAATAATATCAGCAAAAAATAAAAATTAAAAAAGTTAGTATTGCGAATACATATGTATCAATTTTAATATAGTTCAAGATATTAAAAAAAAAATGATGCAATAAGGAAATAAGTTCGAATTACTTAAATTATTTTTATTTTTATTATTAAAAAAATGTGATGTAAGTGCACTTCGGAAAAATATTCAATTAATAAGTAATAAACTTATTTTTTTATTTTTATTTTATTTTTAATTTATATTTTTAATTCGTAAATTAATATACCGCGCTTTCACTATATTGGTCGACAAATCAATGACCTTCTATCCATGACCTCCAACAAAACTCATAGCTTTGCTGATGAAAGCACTCTAGATAGTTCTAACCTTTTGAACCAAAGTTTCAAGTTCCGCAATACTTTACATCTCCAAACCTACTTCATATTTATAAAACCTGCTTTCGGCCGAGACTAGAGTATAGTTCTCACAAGTTTGCAGGAGCCCCCAGGCCCGCTTTTCAATATCTGGATAAGACGTAAAAGAGTGCTGTTCGTAGTATTAATGATAATAATAAGCTAATTCAAATTCATATACAGTAGAGCTTTTTAGAACAAGAACTCTGAAATTTAGGAACTCTTTTCTAAGTCGCATCTCAAAATTGTGGAACTCATTACCGCCATAATATGTGTTTCACAATACATTTGATCTAGAAATATTCAATGAAGAAGTCAACTTATACCTCTTGGGTTGCGCATTCAACCCTTAATAGATATTTATATTTATGGCTTGTCGTTACTTTTCAGCCATAATACTGCGCAAGTAGCTAGGGTGCCTATCGCATTATTTTGACTATGGATGGAAGTTGTATTGGTTGAATAAAAATCTCACAATATCTGGGGGATTAGGATTTCAGGTACTCTTTAAAAATTTTCCTCCCTTAGAAAACAAAAAAAATATTAAAATTTAATTTCCTTCTTAATCTTATGAAAATATAAAAGTATTAAATAAGAAAAAAAATAAGAAGAGTTAAATTTTAGGAGTTGCGTGGGAGATACCCGAGCCAACACTCCAATTTATTCCTTTCACTGATCATAAGTTGCCGAAACTTTGTCCGATTTCTCAATCACCATTTGCACCGTTCTTTCATTACTAGTTAACTCTTATACGAAATTTGAAAGTTCTATCTAAATTTCAAGTTACCATCTTTATTAATTTCGAAGATAAGCTTTTGAATATCAGGAAGTCTAGGAGAGGTACCTGAACCAACGCTGCAATTGAGTAAATATTTTGGGAACACGCAGGAAATGGCAAAGAGCATCCTTGTAACTATTTTTAAGCTTCTATATTTTTTTCAAGTTACAATATAGATAGCTCCATTAGTTTTTGAGTTATCGTTCCTACAAACGCACGGACAGATATTGCTAAATCTATTTAGGAAGTGACGCTGATCACAAATATATACTTTCTCACATCAAGCTTGCTTCCTTTCGTTGGGTACAAACGCCATATTCACCATTTCGTAGGTGTAGGTACAAAAAACAAGTTATAAAAAAAACCAAGGGTTTTTAAAAAGCACATTTTCAAAATTATATAGAGTTTCTTACTGAGTATTTTATCATCATATAAAAAAATTAATGATAATATTATAGTTTAGTTATTTCATCAATTTATTAGTTATGAATAATAGTGAAATCAATACTTAAAATATAATCCCAATGCACTCAAGAAAACCTGTTAAAAAGTGCCAAATGTAATGTTGGAGCTTCAATGTTAACGTTTAATTTTGGAAAAACATACACTGGTGAATAAGTTACTGTTTTATAAAAACATAAAACATTTAATTTTGAATACCTAGTAGTCCTTTAAGGGGGAAGGTTCCCAAAATTTTTGCTTAGAAAACTTATGGTGGATCTGTCCAACCCTTCCTGTCCCCACCACCCTATTTTTTTAGGTTCTAGGAAATCAATTGTGAACTCCACCAAAATTTGGAGTTTTACCTAGAATTTTATTATCTAAGCAAAAATGGTTAAAACTACGAGACAGTTTCTTCAATTTAAAGAAACTCTTTTACAGGTGTTTAAAAATAGAATAATTTCAATTTTCGAGCCCTTATAGTTCCTAAACTGGGCGCTTGACAAAAAAATTTTGTTGATCGACTACCACTTATTTCAGGAGGTCTAACCTCTCCCAAAATTTCAAAACCAAAGCTTGAACCGTTTAGGAGATTGGTGGGGTCGACAATTTTGCAAAAATTGAGTTTTTTATAATGGTAAATTTTAGTACCGTATGGCAACTCTATAACTTTTAGCTGTGTATTTTTGTGAAAGTTGTAAAATTACTGTTTTTAGATTGAAAATACATTTAAGAGAACTCCTGTTATACTATTTTAAATATAGGGTTTTTTCGGGGGCTGTAGCTTCGTCACCCTTCAAAACTAAGAAAAACCTTTGACACATTTTTAAATATAATTAATCAGGTTTCAATTTTGTATATCACTAACAAAAAATTTGAACAGGTGTTCAAGTTACAGGTGTTTAAATAGAAAAATATCAATTTTCAAGCTTTTAGAACGCATAAACTGTGGGCTTGACAAAAAAAAATTTTGTTAACCGACTCCTACTAGTTTCTAAGGATTTATCTTTTCCCAAAATTTCAAAACCCTAGCTTGAACCATTTAGAAGATTTGTGTGACCAAAACTTTTGCAAAAATAAAGTTTTACATAATGGTAAATTTTAGTACCGTATGGCAACCCTAAATATTTGTCTTTTAAAAATTCATAAAGTTTATAAAAGCAGCTATTTTGTACCGTTTTCAGATTGAAAATACACCTAACAGAACTCTTGTTATAACTATTTAAAAATATGGCTTTTTCCAACTTTGGGGGGCTGCACCTCCGTAACGGGTAGGGATACAGAAAAAGGTTCTGCTACAAAATTATTTTTTTTGCCGTGGTTGAAATTTCTTTTCTCTATTTCAAACGATGTAAAAGTTTTTTTAAACATACGGACAGACGGACGGATAGAGTGAAACTATACAGGCACATTTTTACAAATTTTTTTCAAAATGTGCTAAAAATAACAAGAAAAAATTTTAAATTACAATTTATTTGGAGAAAATGATTACTAATCAAATAACTAAAAATGTCAAATCATTATAAAATGAATAAAATTAGTTGGAATAAATAAAGCAAACTTCTGAAAATCGTTCAATCAAATATTATAAATCAGTTCAATCTTTCGAGGGCCACAATAAACCTTTTCTGAAAGTTTTCATACTCATATTTTATAGTATAACTCTTTAAAATTTTTATTTTTTTTAATTAAGTTAGGGCTTTCAACTGTTAGGCTAATAAGCCTGTCTATACCATAGGTCCATGTTGGAACAGGGGCTCATGTTATTTTCGTGTTATTAGAATTGATTAATGAATCCGACATACAATTTAAACATCAGATAGTACTAGACCTTGTAACATGTAGAAACGTCTTAGATTTTCAATAGATACAATTCTATTTCTGTTTATATTGTAATATTTTGTATATATTACTGTTATATGGTATTCTATATCTGCGAGTTATATTATTCAATTAAATTATTTGTTTATATTGTTATATTAATGAATTTTTTATTAAAGGTATACAGGGTGTTCCCGACTCGATGGTCTTCCTTCAAATGGGTGATCGGGCATATCGAGCAGAACAAAAAATTGTATGAAAGGGGGGGTCTATTTTCATTAGTTTAGAAGTTATGGGGCCTTAACTATTTTTCAATCATAATCCCTGCATTTTTTCAATCCCTGCATTTTGAGTATACTAGCACTTTTATGGCTCAAAAACTTTGAAAGTTATAAAGTAAAAACTTTTTTGTGATACCTGAAATTTATTTCATAAATTTAACAAAACTAGTATCGCCCTGTGCTCGAAATTCGAGCTATTTTTGCTTTTAAGTTAACATATAAAATTCGTTTTGTGTAAATTATATTAGACTATACATAATAAAAATTATGCCAACAGTGTTGTCAACAATTCTTGCGCTGGAAATTTGCTTAAAAAAAATTTATAATTTTTCTTAATTATTAAAACATTGTTAAGTACCGATTTTTGAGTTTTATTTCTGTAGCTTAAGCCGGTTGAAAGAGAGGATAAATTAGTACAGTTAAATTAAATTAAAATTCTATATACATATAAATAGTATTCTAATAAATACATATTTCTAAGCATATACATATATTTATTGAAATCAAAAATCCAAAATTCGAGTTAATGCTGTCCTTCATATAGCAAACCGTACTTTTTTTAAAAAATTTTAGTACGATTTGAACTATGTTGTACGTATTCTGTATTAAATTGTACTAATTAAAAAACTCTATGAATACATAATATGTACAACAAAATTAAACATATCATAATTTATAAGTTTAGTATTTAGTATTATATAATATTGAAGCTGCCAGAAGTACAAATAATAGTTAAGTTGACCGAAGTCTTTTTTTAAATCTCAATCTTAAGATTTATAGCAAAAAAAAAAGTTTTTCAATAAATCAAAGAATAAATTTTTCCTACCCTTTTTTCATTTTTAAATTTAAAAGCTACATAGGTAAATTTTTACTACTATATAATATATGCCTATTTAAAGTTCTGAAAACATGCGAAAAATGATTCTGAATTCCTTAGTTTACTTTATACCTTTTTGTCTAGTTTGTTTATTTAATTTTTCCTAAGTTTTTTATTGACAAAAATATATTTCTATATAAATATTATTGCTTTTATTCCTTTATGAGGAGTAAACTTTTTTCTACTCTCAACTATTGCCAGCTACTCCAGCCTTTGTAAAAGAGTATATAACAGAGTAGATAAATAATTTCCTGCAGATGGCTTTAATTAAAATTCTCTTGAATTATGTTAAATCATATTTTTTATTTGATAACCAATAAGCACTTACCCCCTTCCATTTTAAAAAATATTCTTTATATTTATATCAGCAATAAACCTTAATTTTTTCACTTTATTAATATTTAAATACTATTAAATATAATTAACTTCTCAAATGACAGGTAGTTTTAAAATGTCAAATATATATATATATATATATGACAATTAATCTAACAACTATGTACTCCTGAAACAAAAATTAGCGTTCCATTTTCAAACTACGCCTATCTAATCTTCATGTACACTTTTTGATATATAAAATTCGTTCGTTTTGTCAAAGTAAAACTAAAAATAGTTTTTTTATTATAAAAAAACATTATTCGATGTTGAAAGTGTGAAATAAACTTTTCAATTATTAGAATGAAATCAAAACATACGACGTACAATTTTTATACGGCAGTACGTCAATTCGTCTGTCTACATATCCATTATCGGTAAATCGATACGCGCGTACAATATTTAATTTATCAAAAATATTTATTTGAATATTTTAATTTAGTACCTACAAAAATATTTTTAATTTCATATTATAGGTATTTTGAATATAAGATATTTTTTAATAAAAATTATTGTAAAAAAATATTATTTTTTAAAACATAATATTAGAAATATAAGAAAATCCAATAATAATATTTTTATACATTTTGTCAATATTTGTAAATTTTAAAAATCCGAGATACTGTACATTGCGTTACGCGTATTTTCGCTGCTCTTATGTAAATTTATGTACCTATTTATTTCTCAATTTTTTGACAGAAATTATACGCTGTACGCTTTTATTTAGGTTAGGACCTAAGGAATAAATAACTTTTTTTGAGAAAGATAATTTTTTTAGTTTTGCAAACATATTGTCTTGTAGGTATTTTCAATTTATTTGAATATTTGTATGTTTTAAACTAAATTATTTAAAAATAAATGTTATTTTAAAATATTTTATTTTTAAAATTTAATCGCAGCAGCATAAGAAAAAACAATGTCAATATGTATTCTTATAACACTTTGTCAATTTTTAAATTTTAAAACTCTGAGGTACAGTACGTCGCGTATGCTTTCATGTAAATTTTTTTACATAACTAATTATTTCAAAATTTTTTGACAGAAACTGAATGCCGTACATGCTGATTTTGGCTGATCCATAAGAAACAAATCATTTTTCTTAAGAAATATTATTTTTTTTTTAAGTTTCTGCAAACATATTATAGGTATTTTTTAATAAACAAATATTTTACAAAGATATTATTTTAAAGTTTCTATTTTTATTTTTCGCTTTTTCATTTTGTAAATCCGAGGTACCAGTACGTTGCGTATTTCGATTGCTCACATGTAAATTCATGTACCTAACTATTTATTTCAAAATTTTCTAGAAATTTCCAGAAATTATACACCGTACGCGTTGGTTAGGTCCTAAGTAACAAATCATTTAAAATAGGTACAAATTATTTTTTTAAGAAAGATTATTTGTTTAACTGTTTTGCAAATATTTATATATTTTAATATCATGTCTCTCAAACGTAGAATATATTTCAGAAGTCGGTTTTTTATTGTACATAAAACTTAACAAAAAGCAACAAAGCAACAATTTACGATTTACAAAAAAATTTTTTTTTTATAACTGTATTATAATAAGTTACAAACAAAAACAAAATACAGTACTTTTCGGTTATAACGACCATGATGGGACGGAAAATAATTGTCGTAATAAACGAATGTCGTTTTAAAAGAATGCTGTGAATTTTGAAAAATTAGTATAAGACTTGAACATTGTAGAATGTGATGATTCTAGAATGAACACTTCGAACTCATTTGCTAGAATTTTATTTGATGTGTCAGTCTCAAGCCTATGTATAGTGCTTTTTCTTCTATTGAAATTTTTTTTTGTATTTTTGATGCGTTATTATGATTTTTTTTATATTCAAAACTAAATAAAAAAGACTTAATTAATCGCCAAGCAACATATTTAGGTATTTAAAGTTTAAATAAAAGAAATATCAATGTAATATAATGTAAGTTTTTTACATTTTTAGGTAAAATTTAATTTTTTAGCAAAAAGTGTAAATTCATTATGTATAATTAAAATTGAACCGAGTTCGTTATAAATAAAAACTACTGTATAAACCAAATGTATTGCTTTTCGAAAAGAACTCATTTTTTTCGTTCACTTTTTAAGATAAAGAAAAAAAAAAAACAAAAAAAAAAAATTTAAAAAAATTTAAATCTCCTTTTTCATTGAACATTTGAAGTAAACAAAAAAAAAAGAAAGACATAAGTCGGCGCCTATAATATATAGTTTGATTGAGCTGCGAATACAACCGAAAATGCATTACTTTTACCCAGAAAGTCGGCGCATAATATTAGAGTCATAAGCCTTAATTTTTAACAGCGTGACCGTTAAATTCAAATTTACGTTAAATTAAAGACGGGTTTTCTCCTGAAAAAACGCAATATTCAAAAAAAAAATATCATTGTCCTATGAAAACAAAAAAAACCTTTCTTTTGGTTGTTGTTTCATTAAAATTGGTTAAATAGTTTGTCCTAAAAAAGGATGTTTATATTTGTATGGGAAAAAATAAGCCGATTAAATATTATGATTTGAATTTTTTTTTTTTTGTATGATAAAAATTACAATTAATCATTTATAATATTTTGTTTATTTAAAAACAAAACTGGTTTTCCATTTACATAAAACACTTGAAATTTAAAAATATGATAATAACGTATGATAACAAAATAATCAAAGTGCACTTTTGATATGAAGATAAAATAGTAACAAAAATTTTATTCTTAATAATTCATATAAAAAAAAATTCAAATTTAGTTAAATTTCAGGTATCACAAAAAAGTTTTTACTTTATAACTTCAAAGTTTTTGGGCTATAAAAGTGCTAGTATACTCAAAATGCAGGAAAAGAGAAGGGTAATATTTTGAAGTAAAAAAACTGTTATGTTAATACCGTTATTTTCTTGATAAAAGGGATTTAATTGATATTTTGTTAAAAATATTGGACTTTAAGCCCTTATAACCTCAGACTGAGAAACTTTAGAGTAATGTTTGATAGTAATTTAGAAATCTGCATTAATAAGCATTTAAATGCTATACTTACTTTTTTTTTATCTTATTTAATTCCAATTTTATCTAAATAAAACTAAATTATGATTGAAAAATAGTTAAGGCCCCATAACTTCTAAACTAATGAAAATAGACCCCCCCCCCCCCCTTTCATACAATTTTTTGTTCTGCTCGATATGCCCGATCACCCATTTGAAGGAAGACCATCGAGTCGGGAACACCCTGTATAATTATTAATTAATGATTAAGCCATTAATTTGGAAAATGGTAGCTGAGTTGAGTCGAAAACCGTTTGAAAAGGAATTTTTATAAAATACCTTATATAACTTTTGTTGTAAGAACTTATAAATAGGTTTTTTCCGTTATTTTTAAGGGGGTAGAATCTCTGCAACAGTTGGAGCCGTGGTTAAAATTTCGTTTCTTTATTTTAAATGGTGTGAAAGTTTTCTAAACATAATGACGGACAGAGTGAAGCCATTTAACTTTTTTTTTTTAATGTTATTATCACATTTTGTTTTAATTTTTGAATAATTTTTTGTATATAATAAAATTTATTATTTTAATAGAAGAGTTAAAAATAAATAATATAGATTAAATTTAAATATTTTATTTGATTATCTTTTATTTAAGTATGAAAATTAAAAATAAAGCGATGATTGTTTTATAATTTTCTTTCTTGATCTATTCAACTTTCATAAACCCATTTAATTGGATGCATAATTTTCTTGGGTATTATTTAGTTCTAATTTGTTCCCTTTAGGTATTGTTAATGGCGGTACGAAATAAATTTGACACATGAAAAATAAAATAAGTTTGATTTGGAATTTTTAATTGAATTACTCTTAATTCTCTTTTTATGCGATGGATACGTTCCTCAAAAATCCGCGTAAGAAAAGATATGGAATGCATGGAAAATACGTTGATTGGTTCCAGATCCCAAGTATCAATCAAAATAAAAACTTTATTGATACTATATGTCATAAATTAAGAAAAAACTAGAATTATGCATTATTTAAATTGCATTTTTCACATGTACCGACCAAACAAAAAAACAAAGTAAAGAAATAGTAGGCCGGTGCAACTGACTTATAAATACCCTATTGGTTCAAATTAAATTAAAAGTCCATAATTAATTTTCAAACCATAAAATCTTTTATTAGATTGATCGAAAGACATAGCTAATGAAACTAACAAAAATTTTCTAATTAATTTATCAATTCAAAATCATAATATTTAATCGGCTTATTTTTTCCCATACAAATATAAACGTCTCTTTTTAGGGCAAACTATTTGACCAATTTTAATGGAACAACAACCAAAAGAAAGGTTTTTTTTTTGTTTTTCATATTACAATAAAATTTTTCTTTTAGAATATTGCGTTTTTTTAGATGAAAAATTTAAAAATCACGCTGTTCAAAGTTGTGCCTGTTCTCTAATATTATGCGCCGATTTTCTGTGTTAATATAATTCATTTTCGGTTGTAACTCGCCGCTCAATCAAACTATTATATTAGCAGACTTATATTTTTCTTTTTTTTGTTTAGTTGAAATGTTAAATGAACAAGGAGATTTAAATTTTTGTAAAATTTTTGTTTTGTTTTTTTTTCTTTATCTTAACAAGTGAACGAGAATTAAAATTCTGGTGAAAAAAAAGATTCTGAACATAATGAAAGCAATACATTTTGTTTATACAGTAGTTTTCATTTAAAACGAACTCGGTTTTAACAATATTATGTTTACAGCGATAGATGTTGACAGATAACGGTTTTAGTTTTTAGCATTTGTTGTGTTATTTATTTATGTATTTATTATTTGATATACCTATCGAATTTAATTATAATAAACGTTACACTTTTTGTCAAAGAGTTTTTACCTACATAGGCATTATACATAGGCTTGAGGCTGACACATGAAATAAAAATCTAGCACATGAGTTCGAATTGTTTATTCTAGAATTAGCACATTCTACAATGCTTAAGTTTTTACTAATTTTTCACAATTCACAACATTCTTTTAAAACGACATTCGTTTCATGGTCATTATAAGCGAAAAGTATTCAAATTAGATTTATTTATTTATTTTGAAAAAAGAATTTTTTTTTCCCAACTCCCATTCCGCTCACAAATTTAAATTTTTGTAATATCAGAGGTTTAGCATGTAATTTCTAATCCGTTGAAGCCAGAGCCGGCTTGATAGGGTGTGCGAAGGTGCGACCGCACCCGGCCCCGCACTTTGGAAAGTTTATATAATATTATTATTAAATTCAAGACAAAAATTAGAAATTTACACAATACAATTAAAATTTCCTTCAATTGAAACAGTTTCTTTAAAAGTTTTTTTTTTCTAAGATTATAGTTGCCCTTGTCAACTTTTTGATACCCGTGCGTGTATTAAATAAATAAGAATTTCATATATTGCAATTGAACTGTTTGACAGAAAATTCAAAATATTTGTTTTTTTTTATATTTAATTACAAAAAAAATTAATTAAAAAAAAAATGAATTAAAAAAAAAGATGAATTTAAAAAAAAAATATGCTCTGAACGAGATTCGAACCCACACTTTTTAATTAAAATGTCGACGTCCTAACCACTAAGCCATCGACGTTATATTCATGTCAATTTTTTCTCCAAACTACAACAAATTTACTTAATTTTGTGCATTTTAAATAGTTCAGTCATCATAGATATAGTTTTAGTTTCACTTAAAGAAAAGTACATACAATTTATTATTTGTGTTTTTATTTTAATGAAAAAATTAAAATAAAGATACTAATGATTTCCATTTTTTAAAGATATAATTGCATTGCAGTTTTCAAAATACTGATAGAAAATTGTTATATATATGTATATAGCTATGTATATTTTTATTTAAGTTATGCAAGTTGGTAAATAACTTATTGAAATATGTTATAGGTTATAGCTATATGCAACAATGTGATGTTAATCATATTTTATATTAGTAATTTATTATAGCAGATTCCAATGTCTTAGGTTGAAAAAAAGCAAAGCAAATTAATAAAAAAAATAGCCCCGCGGTTAACCTCGCACATGGCCCCGCAAATGTTCAAGCCGGCGCTGGTTGAAGCTCACCTCCAATCAGAAAAGTCAGCTATATTAGCCCTAAGCGAAACTCAGGTTAAAGGCGATGACACTAACTATAGTATCAAAGGCTATACCTTAATTCCGCTTTTCTTCCCACACCGAGGAGTCGCTTTATATATACGTTCTGACGTGGCCTTCAGCACCCTTCACGACTTCAAAAGTTCCAACCCTATATTCCACAATGTTTGGGTAAAACTCCGTGTTGGAAACGCCACAATCTTTTTCTGTTTTATCTACAGATCGCCCCAAGCCAATGATCTAGAAACTGCTGTGGCGATTGAACAGCTATCTGACACTATCAATAAAATAAAATTTTAGAGAAAACCCGCAATCTGAGATAGTTATTGCAGGTGATTTCAATATCCACAACAAAAACTGGCTCAATTTTTCTAGTCACAATTTCCCGGAAGGCAAGCAAGTTGAATTATTTTCAAATTTATTCCAACTTTCTCAACTTGTAAACAGTCCAACTAGAATTCCTGACCATGACAACTATAACAAGCATCTCTTGGACTTATTTCTGACCAAAAATATAACATTTCTGTTAATTCGTCAGTTGGGGGTTCCGATCATTGCCTTATTAAATCTAGCTTCAATATAAACTCATCGTCCAACGGAAACACCATCCCCAAGAGACTGGTCTAGCACTACAATCGGGCTGACTGGGTAGATATGCTTTCGCCACAGAAACGTAGACTTTGCTGCAAATGCCATCAGTAAAACAACTTATGCTAGGTATGAAACTATTCCCTCCTAGTTCATACAAAACAATTAAACCTAAATCCAAGCCATGGTTTAATGACATTTGCAAAAGGGCAATCACTTCTAAAGAGGAACATTTTAAAAAGTATAAGGCTAATGTATCGGAGTTTTCACTTGCGGGCTATAAAGTGGCCAGAAATAATTGAGGGAGAATTATCAATCAGCAAAAATTTCTCTACAACCAAAGGTTGAGACAAAAATTAATTAATCTCCCACATTGCAATCGTTCATTTTGGACTTTTACAAAAAACGTGAAGAACAATTTTTGCGTAACTTTGTTTCCACCACTGATTGATAACAATAGTTCTATCATCTCAGATTTAGTTGGTAAAGCTAACTTGTTCGCAAAATACTTTGCAGCAAATTCCACACTCCCTCCTACAGCACAAACACCTTCAGTATTCCCATCAGTTGATCTCTCAAGAGTTAAAATTCTTCAAAGGGTTTACTTTACGACTCGTACGGTAGTGGAATTTGTAAAGAATCTGAATCTTAATAAGTCCACAGGTCCTGGCGGAATTCCAGCTATGGTTCTTAAACACATCGCCTTTCCCATTTCAAAACCTCTGCGCAATGTTTTTTCATTATCATTTTCAACAGGCAAATATCCCAGTCAATGTAAGATTGCCCATGTTTTCCCAATTCCAAAAAAAGGTGACAAAAACGACCCGTCAAACTACCGACCAATTGCCATCACTTCGATCCTTCCAAAATAATGGAAATTCTAATAAACAAGGCGATCTTTTAACTTGCCTTTGCGAGAAGCTCAACACCAGCATTCACTGCCCTGGTGAATATGAGGTTGTGGCTCTAGACATTTCAATAGCCTTTGGTCGAGTATGGCATAGTGCTCTTTTGAGTAAATGTCAGGCAATCGGTTTGGGTAGCCCCTTTTGTACATGGATTGTACAAATGCCACTTCTGCTGCAAAAGAAGAATCTTATGGCTAGCTTAGTCAATCATGATCTAGCAAAAATATCTGACTGGCGTAAAGCTAGCAGAGTTGAGTTTAACACTTCCAAGACTCAAAGCTGTCGCATCTCTTGCAAAGAGATCAAAAAACCCCTATTCTGAGATTCCAGGGGGAAATCATATATCGGTCTGAAAGTTTAAACATCCTAGGTATGCAGCTTAACCATGTTATGGAATAAACATATTCTTAATGTATCTAATAACGTTGTCAAATGTTTGGGTTTTCTTTCTCGTTGTAAAGCATATTTTTCTCCCCGAGATCTGTCGAATATCTATAAAACCTACATACGACCTAACATGGAGTATAACTCTCACATTTGGGCTGGCGCTCCCCAAACTTCACTAAGTTACCTGGACAAAATACAAAATAGCGCCTTACGCATAATTGCCGACCCTTCCGTCTTGTTACTTTCACTACCTTAGCACTCGTCGTAATATTGGAGCTTTAACTCTCTTTTATGGATATCTTGTAGGTATTGACACTTGATCTATTGAATTAAAATCAATAATGCCTCCCTTTAAACAATTCCAACGAAACAGCAGGGATGGCTCAAGTGCTCAATTCTACACAGTGGAAATCCCTAGGTGGCTCAAAACTGGTTATGGAAACTCATTTATTGTAAGAACTGCTAGAATATGGAACATGCTTCCATCAAATGTGTTCCCCTCTGATTGAAATAAACTTTTATACAATATGCAACGTTTTAAAAAGAAGTTAAATAAGTTCGTTTCTAATCTACCATCCAACTCTCCTCTTCTATCCTATTTTCCTTCAAATTCCCTAGCGCTATAGCCAAGCTTACATATCTATTTTTTAAGTATGTATAAAGGAATTTGTTTTCCTAGAGTTTGACTAGCGTGTAAAACAAAAAAAATACTGTATTTTGTTTTGCTAAAAGAAAATATTTTGTTAAATTTTGTATTCAAATACTTTTGTTTTAAACATACAGAATATTCAAAATAATTAAAAATACCTATTATATGTTTGCAAAATCAAAAAATAACCTTTCTTAAAAAAAATTATTTATTCTTTTTCCAACCTAAATATTCAAAATACCTATAATATGAAATTAAAAATATTTTTTTGTACTAAATAAAAACATTCAAATAAATATTTTTCGATAAATTAAATAATGTACGAGCCTATCGATTTACGGATATGTAGATAGACGTATGGACTGTCGTATAAAAATTGTATGCCGTATGTTTTGATTTAGGTTAAGCCCTAATAATTAAAAAGTTTATTTTACATTTTAAAGATCGAATAATGTTTTTAAAATTAAAAACTATTTTTAGTTTTACTTTGACAAAACGAACGAGTTTTATGTAATACATGCGTTCCTTTTAGCAAAAAGTGCAGATGAATAGTAGATAGGAGTAGTTTGTAAATGGAACGCTAATTTTTGTTTCAGGAGTACTATTGTCAGATTAATTATTGTCATACATATATTTGACATTTTAAAACTACCTGTCACTTGAGAATTATATTATATTTAATATATTTAAATATTGAAAATAAAGTGAAAAAATTAAGGGATTTTGCTGATATAAATATAAAGAATATTTTTTAAAATGGTTTTATTGGTTATCAAATAAAAAATATGATTTAACATAACCTATTCAAGTGAAAATCCATTTAATATGAAAAATTTGATTTAAACCCATCTGTCGGAAATTATTTAATAATCTACTTCTCTCATCTACTCTTTTACAAGAGCTGGTCGTAGCTGACACTAGTTGAGAGTAGAAAAGAGTTTACTCCTCATAAGAGGTACTTATCCTTATTACTTAGTTTATTATACCCGTATGACTATATAGTCCAAGAGTATAATAAATTAGCCATTACGTTTGTAACGCAGAGAAGGAGGGGGGATAGATATAGACTCAAGTGTATGGATCGGATCAGAATCGAAAAAAAATCGATTTAGCTATGTATGTCCGTCCGCACGATAACTCAAAAACTAAAGGAGCTAGGATCTTGAAATTTTCGCAAATTAGTTTTTTTGCAATAGCCGTCATCACTATTTAAATCCAGCCTTTTTGGTCCATGGGTTCGGGTGGCTGCCATACAACTTCTGTTTTTATATGAGCATTTCTTTGTACCTATTACAGCCTATAAAGTAGTTTAGTTCTATGGCCAAAGTTTCTGCAAAATTTGGTTGGTCTGTTGCAGTGAGTTCGAGTAGCTGCCATACAACTCCTTCTTTTAGATGAGCATTACTCTATACCTATTAAAGCTGGGTGTCTGAAATTTTGCCAAAAATAGTTTCGTGTAATGGCCAAAGTTAATGCAAAATTTGATTGGTCTACTGCAAAGGGTTCGAGTAGCTGCCATACAACTTCTTATTTTATATGAGCATTACTCTATACCTATTGAAGTTGGGTATCTGAAATTTTGCCAAAAATAGTTTAGTGTAAGGGCCAAAGTTACTGCAAAATTTGGTTGGTCTACTGCAGAAGGTTCGAGTAGCTGCCATACAACTCCTTCTTTTATATGAGCATTATATTTCACCTAATAAGGCTGGTATGTTTGAAATTTTGCCAAAAGTAATTAATGTTTATAATAATAATGATATAATGTTTATATAACGGTCATACGGGTATCCCAGAGTTAACACAGTCTACTCTACTACACTCTTCCTCGTTTTTAATAAATGTCTTTCTTAATTTTTTTGCGTATTTTTTTTAATAACAATATATATTACCTTTAGCAACATTTGTGCAAGCAAGCAACTGTTACAATATGTATAGATAGTATTGTTTTGAGAATAAATTGTTTTCTAGTGTCGCATAATCTAGATAACGGTAGATAAATAAAAGAAAGAGAAGAAAACAAGAAAAACAATAGGGTGTATAATAAAAATCACTTTTAGATATTAATATTAAGTATATATTTACAAATACATACTGAATTATAAATATATACCTATATACCTATATATATATTCCACATTTACTCGATACATCAAGAGTTGTTTTTTGGTTTAAAAATATTTTTCTAATTTAAAATATTTAGAAATTTATTTATAAAAATACTAGCTAATACCCGGTGCGCGTTGCTGCGCCTCTCAATGGAGGTTTAATTGAAGTTCATGTTACTGCAAAAAGTTAACACAAAAATTACACTCGGTTTACACATGTAAATTTTAAAATGTATGAAAGCAATCTTTTTAAAACCACTTTTCTAGGATTGTTCTAGTAATTTTTGAATTAAACTACTTCCCAAATTTTGACGTAATTTACTTCCAAAAAATTTTTTTTGAAAAATCGTAGGACCGACTGTTAACAGACTCAACTCTATTTTCAAGTTGCTTCACACATATAAATTTTATGGTGGGTTTTCTTTTTAGCCAAAGCAGAATTTCATAAAATCGGACAAAATTTGAACCCAAATTTTTTTTGACCACCCATGGGCCCGGCATGGGTTAATAAATTCCAAAACTTAATAGTGTCAACTCAATTCTCAAGGAGCATCACGTATACAAAATTTGAAATCAATTGGTCAAACTGTTTTGAATTTAGAATAAAGTATTGAAAAAACCTATAAAAAGCTGTTGGGCCGCAATGGGTTAATGGAACTCACCAAAATTTTTTTTGGGGTTTGCTTTTAAGCCAAAGCTGCATTTCTTAAAATCGGACAAAACTTGGACCCAACAGTTTTTTTGACCACCCGTCAGCTTGACATGGGTTAACAAATTCCAAAACTGTTATTTGTGTCAACTCAATTCTCAAAGAGCATCACGTATACAAAATTTGAAGACAATCGGTCAAACCGTTTTCATTTTAGAACAAAGAAGTTTAAATACTTGCACCACAGCCCCAACTTGGCGGTCCGTTAGAGCAAAATTTTTGGGCCACGATTTCTTTCCGTACCCAAAAACCCATATATACAAATTTTCATGAAAATCAGTTGGGCAGTTTAGGAGTCTATTCGCTACAGGAGTAGGAGTTTTTGCATATACGTAGTAATAAGATGTGCAGAAACCCATAAAATGTGTTGTTTTTATGATGTCCGTCTGCGTTTATGTATGTATACATATCTATTTCTGTCTATTTCTGTCTGTGCACAGGTGTAAAGCTTAAACAATTGAACGGAATTTTTCTTAATTTCATATATGTATATATATATATATATATATAAGGTTTTGATGTCAATATCATTGAAATGATAAGCTTTTGGGAAAATTAAGTAACTCCAGGAGGAAAAAATTTATTAAATATAAGGTTTTGATGTTAATATCATTAAAATGATAAGCTTTTGGAGAAAATTAATTAACTTCAGAAGGAAAAAAAATTATTAAATATAAGTGGTTACACAAATAAAGAGCTACAACTTTGCAATAGAAAATCTTAATTTAGAAAAGTTTTCTAAGTTCAAATTTCATGTTTATATATAACTAGCTAATAGCCGGTACACGTTGCTGCACCTTCAATGAAGGTTTAATTTAACTTGATGTATATTTTTATCAATAAAAAACTTAGGAAAAATTAAATAAATAAACTAGACAAAAAAATATAAAGTAAACCAAAGAATTCAGAATCATTTTTTGCATGCTTTACATAACTTTAGATAGGCATACCTACATTTGTAGTAAAAATTTCAGATTTTATTAGTGAAATGTAGTTTCTACTTTCCTATGTAGCTATTAAATTTAAATATGAAATAAGTAAGAAAATTTATCAATAGTTAAAACTTATTCTTAGATTTATTGAAAAACTTTTTTTTTTATGTAATAGTTAAGTGTCTTGAACCACAAATTTGGGCCCCATTGGAGTAGTTGGTCGGGGACCAGCCACACATTTCCGAAGGCCTTAAAGCATATCTTCGAAATTAGTAAAGATAGTAACTTTACTATCTCCTGCTTGTCCCCGAAATTTAGGGTTAATTGGAGTGCTGGTTCTCTTAAACCTCCCAAGGTTTCAAGGGCACTGAGGAAAAAGAAAGACACCCTTATATCAAATTTTGAGGTTCTATCTTCATTGGTTTCGAAATTATGTTCCTTGAGCCATAATTCGATTAATAGCTCCTAAGTTAGCTCCGAACACATTGTCCGATGTCGTACATATGTCATCCGCGCCGTACTTTCAGTACTAGTAACCTACAGTTAAAATATCGTTAAAATAGCTCCATTAGCTTTTTAATTATCTTCCCTACGACGGACATGGCTAAATAGATTCAAATTTGTATCTTCTTTTTATTTGATTGTTCAATAATTTTATCGAAATCTGACCGCTATTGGTCATATCCAATAAAAAACATATGATTTATAATTGTTATCGCAATAGTTTATACATAATATAAATCAAATTAAACTGCCACACTTGAAAAGGCAGATTGAATGAAAAGATGAGAACCTCATATCGGTCATTTGGAAAAATTTTGTTTACGATCTAAGGATCTATATAGCGAGGTAACATTTTTTGATGCTCCTTATGCCGAGTAATCCGCCCTAAACGATACCAAACCATCTTGTTGATATGTTTGCGGAAATTTTTTATTTTCGTTAAATTTATTATCTTTTTGAATTTGCTCGTAAATCTGAATTGCAATAATGCGTTTTACATCGAAAGTAACATGATTTTTAAAAAACATTAAAACCTTTCTACAAAACTGCATTATTCTTGAGGCTACAATGCCCAATGGGCAAGCATGCTTCTTACGCTTTGACGACTGCAATCTATATATATAAAAATGAAAGTTTGTTTGTTTGTTTGTTTGTTTGTTTGTAGCGAATAGACTCCTAAACTGCCCAGCCGATTTTCATGAAAATTTGTGTATGGAGGTTTTTGGGTACGAAAAGAAATCGTGGCCCAAAAATTTTGCTCTAACGGACCGCCAAGTTGGGGCTGTGGTGCAATTATTTAAACTTCTTTGTTCTAAAATGAAAACGGTTTGACCGATTGACTTCAAATTTTGTATACGTGATGGTCTTTGAGAATTGAGTAGACACTATTAACAGTTTTGGAATTTGTTAACCCATGTCGGGCCGACGAGTGGTCAAAAAAAATTTTGGTCCAAATTTTGTCCGATTTTACGAAATTCTGGTTTGGCTTAAAAGAAAGCCCCAAAAAAAATTTTGTTGAGTCCCATTAACCCATTGCGGCCCAACAGCTTTTTATAGGTTTTTTCAATACTTTACTCTAAATTCGAAACTGTTTGACCAATTGACTTCAAATTTTGCATACGTGATGCTCCTTGAGAATTGAGTTAACACTATTAAAATTTTTGGAATTTGTTAACCCATGTCGGGCCGACGAGTGGTCAAAAAAAATTTTGGTCCAAATTTTGTCCGATTTTATGAAATTCTGCTTTGGCTTAAAAGAAAGTCCCAAAAAAAATTTTGGTAAGTTCTATTAACCCATTGAGGCCCAACAGCTTTTTATAGGTTTTTTCAATACTTTACTCTAAGTTCGAAACTGTTTGACCAATTGACTTCAAATTTTGTATACGTGATGCTCCTTGAGAATTGAGTTGACACTATTAACGGTTTTGGAATTTGTTAACCCATGTCGGGCCAACGGTTGGTCAAAAAAAAATTTTGGGTCCAAATTTTGTCCGACTTTACGAAATTCTGCTTTGGCTTTCAAGAAAGCCCCAAAATAAATTTTGTTAAGTTCCATTAACCCATTGCGGCCCAACAGCTTTTTATAAAGTTTTTGGTTATTTTACTCTAAATTAGAAACGATTTGACCGGTTGACCTCAAATTTTATATGTGTGAAGCAACTTGAAAATGGAGTTAAGCCTGTTAATAGTCGGTCCTACGATTAGTCAAAAAAATTTTTTTGGAAGTAAATTACGTCAAATTTTGGAAAGTAGTTTGTACTGCTTTGAATTACAGAAAGTTTCAAAAATTACTAGAATAATCCTAGAAAAATCTTTTTAAAAAGATTGCTTTCATACATATTAAAATTTACATGTGTAAACCGTGTGTAATTTTTGTGTTAACTTTTTGCTGTATTATCAACTTCAATTTAACCATTAAGAGGCGCAGCAACGCGAACCGGGTATTAGCTAGTAAAATATATTATTTCATATGTAACTAGATCCAATAAACAAAGCAAGCAAAGCGAATATTTTCGGCAAAATTTCGAATTGAAAAGTTTTTAATTTCGCTTGCTTTTTACGCTTTTGACATAAATTTTGAAAAATACATTTTGAAGTGATTTTGGTTTTTGTTTACGTTTGTTGCAAATAAAAACGAAATTTACAAAATTCTTATGGCCTTCTTAAATTGTGTTGTGTACTCTTTCAATTGCAAAATGTACCTTCATAAAGTTCATATATTTTTCGAACTAAATAAATATCTCGTACATTTGTCGAGTATTTCCAATTTTTTGCAAACATTCATATGCATTAAATTATTCATTATTCGGATCAGCTTCGAAAGATGAATGAATCTAGTTATGTGTGTCTGTCCGCTAGTCTGTGTATCAGTAAGATAAATTAAAAACTAAAGGAAACAGTTTTAAAATTTTCGGAAAATATTTTACAAACATTTTGTAGGTTCCTTTTTTAGGGCCTATACAGTTTCACCTGTCCGTCTGTCTGTCCGTATTTTTACAAAAACTTTTACATCGTTTGAAATAGAGGAAAGAAATTTCAACCATGGGTAGGTGTTGCAAAAAAAATAATTTCATAGACGAACTTTTTTTTTGTAGCCCCATCCGTTACTGAGCTACAGCCCCCCAAAGTTGGAAAAGGTCCTATTTTTAAATTGTTATAACAAGAGTTCTGTTAGGTGTTTTTTCAATCTGAGAACGGAACAAAAAAGTTGGTTGTATAAAATTTTTAAAAGGCAAATGTTTACTGTGGCCATACGATACTAAAACTTACAATTATGCAAAACTCAATTTTTGCAAAATTTTTGTCCCCACATATCTTCTAAACGGATTAAGCTAGGGTTTTAAAATTTTTAGAGAAGTTAGAAATTCAGAAATTAGTAGGAGTCGGTTAGCAAATTTTTTTTTCAAGCACCCTATTTAGTAGCTAAAACGGCTCGAAAATTGAAATTTTGCTATGTTTGGACACCTGTAACTTGAATACGTGTCCAATTTTTTTTTTAGTGATATACAAAATTGAAAGCTCTTTAACTATATTTTAACATGTCTCAAAGATTTTTCTTAATTTTGAAGGGTGACGAAGCTTCAGTCCCCGAAAATTCCAAAAAAGCTGTATATTTAAATTAGTATGACAGGAGTTCTGTTAAAAGTTATTTCAATTTAAAAACGGTATAAGAGAGCTGCTTTTATAGGCTTCATAAAAATCTAAAGTTAAAAGTTGAGTGAAATGTGCCAAAATTTGAACACATATGGCAAACGAGCTGGTATAAAAATAAATGCATTTAAGACCAAAAGCATGCGTGCATAGCACTCAACACGTCAGCAAATTCTACTAGAAGAAAGCCAAATTGAAGAAGTAGAGCAGTTCATATCAAATGGGGAATCAGAAGTTAATGTTGACAGCAGAATAAATAAAGCTAGAGCTGCTTTTGAAACTCTATCAAACATATGACAGTCAAAAGCCCTGAGTACAAAGCTAAAAATATTTGAAACAAACGTCAAATCAGTGCTTCTGTACGGCTGTGAAACATGGAAGGTAAATATCACCAAAAAGTTGCAGACGTATATAAACCATTGTCTACGCCGCATCTTAAGAGTTTGTTGGCCGCAAATCGTTACCAACACACACCTGTGGCAAAAAACGAACTAAAAGATGATTGAAGTCGAGATCCGAGAGAGAAAGTGGCCATGGATCGGACATAACTTGAGGCAGCCAGAAGAAAACATTACAAGGCAATGTTTTAAGTGGCATCCACAAAGCAGAGTGGGAAGACCAAGGAAAAAATGGATCCAGTAGGATCCAGTAAGTAAGTAAGTAAAAGTTATAGAGTTGCTATTTTTTTTTTTTTTTATTCCTTTTCCACTCCTTTAAGGAGTATAGGGCATTCACCAAGTTTCTTATAAACTAGGCTTCATTTTCTTTAATCATAATATAGTCACTAAGCCGTTGATTACTCGGCTGTAGCTATTGTATAAGGTTTTGAAATATAAATTCACAAATGTTAACTTTGTGTGCCATCTAAACAAGAATTATTTATATATTTTTATTAAATCTTATATTATATTACGATATAAACTATTACGATTTAATTATACAATTTTACGATATTTTTTTATTAGATATGATCAAACCGAGGTTTGAACCCGAGACCTTCCACATTAAATGCGGCGTCTTTACCACTACGCCATTGGTCAGATAGTTGCTAATGGTATTAAAATTTACAATTATCCAAAACTAAATTTTTCCAAAATTTTTGGCCCCACTTATCTTTTTAACGGTTGAAGCTAGGGTCTTGATCCTTAGAAATTAGTAGGAGTCGGTTATCAAATTTTTTTTGTCACTTCCCCTATTTAGGAGCCATAAGGGCTCGAAAATTTAAATTTTGCTATTTTTAAACACCTGTAACTTGAAAACCTGTTAAAAGTTTTTTTTACAAATATACAAAATTTGAAACTTCAGCATTATATTTCAACATATGTTAAAGGTTTTCTGAAATTTGAAAGGGTTTCTTTAAAATAAAGAAATTTTCTCCTAGTCTTAACCATTTTTGTCTAAATAATAAAATTCTAGGTAAAACTTCAAGTTTTAATGGAGTTCACAATTGATTTCCTTGAACCTAAAGAAATGGAATGGTGGGGACAGGAGGGTGGCTGCAGATCCTTCATAAGTTTTCTAAGCAAACATTTGGGAACCTTCCCCATTGAAGGGCTACTAGGCCTTCAAGATTAAAACTTTTATGTTTTTATAAAACAGTACCTTATTCAGCAGTGTATGCATATTTCGCTCTTGTTGACAGGTTTTCTTGAATGCACTGGCATTATATTCAAAGTATTGATTTCATTATTGGTCATAATTAATAAATTGATGAAATAAGTAAATTATAATATTATCTTTTATTTTAATATATATTTTTATAAAAATAAATGATAAAATACTCAGTAAGAAACCCTATATAATTTTGAAAATGTTGTTTTTAAAAACTTTTGGTTTTTTTCATTACTTGTTTTTATTAAGATCCGACCAAAACTTCGGGTAGCCCTCATTAGCGATTACATTTTAATAAATTAAATTTAATAACTCTTTGTGGGTCAAATTAATGAACTATAAAAAAAAACGTATGCTATTATTATAAAAAAGTATTTAAATTAATTTAAATAATAAAAAATTTAATTATAAAAATCATATTAAATAATTTAAATTACACTACATTAAAATTAAATAAAACTTTTATGTCACATTTTTCGTTAGACATAGCATTGAAGAGCACAAACTGAAGAGAAAAAAAAAATATGAAATATTAAGTTTAAAACAGGTATAAATTGTACACAAATTTTATTTTGCTTATGGCTTTAGCTAATTTTTGTTGTTGAATTGAAAAATAAAATTATTGAATTGGGAACAAAAATTTTGTTGGTGATAAAATATGGGGTAGTGTTAATAAAATGAAGCTTATGTGTTTACTACACTTTTTGAAGTAATAACTACCTACTCTTTATGTGAATAAAATCAAAAACCTTTTGCTTCTACTTAATTATTTACTTTTCGATTTAGCTTCGATAAACTAGCTGTTGGCCCGTCACAGAATGACGGAAGGTCAATTGAAAGAAGAACTTTTTCTAATTAATAACTATTTCTAATTTAATTATATACATATATATAAATATATTGTATATCAATACCATATTCTTAAATGAAATCGCAACCATAACTCCATCTATTAATGTTTTGTATACATATTTTTTAAAAATATTGCTATACATAGTTTTCACAACCATTGCTTAGATTCAAATCGTTTGTTTCAATATTTGTTTGTTTCTAACATTCTACAATGTACCTACCCAACATGCTAAAATTTAACTATTTATACGTACATAAAATTGTATTAAATGTTGATTTTTGAATTGAGTTTTGCTTTACTTATAAATTTTGAATTATAAACTTTATTTGGAATTTTTTTTAATATATCGAATTAAGTTATGTTTGGCTTCTATGTTGCTGACAGTTGGGCTGGGTGCATCGAACCCAGTATTGTACACCCGAAGCCACTTTGCCAACCTCTACACATTTTTATACCCTACACCTATAGAATAGGTAAAAGGGTATACTAATTTTGGTATGGTGTTTGTAACCACCTAAAGGAAGCGAGCTAGATATGGAAAAGTATATATATTTGTGATCAGCGTGACCTCCTGAGTCGATATAGCCATGTCCGTCCGTCCGTCCGCCCGTAGGCACGATAACTCAAAAAATAATGGAGCTATCTTGATGAAAATTTAACTGTAGGTTACTAGGACTGAAAGTACGGCGGTGATTGCATATGGGTGAAATCGGCCAATGGTTCGGATTCTGGACCTTTTAATCGCTCGAAGGGCTAACGATCCTATATAAAAAATCACGATAACTCAGCAACTAATGACGCTTTCTTCATAAAATTTGTGCTGGAGGTTATTGGTTTTGAAACTACGGCGGCGATTGCGTACGTTGAGGATTGGACAATGGGTTCGAAACTTAGAACTTTTTGATCGAATTTAGACCAAACTAGCATAATTCTGAAACCAATGAAGATAGAACCTCCAAATTTGGTTTCAGGGTGTCGCTTTCGATTTCGAGAAGCTTCAAATTTGGCACATGCGTGTTCCTGCGTGTCCCTCTAATTTTGGATCAATTGGAGTGGTGGTTCAGTACCTTTCTTAGACCCCCCAATGTGTAAAAGTTTATCATCGAAATTAATAAAACTAGTAACTTAAAATTAAGATAGAACGTTCCAATTGTGTACAAGGGTTAACTTGTATTGAAAGTATGACGGGGACTGCATATGGGCGAAATCGTACCATAATTTCGGGTTCTGGAACCCTTGAAAAGTTCAAGGGCTAACAAACATATATCTTAAAAACACCATAACTCAAAAAATAAGGCCGCTATTTTGATGAAATTTAAACTCTAGGTTACTAGTAATGAAAGTACCATTGGAATTGGTTCTGGTCGACTTTGGTCAATGAGTTCGGATTCTAGAAGCTTTTGATCGATTTGAGGTCGAACGAGTATAATTTCGAAGCCAAAGAATATATTTCCTATTTCCTATGTGTCCCCGAAATTTAGACTTAATTGTAGTGGTTCAGCTATGTTCAAAGGTGCTTGCTGCATTTATGTAAAATTTATTTTTATATTTAAATGAATTATATGAAAAGGTCTAAATTTGTAATTGTATTTTAGAAATACATTTATTGCATATTTTGCGTATAAGCTTTTCTATTAGGTAGAATATAAACTAACCATTTAAAATAATTGCAATTTTGAAAAAATTGGATTATTAAATATATTATGCTTTGATTAGCTTTTTATCACAAAATTTAATAACTAGAATTTTTTTATTTTGTAATTGAATTGGAATAAATATATTTTCATTTATAACAAGTTTTTTGGGTTTTTAATATTTTTAAATAAATAAATTAGTAAGACTTTGCAATATTTTTTAAGAGATAGTGTAATTAGAAAATGTTTTTAGTATTATAAAGTTAATTTGGTTAGCTATGTCTTACAATCAAATTAATAACACCTTTTATGGCGTTAAAATGACTTATGGATATGTCATTAAATTTGAACCAAATAGGTGTAGGGTATATCTAAGTCGGTTGCACCGACTGACTGTTTCTTTACTTGTTTTTTTTTCATTTTTACCTTTTTTTAAATAGAAAAAAATATTAAAAGGAATTATAAGGGAAAGATGCAGGGATGAGAGAGAGATGATGGAACTTTGAAAATACTTTGATTGAATTGAATTGCTTGGTTTATTTGTTTTTCAAAGCAAGCAATGCAACAAAGCGTACATTGGTTATTTCAGATTTTCACTGAAAATAATTACGACTTACTACACAATTTACTTGGTAAGCATAATTTTCTTAATTTTTATTAACAAAATGTTTTACTATTTATATAAAATTTCCAGAAAATGTTCTGTGAGTTTTACAAGCGTAAATGAACAAATTCATACATTTAAAATAATTTAAATTCATAAAAAAATTTTATTTATTTTTTGTTTTTGTTTTTTTTTTTATTAAAAATAAATGAAATATTTTTTGGCCTGCTTATAATAATTTATGATATTTTATTTTCTAAAATAAAACATATTCAACAAAACATTAGTATTTTATTTTTTTATAATTGAACACATCCAACAAAACCCATTTAATTGAATATGTTTGTTACACCTCATTCTAGACAAGTATGTTAATAATAATTCTACAATTTAGTTGAATAAAAAAGCAATCACTTTTTTGTGTAGTATTTACTTTGAAATACTTTAGTCTGCTTTTAATAAGACTTCAGAACGCAAATATTCTTTTTTTAATCGTTTAAAAAAATTAAAAGAATACCTTAACATGGCAGAATACTTGAGAATAAGGAAAGATAAACATTATGGACCAAGGAAAAACTGTGTCAATGATTTTAAATCGTTGTTTCGGTTCACGGAAATCAATGTTGTTAGATTGTCAGAATATTTTTTACCGGAAAACCAAGAAACTCGAGGTGGTGCATTGGCCCCCAAAACAGAAGATGGAAATATTATTGCGATTTCAAAGTGACCCTGGTTTCCAGATAGGAGTCGCAGAAGACATGGGTGTGCATCGTTCAACTATTTGTAAAATCATCAAATTTGTAATGGAAAAAATAATTTATAAACAAAATGAGTGAATCAGGTTCCCAGGCTCAGTGGCAGAGATTACTACCGCAAAACAACAATGGTTAGAAAAATTTGGTTTTCCAAGTGTAATAGGTGCTATAGACTGTACACATATTCCAATTATGAAACCAAAACATTTCAGTGATGTAAATAGAAAAGGATATTGTTCTATAAATGTACAGGTCACTTGTGATGCCAATTACATGTTTACTGGTGTGGAAGTTCGCTGGCCTGGTTCCGTACATAATAGTCCAATTCTAAAACAATCCTCTCTTTATAAGCACATCAATAGAAGAACTAGTGATGCGATTATTCTTGGCGACTCTGGTTATGGTATATTACCGTGGCTTATGTATGACTTCTTATAAAAACCCATCGTCACCAAAAGAGAAGCTATTTAATAAGATTCATACAAAGGAAAGAGTTGTGCTAGAGTATAGCTTATAGAATATAAACTACGTATTCCTAAACGATTTTGAACAAATACAGGAAGAAACTTTTTCGGAAGACGAAGAAGTAATAGAAGATAACGAACGTGAAAGACGTAGTGCTGGCTTGTTTAGAAGAACCGAAATTAAAAATTTTTGGTTTGATTCAAATATGTAAAAATTTAAAACAGAAATCAATTAAAATTATTTTCTTTTATTTAACTTAAGAACAAAATGATTTAATTTAAATCACTAAATATATTTTCATTTGCAACATCTTCTTCAATTTCAATTTCTTCATTTTCTTTAGTTTTATATTTTCCTTTTCTATTTGTAAGTTTATGAGTTCCAATTGTTTCACTAAAACTAATCTCTGGAGTTGTGCAGTGGTAAGGCCTGCTGTTACTGGGGTTTAGACAATTGCCCTTTTTCTTAGCCAAACAAATTGATGTTTTCCTTGTTGCGATTGCCGATGGAGAAGTTAATTTTTCAAAGTGGCGATGACGCATCTAAGTCTTTAAAACCGTTAGTTATAGCACTTCTGAAAATTGTATTTTCAACTGCATTGAGCATTTCAAACATTTTTTTTTGCCACAATGATAATGAAATTTTTTTTTTTCAGTCTGCTTAAGATCTGTTAAATTTTGTCTTCATATTATTTATTTTCTTATTAATTTGTTTAGCTGTTACGATTTTTGCAAACATGTTTTTGTACTGCAAAGTAATACTTTTTAAAGCTTCATCCTTTTGTTTTTTAATATGTGGCTGTTGACTTTTGTTGAGTAACACTTTTTTATCTTCCAGCAACTTTAAAAACTGTAGTTGAAAACTTTCAGATTTTACTTCTTCAGTTTCTTCTTCAAAACTCATAATAGCTAAATTAATTCCACATAATAAATCGTATACTGTCAAAATTGTGAATTATTTTATTTAATAGTACTATAAAAAAAACTTTTTAAAATTTTTTTTTCGAAATTGAAGCATTTCCTTTAAAATATATATTATATACTCCAAAGTAAAAGCAAAATTTTATAAACATGAAATATAACAAATGCTTTTACTACTAGCTTTTACTTGAAGCAAATGCTTTTACTCTTGCTAAAAACTTTGTAGCATTTCCTTCTAAAACGAGGAAGAGTGTAGTAGAGTAGACTGTGTCAACTCTGGGATACCCGTATGACCGTAACATATACATTATATCATCCGGTTAATTACTTTTGGCAAAATTTCAAACATTCAGCTTTGTTAGGTGTAGTGTAATGCTCATATAAAAGAAGGAGTTGTATGGCAGCTACTCGAACCCTTTGCAGTAGACCAACCAAATTTTGCAGTAACTTTGGCGATTACACTAAACTATTTTTGGCAAAATTTCAGACACCCAGCACATTTGGTGTAGTGTAATCCTCATATAAAAGAAGGAGTTGTATGGCAGCTACTCGAACCCTCAGCAGTAGACCAACTAAATTTTGTAGTAACTTTGGCCATTACACTAAACTATTTTTTGCAAAATTTCAGACACCCAGCATCATCAGGTGTAGTGTAAAGCTCATATAAAAGAAGGAGTTGTATGGCAGCTACTCGAACCCTCTGCAGTAGACCAACCAAATTTTGCAGTAACTTTGGCCATTATACTAAACTGCTTTTGGCAAAATTTCAGACACGCAGCTTCCATAGGTACAGAGTAATGCTCATATAAAAAAAGAAGTTGTATGGCAGGTACTCGAACTCGTGAACCAAAATGGCTGAATTTAAAACTCGATTCCGTTTTTTGCATAAAAACGAATTTGTGAAAATTTCATAATCCTAGCTCCTTTATTTTTTGAGTTATCGTGATGACGGACGGACAGACGGACGGACATGCATAGCTAAATCGATTTATTTTTCGATTCTGATCCGATCCATACACTTGAGTCTATATCTACCTCCCCTCCTTCTCTGCGTCACAAACGTAATGGCAAATTTATTATACCCTTGGACTATATAGTCATACGGGTATAAAAAGGAGTTTATGGATAATTGGAAATGGTTGGTTTGTTTTTTTAAGAATATATAAGAATAAATACATTGAAATAAAATTTTTTTTTGGTTGGTTATTTTTTTAGCACATTTTCAAAAAATTTAGCTTCACTCTGTCCGTCCGTCTGCCGTTCGTATGTTTACAAAACCTACCGTACGAAATAGAGTAATGAAATTTTAACCATGGATAGGTATTGCAAAAAAAATTATTTCGTAGAAGAACTTCTTTCTGTAGCCCCACCAGTTACGAGGCTATAGCCCCCCCAAAGTTGCAAAAAACCGGATATTTAAATTGTTACCATAAGAGTTCTTTTAGATCATAATATTTAATTAACTTATTTTTTCCCATACAAATATATCCTTTTTTAGGACAAACTATTTGACCAATTTTAATGAAACAACAACCAAAAGAAAGGTTTTTTTTTGTTTTCATAAGAAAATTATATTTTTTTTTAGAATATTGCGTAATTAACGTAAATCTGAATTTAACGGTCACGCTGTTAAAAGTTAAGGCTTATGACTCTAATGTTATGCGCCGACTTTCTGGGTAAAAGTAATTCATTTTCGGTTGTAACTCGCAGCTCAATCAAACTATTATATGCGCCGGCTTATGTCTTTCTTTTTTTTGTTTAGTTTAAATGTTCAATGAACAAGGAGATTGAAACTTTTTTAAAATATTTTTTTTGTTTTTGTTTTTTTTTTCTTTATCTCTCTAAAATTCCAGTAAAAAAAATGAGTTCTGTTCAAAATGAAAGCAATACATTTGAATTATACAGCAGTTTTCATTTATAACGAACTCTGTTCAATTTTATTTATAATAAATGTTACACTTTTTGCCAAAGAATTAAATTTTACCTAAAAATGTATTTAAACTTATTATATCTAATAATGTTGCTTGATGATTAATTTAGTAATTATATATTTATTTTTAAAAAAAAAAAATCCTAATACCGCATTAAAAATACAATAAAAATTTCATTAGAAGAAAAAGCAGTATACATAGGCTTGAGGCTGACACATCAAATAAAATTCTAGCAAATGAGTTTAAAGTGTCCATTCTATAATTAGCACATTCCACAATGTTCAAGTCTTATACTAATTTTTCAAAATTCACAGCATTCTTTTAAAACGACATTCTTTTATTACGATGAATATTTTCTGTCTCTTCATGGTTGTTATAAGCGAGTTCTGCCGTATGTATTTTTTTTTTTTTGCTTTAAAAAATTATTTTGCTACATTGTAAATTTTTGATGCTTTTTGTTAAGTTTTTTATAACAATAAAATAACCGACTTTTGAAATATATTCTGTAGTTTCCATTACGTTTGAGAGCTGTATAACAAAAGTTGTTATAAAATATGTTTGCAAAAAAATTATAACGAAAAATCTTTCTTAAAAAAATAATTTGTAATTTAAAATCAACGCTTATGGTGTATAATTGCTAACAAAAAATTTTGCTACGATTAAGTTTTCAAAATAAAATATTTTAATATAATATTTTTTTTTTAAAGAAACATACATTCAAAATAATTGAAAATCTATAATATGTTCGCAAAAAAAAAACTGAAAAATAATTTTGAACTTAAATAAAAGTTGACGTATAATTTCTGTCAAAAAATTTACAAATAAATAGGTACATGAATTTAAATGAGAGCAACCAAAATACGCGAACGCGATATACTGTAATCGAATTTTTAAAATTTACAAATTGACAAATGGTTTTTGGTTTTTCTTATATTTCTAAGATTATATTTTAAAAAATATCTTATATTTAAAAAAATTCAAAATATACCTATTACACGAAATTAATAAAATTTTTTGTACTAAATTAAAACATTCAAATAAATATTTTTGTGTGTCCGCGCGAGTTATGTATGAACTTCCTAATATAACGTTAATTGAGTCAACTTCAAGTTCTACACCTGAAGTTGTTATAGAAGCTAAAACAATAGCAACAAAAAAAAGTATATTTTGATTTTGATTTTTATTTTTTCTTATTTCAAAATTTAACTTAAAATTAAAAATTTACATTCATATATAAAAATCCGTAAATATATGTAAAAATGCTGAATTTGCATTATTTTTGTTTTTTTGTTTTTTAAATGACAAAAACCTTGAACTCTTCAAGTTCAATGTTGTTTAAATGAATAATTTTATATTAGAAACTTAATTAATAAGAAATGCTTAGTCTTAGTTTTTTTAAGTTTAGTTTAAGTAATTACAAAAAACCGTAATATAAATTAAGTTTAGTTGGTTATAACTGTTCAAACGTAATATAATTAAAACTAATTAATATATAAAATTTTTTTGTTTTATTTTTATAATTAAATATAATAAAACCTTTTTTTATAAAAAATATATTTGGCGCAGTCGGTAGGATCTCTATCAAAGGAAAAGAGATCTAGTGAAACGAATTTAATTAGCATTATTTAAAATAATATTACAAAAACATTTTTTTAAAGTGGGCAACAAAGTAAGCCAAAGCTAAATTTAGTGGTTTATGTAGAAACGAACACAATAAAAAAAAAAACAAAAAAAAAAAAAAATATAATATAATATATAAATAAATAAATCAAAATTGATCGTCAAATAAACAGAAGCAATTTATTTGATCAATACCGTAATATTATGGCAAATGAACAAAATGACAATCGTATTGAACAGTGCTTAGTAGCTCTAACTCAGCTATTAGTGCAAAACAACCAACCACAAAATTGGAGATCACAAATTGAAAAGGAAATTCAATTCCAGCTTTTAATGGTGAGCCAGGTACTTTACCATCTTTCATCGATTCAGTGACCAGAGTATTAGCTGATCATGTGGTGGAAGCTAACCAGGTTTTCAACATTATTTACAACATCAAAATTCAGGGAAGTGCAAAAAATTTACTTAATGTCAGCCCTGCAGCAAATTGGGATGATTGCAAAATAAAATTAAAACAACATTATAGAGCATCAAAAGACCAAATGGCAATCACAAGAGAAATTGGAGCACTAAAAGTAAGTAGCATTAAAGATTTAGATAATAAGTTAAGATTAGTGATAGAAGATATAACAGAATATGCGGCATTTGTTGAAGATAGCCAAACAGCAATTGATATATTTAGTGGAATGTTAGTTCAGAAAATTAAAGAACTTTCTTCAGGATCGTTAGCTTATGCAATAATATCGAAAAATAATTTGACTGAAATTAGAAATACAGTAAGGAGTTTTATAGGTTTAGACGAGGGTAATCTTAATTTATCTCACAAAAATTTTAATAAAAATAGTGATAGTAAAAATTTTTTTAGGAATGATAATAAAAATAATTACAATTATAATAATAAAATAAATTTTTTTAGTAATAAAAATTATGAAAGTAGAAATATATTTAACAACAACAGTGTTAATAACAATTCAAATTCGAATTTTAAAAATAATAGTAATAATTTCCAATTTCGAGCAAACGATAATTTTTATCAAAATAGAAATAGGCCTTCTCAGTTTAACCGAAATTATAATAGATACAATGACAGACAAGAAAGTAGACAGACCAGACCAATGGAAGTTGATCCAAGTAGACAACTTTTTTTATAAATTAGCCTCGGACCCAAATAAAATTTTTACAATTTTAACAATTCAAGAAAAAAAATATTCAGCCTTGTTAGATACAGGCTCAACAATAAGCATTTTAAATGAAAATAAAGTTTGTAGTTCTAAGTTTACTGTAATAAATTCAACTTCAATATCTATCAATACAATTCAAGGAGAGGTAAACAAACCTAATAGAACAGTTGCTACCTTATCTCCAGCTGAATTTAAATATCCTGAAAATGCAAGAATGAAATGGATTGCAATGAAATTAAACAAGCCATAAGACTTATTATTAGGTATGGATTGGATAAAAAAAAATGTGAAAGATATCAACGTAGAAAATCAACAAATTAATATGACCAATGGAGTGAGTCTTCCATTCTTAACTAAAACTATTCAAGAAGAAGTTAATGTATTAGAAGTAAGTGAAGTTCAAACTCTACAATTGGATCATTTAAATGAAAAAGAAAAACATATAATTGAAAAATTAGTTTCAAAATTCAATAACCTATTATATAAAGAAGGTGATATTTTGACCAGTACAAATACAGTGGTACATGAAATTAAAACAACAACAAGCGAACAAATTAATTCAAAACTTTATCGATATCCACCTAAACATGAAACTGAAGTGAGACGTCAAATGGAAGAAATGGAAAAACAGGGCATAATTAGAAAAAGTAAAAGTCGATATAGTTCTCCGATTATAGTAGTACCAAAAAGAAAAGATAATTCTGGAGTACAAAAATTTAGAATAGTTGTGGATTATAGAAGATTAAATCAGGTCACAATCGACGATAAATACCCTTTCCCTAATATTGATAGCATTCTGGACAAATTGGGAAAAGCCCAATATTTCAGCACGTTAGATTTAGCCAAAGGTTACCATCAGATATTAGTAGCTGAAAAAGATATTGAAAAAACTGCTTTTGTTACTCCAGCAGGTCTATATGAATATGTACGTATGCCATTTGGATTGAAGAACGCACCGGCAACGTTTCAAAGATTGATGAACGAAATTCTTCGAGAATATATCAATCAAATTTGCGTCGTATATCTTGATGATATATTAATTTTTTCGACAACATTAGAAGAACACGAAAATTCATTAACAAAAATATTTAAAAGATTACAGGAACACAATTTGAAAATTCAAGTAGATAAATGTAGTTTTCTTAAAAGAAATACAGAATTTCTAGGACATATTTTGACAAAGGATGGGATAAAACCTAACCCTGAAAAAATAAAAAATATTCAAGAGTTACAAATTCCAAAAACTGAAAAACAATTAAAAGTTTCTTAGGAGCAACTGGATTTTATAGAAAATTCATCAAAGATTATTCTAAGGTTGCATATCCTATGATTAAATATTTAAAAAAAAGATAACAAAATTAATATAAATGACCCACAGTATATAGCAGCATTTGAAAACTTAAAGAGCTTGATAACTTCACATCCAATTTTAAAATTTCCAGAATACGATAAACCGTTTGTTGTAACTACAGATGCAAGTGATCATGCTATAGGTGCAGTGTTGTCTCAACAAGGTCATCCAATTTGTTATGTTTCGAGAACGCTAAACAACCATGAAAAAAATTATTGTACTACAGATAAAGAGTTTTTGGCAATTATGTATGCAGTAAATTATTTCAGACCTTATCTATATGGTAATAAGTTTAAAATCATAACAGACCATGTGCCAATTAAATATTTAAACAACAAATACAAAGGAAAGGAATTTTCACAAAGACACCAAAGATGGTTGCTAAAACTTCAAGAATATAATTATGAGATTGAATATTTGCAGGGTAAAGAAAATAAGGTAGCTGATTATTTAAGCAGATTAGAAAATACAAAGAAAATTAATGAAGAAAATGATATAGCATCCAATTTAGAATTATCTAATGATACAGTACATTCTGCAGATGAAAATCAATTAGATTACATAGGAATAAAAGAGGATATAGTAAACAAATATAAAACACAAATCATACTCACTTACAGTCCTGAAGAGAATATAACACTTCACAATAGAAGAATTATTGAAATAAATCCGTTAGAAAATGAAAATTTAATTAAAGACATTTTAAATCGTTATATCAAGAAAGGATATACGAGCATTTATTCGGAAGTATCTGATACTGACTATCATAAAATACAACTAATTTTAATATCGATGTTTTCATTTGATTCAAAAATAAAATTTATACGAAGTACAAAAAGAGCTAAAGAAATAAAAACTGAAGAAGAATTACATAAACAACTATCTCTTTACCACACTAAAGAGTCTATGCATAGTGGAATAAATGAATGTTACCACAATTTAAAAGACAAAATTTATTTTCCGAAGTTAAAAGATCATATTCATTTAATTATCAATAATTGTGAAAAATGTCAACAAATTAAGTATGATCGAAAACCATTAAAACCTAAATTTGCATTTACAGAAACACATAAAGAAAAAAACGAAATTATACATTATTTGAACATATTTCATTTTAAAAAACAATCCTTTGTTACAGTAATTGATAAATTAACAAAATTTGCCTCAGCATATGGTATAATAGATCGCAACTGGAGAGCAAAGAAAACAATTATAATGGAACATTTTGCAAAATTTGGAAAACCAAAAAAAAAAATTATGGACAATGCTAAATTTGGAAAACCAAAAAAAAAATTATGAACAATGAATTTAGAGCTGAACAACTAATTGAGTATTTAAATAGTGAAAATGTTGAAATTCATCTAACAAAAGCAAATAATCACACTGGAAATGCTGATATAGAGAGACTACACTCAACCCTCTTAGAAAAAATAACAGGAATTGAGGATAGGGAACTTTCAGTTGAGATGAAGATACAGATGGCTATAGGAAACTATAACGATCGCTATCATTCAACAATAAAATACACACCTAGAGAAGCTAAAGAAAATGTAGATGTTAGTAAATTGCAAATAAATATAGATAAAATGAAAACTAAAACTATAAATAAAAGAAACTTTAATAGAGAACACTATATAGAAAATAGATCAGTAGGACCTATTAGAAATTATAAGAGACTTAGACATAAGGACGAACCATATTACAAACATAAACCTTTATTAAATGTACATTATTCAAATATTAAAAGACCTTTAAAACTTTTAGGTTTTCAACATAATAATATTGCTGTTAATAATCTTACCAACACAACTGACTGTAGGACTTCTTCAAGTCAATCCAATTCACGAAGAAGCCGGTTATATTCAAATAAAACTTCAACAGGTAGAAATAGTAAATAAAACTAGTACAATTTTACATATTATAAATCCAAGAGAAATAGATATATCAAATTGATTTTTATAAATTAAAATTAAGTAAAATAGGAATTATGAATTATAAAGATGAATTATTAGTAACTGCAATTAAAATTCCACTAAATTATATTCAAACTGATTTAAAACTTATTACTCCTTTGCCTAATAAAAAATATATAGAAATTGACGAAAACAATGAATATATTGTAGAAATTGAAAATAAAATTTTAACTTATCAAGATGATGTTATGTTAAAAGATTTAAAATCTAGTAAAAACTGTATTTTGAATAATAAATGTAAATTTAGATATAATAACAAAACTAAAATTGAAATATTAGATGACGAAACTTTATTAATTAAAAATGCTAGAAAAACCGTATTAATACAAAATTGTGACGATAGAAATTTAACACTGAACAAAAACTATTTTATTAATTTTTATAATTGTGAAATTAAAATAGAGATTGAAATATTTTATAACCAAAAGCAAATTATTCAAGATAAATATTTTTACCCTAGTAATAATTTTAATTATACCTATGTAAAACCAATTAATTTTGACGATATTGTTTTAAAAAACTTTGAAAATATTAAAGAAATAAACGAATTAAAATATCATAAAGCCGTTTCATATGGGATAAATATTTCTATTATTGTAGTATTAGTAATAAGTATTACTTTTATAATATTATATTTAAAAAACAAAGGAACCAAAATAAAAATTGTAAATAAAGAAATTCCGGAGAATTTCAACTCTAACGGAGGAGGAGTTATGTATGAACTTCCTAATATAACGTTAATTGAGTCAACTTCAAGTTCTACACCTGAAGTTGTTATAGAAGCTAAAACAATAGCAACAAAACAAAGTATATTTTGATTTTGATTTTTATTTTTTCTTATTTCAAAATTTAACTTAAAATTAAAAATTTACATTCATATATAAAAATCCGTAAATATATGTAAAAATGCTGAATTTGCATTATTTTTGTTTTTTTGTTTTTTAAATGACAAAAACCTTGAACTCTTCAAGTTCAATGTTGTTTAAATGAATAATTTTATATTAGAAACTTAATTAATAAGAAATGCTTAGTCTTAGTTTTTTTAAGTTTAGTTTAAGTAATTACAAAAAACCGTAATATAAATTAAGTTTAGTTGGTTATAACTGTTCAAACGTAATATAATTAAAACTAATTAATATATAAAATTTTTTTGTTTTATTTTTATAATTAAATATAATAAAACCTTTTTTTATAAAAAATATATTTCGCGTATCAATTTACTGATATATAGATAGACATATTGACGTACTGCCGTATAAAAATTGTACGTCGTATGCTTTAATTTAGATAAAATAAATATTTAATTATCTACTCTTTTCATCTACTCTTTTTCAAGAGGCGGTGTGGTGTAGCTGTAAAAAGAGTAGTTTACTCCTAGACAAAGAGGTATAATATAAAGTAAAGTAAAGAATTCAGAACCATTTTTTGTATATGTACATACATTTTTTAGTAAAAATTTCAGATTTTATTATTGAAATGAGTGCTTATTTGCCAATGTAGCTACTAAATTTAAAAATGGAATAAGGGGAGGAAAAATTTATCAATTTTTTAATTGATTAGTTTTTTTTTTTAATATCTTTGTAGATGTGTTATAAATCTTAAAACTGTGATTTTAAAAAAAATCTCGACTTCTGTCAACTTAACTATTATTTTGTATTTTGGCAGCTTCAATATAATATAATACTAAGTACTTAACTTAAGTACTTATGAATTATGATAGGTATGTTAAATTTTGTTGTACATATTATGCTCTATAAACAAGCTTTTTAATTAGGATACAGATTAAATACAACATAGTTCAAATCGAACTAAAATGTTTAGAAAAAAGTACGGTTTTCTATATGTAGGACAGCATTAACTCGAATTTTGGCTACTTCACTTCAGTAAATATGTATACATACATATGTATTTGTTTAGAAAAATCATCAAATTTTCAGAACATTATATATTTTTTTGTGTAATAAGTGTACAAAATTATACTCTCTTTATAGCGCGTTAAGCTACAGGAATAAAATTCAAAAATACGTTTTTATAATTGAAAAAATTATAAATTTTTTTTTAAGCAAATTTCAAACGCAAGAATTGTTGACAACATTGTTGCCATACATATTATTATGTATAGGAAAAACAAATTAGTTTCGTGTAATATTAGTCTAATATAAATTACACAAAACGGATTTTTTATGTAAATTTAAAAGCGCAAAAAGCTGGAATTTCGAGCAAAGGGCAATACTAGTATATTTTTAATCTGAAAACGATAGATAGTTTTATAAAAATATAAATTAAAATAAAATTAAAAGGCAAATGTTTAGGGTTCCCATACGGTACTAAAATGAAAAACTCAATTTTTGCAAAATTTGTGGCCACCTATATCTTCTAAACCAGTGGTTTTTAACCTTTTTAGCTACTGGCACCCCTAAAATTTTCAAACAATATTTTCGCACCCCTAACCAGAAATTAATGAGTTATATAAATTAAAAAACAAACATTATGCAAAACATATTTTTTATTAATTTTATATGCGTAACACATTTTCTATAAATTTTAATTGTTAGCTGAAATAATCAATTATAAATTATCAAAGTTTTTATTAGCACACCAGACATTTTCCAAATTCGTTGTTTCAAATTCCATTTGATTACGTCCATTTGTCCGTAGTTCAACAAGATCATCTTTCAATAAATTACTGTCATCCATTGAGTCCAGATTATAAATAAATGGATCTAATATCCATTTTTCTGAAATATCATTATCTCCAGTAGCAAAATATCCCACAAAAGATTCGCTCAACTTTTGCAAATGATCTTTAATTTCGGTGGTAATATTGTTTCTTTCATCATCTGAGAACAATTTTCAACATCTGTAGATTCATCCAATTGAATACCCACTGGGACATTACTAGCTTTAATATATTCAATTACTTGTTGTAAGATGTTTTTACTTATATAAGAAATTCTAGTACGGATTAAGTCATTTGACAAAGGAATTTGTTGAAGCTTTTGTTGTGCTTCAGTACCCAACACTATTTTAGCCATTTCTAATGCACAAGGCTTTACAAGTTCTTCAGCTATTGCATGTGGTTTCTTCTTCTTGGCACAGATATATGCAACTTGATAAGATGCTTGCAACAACGGCTTTTCATGTAATATAAAACCAAAAGTTGTGATAGTTCTACTTTTATCAAATCGAACTCGTTTAGATTTCAAACTTTCAAAACCATGGCCAGCATCTACACCACTATGTTGTTTGGTAAAATGCTCATTTAGTTTCGACGACCTGAGATTGGCGTTTGAAAATTTATTGCAGCACAGAATACATTGTGGTCGCTGCGTTCCATCCTTCTCCGTTATAAATGTAAAACCATAACGAACATAATCGTCATTCCAACATCGTTTCTTTGACATGGCGTAAACTAAATTAAATTTTTTAATAAAACACTAAAAAAATATTAAACTTCTATCTATTATTGCTATATTTTAGCTTACCTTTTGAAATTGACTTTAATGTACCAAATTTATTCAACTAAACTTGTAAAATTAACTTGTATTAATTGTTTTAATATTAATATTTAACTTTTAATATTCAACACAAAAATTAAAAACTGGTAATAGTCAACACTAAAATTCAATTATTTTTAAATCTTTATTCAATGGCACATTACATTGACAACAGTATTTATATTTCTAAGAATAATCGCAACAATCAACTAAAATTTCGAGGCATATAAAAATCACTATAGAAACGCATTTGAATTTTTGTAATTGTAGAAAAAATACAAAAATTAATTTATTTCTATGGTTTATAATTTACAAACATATTTAAGAAATTTTTAGTGAATAAAAAATTTACTAACCAAAATTAAGTTTTAAGATTAGTTTTTTATTTTGTTAGCTACACGTGAATTTGCAAAATTACAATTTCGCACCCCCAAATATTCAAACTCGCACCCCTAAGGGGTGCGTGCACCACCGGTTATGAACCACTGTTCTAAACGGTTCAAGCTAGATTCTTGAAATTTTGGGAGAAGTAAGAACGAATTTTGGGAGAAGAAAGAAGTTAGTTAGAAAGTTTTCTTAAGAGCATTGGGATTATATTCTAAGTATCTATTGATTTACATACATAATTAATAAATTATTGAAATAACTAAATTATAATATCATTAATTTTTAAATAGGGATAGGCAGAACCTCGAGAATCATAATAAGTTTGCATAGCCAAAATTTGGGAATCTTCCCAATTGAAGGGTAATTAGAACTTTAAATTTAAAACTTTTATGTTTTTATAAAATAGTAACTTATTCAATAATGTATGTTTTTCCAAAATTAAACGTTGACATTGAATCTCCAACAATCTCACTATCCCTCTTCACTCCATCTTCAACAAGTCGCTTTCAGATGGCATTTTTCCACAAGTGTGGAAATCCTCCCATTTAACTCCCATTTTTAAAAAAGGTGATAGAGCTTCAGTTATAAACTATCGGGGTATAGCCATTCTATCAACTATTCCTAAATTATTTGAAAAGATTGTGGTTGATAGAATTACCCTTATTATTAATGTTAAACTTAATGAACAACAACATGGTTTCAGAAAGGGTCGTTCTACTATAACTAACCTTATGATGTATACGTCCGAAATACTGAACCAAATGGAGAAAGGATACCAAGTTGATGCAAATTACACAGATTTTAGTAAAGCTTTCGATCGTGTAGATCACTTAATTTTGCTAAATAAGCTATCAACTTTTGGTATTACGGGTTCTTTTCTTTCGTGGCTTAATTCTTATCTATCAGAAAGAACCCAAAACGTCAAATTTCAAGGTCTGTTATCCAAATCTATTAATGTTATTTCTGGTGTACCACAAGGAAGTCATTTGGGGCCACTTCTTTTCAATGTCTTTATATCTGACCTTTCGGAATATTTAGACGCCATACCACATATTGTTTTTGCTGACAAATTAAAAATATATAAAGTTGTAAAAGATAATTCTGATGCAGTTATACTTCAATCAAGCTTATCAGATTTACAAACTTGGTACACATCAAATAAATTGGAACTGAACATACAGAAATGTAAGGTTATCAGCTTTACACGAAAACGATCTTCTTTAGTGTATGACTATAAGATAGATAACGTAACTCTTGAAAGGGTTTCTAGCATTTCTGATTTAGGTATTCTTCTCGATAATAAACTTAATTATAATCTTCATTATGACCAATTAGTTTCTAAGGCTAATAAAATGTTAGGTTTCATTAAGAGAAGAGCTAAAAATTTTAATGACTTAGCTGTGACAAAATCCGTCTATTGTTCCCTTGTTCGATCTATATTAGAATACGGTAACATAATTTGGGATCCAGCCTTTCAAGTTCACTCCAATAAAATAGAAAAAGCAATTTCTCTTATTTGCATTAAGAAATATGTATAATCCTTCTAATTTTGTTAATCTTCCTAGCTACAACACAAGACTTAAGTCCTTAAATATGCTTTCTTTATCTTCACGAAGACAACTCTTGTCATTATGTTTTACTTTTGATATTTTAAATAACAGTATTTCTATTCAATCTCTTAATAATAACTTTAGACTTAACGCTAATGTTCGGCAAACTAGAAATACAAGATTTTTAATGGATTATCAGCATAATACAGAGTATGGTACAAATGAACCCATCAATAGATGTTGCATTACTTTCAACAAAATTATTCATCTTTATTCTACACCTATCTCCAAAGCTACTTTTAAATACACTTTACATAAACATTTTTTTAATTTAATGACCTCAGACAATTAATTCCTACATAAGCAATATTTTTCTTTTAAACTATGATATAACTAAAACATAACACACAGCACACTTACTGTATTGCATTAAAATACAACAAAATTGCTAATTATGTTTGGTTTTTTTTTTTAATTTTTGTGCATTCTATAATTTGTTTTTATAAATACTTAGTCATAAGTCATAATAATAACATATCAAATCATAATATTTAATCGGCTTATTTTTTCCCATACAAATATAAACATCCTTTTTTAGGACAAACTATTTGACCAATTTTAATGAAACAAAAACCAAAATAAAGGTTTTTTTTATTTTCATAGGACAATGATATTTTTTTTTAGAATATTGCGTTTTTTCAGGTGAAAATCCGTCTTTAATTTAACGTAAATTTGAATTTAACGGTCACGCTTTTAAAAGTTGAGGCTTATGACTCTAATATTATGCGCCGACTTTCTGTGAAAAGTAATTCATTTTCGGTTTTAACTCGCAGCTAAATCTAAATCAAAAGGTTATAGGCGCCGACTTATGTATATCTTTCTTTTTTTTTTTTAGTTCAAATTCAATGAACAAGGAGATTTAAATTTTTTTAAAATTTTTTTTTTGTTTTTGTTTTTTCTTTATCTTAAAAAGTGAAAGAAAAAAATGAGTTCGACATGAAAGCAATACATTTGGTTTATACAGTAGTTTTCATTTATAATGAACTCGGTTCAATTTTAATTATAATAAACGTAACACTTTTTGCCAATGATTAAATTTTACCTAAAAATGTAAGTTGTTTATTACATTTATATTTCTTTTATTTAAACTTATTATATCTAATAATGTTGCTTGGTGATTATTTTAGTATTTTTATATTTATTTTTGAATATAAAAAAAACATCATAATAACGCATCAAATATACAAAAAAAATTTCATTAGAAGAAAAAGCAGTATACGGTGAGACTGACACATTAAATAAAATTCTAGCAAATGAGTTCAAAGAGTCCCTTCTACTAAAAGAAGTCCCTAATACTAATTTTTCAAAATTTATTGGCATTCTTTTAAAACGACATTCGTTTATTAAGACGCATCTTTTCTGTTTCGTCATGGTCGTTATAAGCGAGCTTTACTGTGTTTTTTTTTTTGTTATATGTTTGCAGAAACAAAAAAATTACATTTCTTAGGAAAAATTATGTGTTAGTTAGGAATCAACCAGAATAAATGCATACGGCGTGCAGTTTCTGTCAAAAAATTTTGAAATAAGTAGGTATGTTATGTACTGTACTTCGGAATTTAAAATTTTAAAATTTGACAAAGCGTACAAAAATATTGTAATTGTTTTTTCTGATGTTGCTACGATTAAGTTTTCAAAATAAAATATTTTAAAATAATATTTTTTTTTAAAAAAACATACATTCCAAATAATTGAAAATACCTATAATATGTTCGCAAAAAAAAACTAAAAAATAATCTTCAACTGAAATAAAAGTTGACGTATAATTTCTGTCAAAAAATTTACAAATAAATTGGTAGGTACATGAATTTACATGAGAGCTGTTCGAAATGAAAGCAATACATTTGGTTTATACAGTAGTTTTCATTTATAACGAACTCGGTTCAATTTTAATTATAATAAACTTTACACTTTTCGATAAAGAATTAAATTTTACCTAAAAATGTAAGTTTTTTATTACATTGATATTTCTTTTATTTAAACTTATTATATCTAATAATGTTGCTTGGCGATTAATTAAGTGTTTTTTATTTAGTTTTGAATATAAAAACAATCATAATAACGCATCAAAAATACAAAAAAAAATTCAATAGAAGAAAAAGCACTATACATAGGCTTAACATTTTATTTGAGACACATCAAATAAAATGTTAGCAAATGAGTTCAAAGTGTCCATTCTAGAATCAGCTCATACTACAATGTTCAAGTCTTATACTAATTTTTCAAAATTCACAGCATTCTTTTAAAACGACATTCGTTTATTACGACGAATATTTTCAGTCCCATAATGGTCGTTATAACCGAAAAATACTGTATTTTGTTTTTGTTTTCAATTTATTGTAATACAGTAGGTACTAAAAAAAAAATTTTTTGTAAATCGTAAATTGTGGTTGCTTTTTGTTAAGTTTTTTGTAAAATTAAAAACCGAATTCTGAAATATGCAGAAACTTAAAAAAAAAATAATATTTCTAAAAAAAATGATTTGTTTCTTATGGATCAGCCAAAATCAGCATGTACGGCATTCAGTTTCTGTCAAAAAATTTTGAAATAATTAGTTATGTAAAAAAATTTACATGAAAGCATACGCGACGTACTGTACCTCAGAGTTTTAAAATTTAAAAATTGACAAAGTGTATATAAATACATATTGTAATTGTTTTTTCTTTTGTTGCTGCGATTAAATTTTAAGAATAAAATATTTTAAAATAACATTTTTATACCCTACACCTATAGAATAGGTAAAGGGGTATATTAACTTTGGTATGGTGTTTGTAACCACCTAAAGGAAGCGAGCTAGATATGGAAAAGTATATATATTTGTGATCAGCGTGACCGCCTTAGTCGATATAGCCATGTCCGTCCGTCCGTCCGTCCGTCCGTCCGTCCGTCCGTCCGTCCGTCCGTAGGCACGATAACTCAAAAAATAATGGAGCTATCTTGATGAAATTTTAACTGTAGGTTACTAGGACTGAAAGTACGGCGGGGATTGCATATGGGCGAAATCGGCCCATGGGTTCGGATTCTGGACCTTTTAATCGGTTTCAGGGCTAACGAACAAATATAAAAAATCACGATAACTCAACAACTAATGACGCTATCTTCATCAAATTTGTGCTGTAGGTTACTAGTAATGAAAATACTTCAGGAATTGGGTAAGGTCGGGATTGGACCATGGGTTCGGAACCTAGAACTTTTTGATCGAATTTAGGCCAAACGAGCATAATTCCGAAACCAATGAAGATAGAACCTCCAAATTTAGTATCAGGGTGTCCCTTCCTATTTCCTAAGTGTCTTGTGAATTTGGGTCCCATTGGAGTAGTGGGTCGGGGACCAGCCACACATTTCCGAAGACCTTAAAGCATATCTTTAAAATTAATAAAGATAACAACTTGAAAAAATGTAGAAGCTTCCAATTTGCCACAAGGGTGTTCTTTACTATCTCTTGCGTGTTCCCCTAATTTGGGATCAATTGGAGTGGTGGTTCTGTACCCCTCTCAGACCTCCCAAGTTTTAAAGGCTTATAATCGAAATTACTAAAAATAGTTACTTAAAATTAGGATAGACCGTTCAAATTGTGTACAAGGGTTAACTAGTACTATAAGTACAGCGCGGACTATATAAGGGCGAAATCAGCCCAACGGTTCGGATTCCGGACCTTTTAATCGATGTCAGGGCTAAGGAACATATATAAAAAATCACGATAACTCAACAACTAATGAGGCTATCTTCATGAAATTTGTGCTGTAGGTTATTGGCAGCGAAACTACGGCGGTGATTACGTACGGTGAGGATTGGACAATGGGTTCGGAACTTAGAACTTTTTGATCGAATTTAGGCCAAACGAGCATAATTCCGAAACCAATGAAGATAGAACCTCCAAATTTGGTATCAGGGTGTCCCTTCCTATTTCGTAAGTGTCTTTGAAATTTGAGCCCCATTGGAGTAGTGGATCGGGGACCAGCCACTCAGTTCTTAGGCCCTTAAAACATATTTTCGAAATTAATAAAGATAGTTACTTGAAACAAATGTAGAAGCTTCCAATTTGCCACAAGGGTGTTCTTTACTATTTCTTGCGTGCCCCCCTAATTTGGGATCAATTGGAGTGGTGGTTCAGAACCTCTCTTAGACCCCCCAATGTGTAAAAGCTTATCATCGAAATTAATAAAACTAGTAACTTAAAATTAAGATAGAGCGTTCCAATTGTGTACAAGGGTTAACTAGTATTGAAAGTATGACGGGACTGCATATGGGCGAAATCGTACCATAATTTCGGGTCCTGGAACCCTTGAAAAGTTCAAGGACTAACAAACATATATCTTAAAAACACCATAACTCAAAAAATAATGCCGGTATTTAGATGAAATTTAACAGTAGGTTACTAGTAATGAAAGTACCATGGGAATTGGTTGTGGTCGAGTTTAATTTCAAAGCCAAAGAATATATTTCCTATGTCCTAAGTGTCTCCGAAATCTAGACTTAATTGTAGGGGTTCAGCTATGTTCAAAGGTACTTGCTGCATTTATGTAAAATTTATTTTTATATTTAAATGAATTATATGAAAAGGTGTAAATTTTTAATTGTATTTTAGAAATACATTTATTGCGTATTTTGGGTTTATAAGTTTTTCTATTAGGTATATAAACTAACCATTTAAAGTAATTGCAATTTTTAAAAATTTGGGTTATTAAATATATTATGCTTTGATTATCTTTTTATCACAAAATTTAATAATTAGAATTATTTCATTTTGTAATTGAATTGGAATAAATATATTTTCATTTATTTCAAGTTTGTTTGTTTTTTAATATTTTTAAATAGATAAATTAGTAAGAATTTGTAGTATTTTTTAATAGATAGGGTAATTAGAAAATGTTTTTAGTATTATACAGTTAATTTGGTTAGCTATGTCCTACGATCAAATTAATAACAGCTTCTATGGTGTTAAAATGACTTATGGATATGTCCTTAAATTTGAACCAAATAGGTGTAGGGTATTTCTAAGTCGGTTGCACCGACTGACTGTTTCTTTACTTGTTTTTAAATAATTTAGTTTAAAACATACAAATATTCAAATAAATTAAAAATACCTACAGTAAATATGTTTGCAAAACTAAAAAAATTATCTTTCTCAAAAAAAGTTATTTGTTCCTATTTGGTCCTAGCCTAAATAAAGCGCGCACCGTATAATTTCTGTCAAAAAATTGAGAAATAAATAGGTTCATAAATTTACATTAGAGCAGCGAAAATACGCGTAACGCAATGTAGTGTATCTCGGATTTTTAAAATTTACAAATATTGACAAAATGTATAAAAATATTATTATTGGTTTTTCTTATATTTCTAATATTATGTTTTAAAAATAATATTTTTTTACAATAATTTTTATTAAAAAATATATTATATTCTAAATACCTATAATATGAAATTAAAAATATTTTTTGTAGGTACTAAATTAAAACATTCAAATAAATATTTTTGATAAATTAAATATTGTACGCGCGTATCGATTTACCGATAATGGATATGCAGCCAGACGTATTGACGTACTGCCGTATAAAAATTGTACGTCGTATGTTTTGATTTCATTCTAATAATTGAAAAGTTTATTTCACACTTTCAACATCGAATAATGTTTTTTTACGAACAAATTTTATATATCAAAAAGTGTACATGAAGATTAGATAGGCGTAGTTTGTAAATGGAACGCTAATTTTTGTTTCAGGAGTACATAATTGTCAGATTATTATCATATATATATATTTGACATTTTAAAACTACCTGTCATTTGAGAAGTTAATTATATTTAATAGTATTTAAATATTAATAAAGTGAAAAAATTAAGGTTTATTGCTGATATAAATATAAAGAATATTTTTTTAATGGAAGGGGGTAAGTTCTTATTGGTTATCAAATAAAAAATATGATTTAACATAACCTATTCAAGAGAATTTTAATTAAAGCCATCTGCCGGAAATTATTTATCTACTCTGTCATATACTCTTTTACAAGGGCTGAAGTAGCTGGCAATAGTTGAGAGTAGAAAAGAGTTTACTCCCCTTAAAGGAATAAAAGCAATAATATTTATTTGTTTTAAGAAACTTATGAGTCATGGCTCATGACCATGTATAGAAATATATTTTTGTCAATTAAAAACTTAGGAAATATTAAATAAATAAACTAGACAAAAAGGTATAAAGTAAACTAAGCAATTCAGAATCATTTTTCCCATGTTTTCAGAACTTTAAATAGGCATACATTTGTAGAAAAAATTTACCTTTGTAGCTATTAAATTTAAAAATTAAAAAAGGGTAGGAAAAATTTATTCTTTGATTTATTGAAAAACATTTTTTTTGCTATAAATCTTAAGATTGAAATTTAAAAAAAGACTTCGGTCAACTTGACTATTATTTGTACTTCTGGCAGCTTCAATATAATATAATACTAATTACTAAACTTATGAATTATGATATGTTATATTTTGTTGTACATATTATGTATTCATAGAGTTTTTTAATTAGGATACAGAATACGTACAACATAGTTCATATCGTACTAAAATGTTTAGAAAAAAGTACGGTTTGCTATATGAAGGACAGCATTAACTCGAATTTTGGGTTCTTGACTTCAATAAATATATGTATATGTTTAGAAATATGTATTTATTAGAATAATATTTATATGTATTTAGAATTTTAATTTAATTTTACTGTACCAATTTATCCTCTCTTTAAAGCGGCTTTAGCTATAGAAATAAAACTCAGAAATCGGTACTTAACAACGTTTTAATAATTGAGAAAAATTATAAATTTTTTTAAGCAAATTTCAAGCGCAAGAATTGTTGACAACACTGTTGGCATAATTTTTTTTATGTATAGTCTAATATAATTTACACAAAACGAATTTTATATGTTAACTTAAAAGCAAAAATAGCTCGAATTTCGAGCACAGGGCGATACTAGTTACTTTTTAATATGCTACAAAAATTAATATTTATTCTATGCATGTATGAATGTACATATTTTGTATATAAAATTAGTGTTTTTTTTTTAAGAATGCAAGAATAAGCATTTTTTTTTTTTATTGTTTAATTAATTATATTGTATAATTTTAAATATAAGTAATAATTTTTAAGTATTTTTTTTTCTGTAACGACCTTGTTTTGGTTTGTAAAATAAAATAAAAATAAAAATAAATAAATATATTTCGCACTTGTTAACAGTTAGAATCTTCCCAATTGAAGGGTAATTAGGACTTTAAATTTAAAACTTTTATGTTTTTATAAAATAGTAACTTATTCACCAATGTATGTTTTTCCAAAATTAAACGTTGACGTTGAAGCTCCAACAATCTCACTATCCCTCTTCACTCCATCTTCAACAAGTCGCTTTCAGATGGCATTTTTCCACAAGTGTGGAAATCCTCCCATTTAACTCCCATTTTTAAAAAAGGTGATAGAGCTTCAGTTATAAACTATCGGGGTATAGCCATTCTATCAACTATTCCTAAATTATTTGAAAAGATTGTGGTTGATAGAATTACCCTTATTATTAATGTTAAACTTAATGAACAACAACATGGTTTCAGAAAGGGTCGTTCTACTACAACTAACATTATAATGTATACGTCCGAAATACTGAACCAAATGGAGAAAGGATACCAAGTTGATGCAATTTACACAGATTTTAGTAAAGCTTTCGATCGTGTAGATCACTTAATTTTGCTAAATAAGCTATCAACTTTTGGTATTACGGGTTCTTTTCTTTCGTGGCTTAATTCTTATCTATCAGAAAGAACCCAAAACGTCAAATTTCAAGGTCTGTTATCCAAATCTATTAATATTATTTCTGGTGTACCACAAGGAAGTCATTTGGGGCCACTTCTTTTCAATGTCTTTATATCTGACCTTTCGGAATATTTAGACGCCATACCACATATTGTTTTTGCTGACAAATTAAAAATATATAAAGTTGTAAAAGATAATTCTGATGCAGTTATACTTCAATCAAGCTTATCAGATTTACAAACTTGGTACACATCAAATAAATTGGAACTGAACATACAGAAATGTAAGGTTATCAGCTTTACCCGAAAACGATCTTCCTTAGTATATGACTATAAGATAGATAACGTAACTCTTGAAAGGGTTTCTAGCATTTCTGATTTAGGTATTCTTCTCGATAATAAACTTAATTATAATCTTCACTATGACCAATTAGTTTCTAAGGCTAATAAAATGTTAGGTTTCATTAAGAGAAAAGCTAAAGATTTTAATGACTTAGCTGTGACAAAATCCGTCTATTGTTCCCTTGTTCGATCTATTTTAGAATACGGTAACATAATTTGGGATCCAGCCTTTCAAGTTCACTCCAATAAAATAGAAAAAGCAATTTCTCTTATTTGCATTAAGAAATATGTATAATCCTTCTAATTTTGTTAATCTTCCTAGCTACAACACAAGACTTAAGTCCTTAAATATGCTTTCTTTATCTTCACGAAGACAACTCTTGTCATTATGTTTTACTTTTGATATTTTAAATAACAGTATTTCTATTCAATCTCTTAATAATAACTTTAGATTTAACGCTAATGTTCGGCAAACTAGAAATACAAGATTTTTAATGGATTATCAGCATAATACAGAGTATGGTAAAAATGAACCCATCAATAGATGTTGCATTACTTTCAACAAAATTATTCATCTTTATTCTACACCTATCTCCAAAGCTACTTTTAAACACACTTTACATAAACATTTTTTTAATTTAATGACCTCAGACAATTAATTCCTACATAAGCAATATTTTTCTTTTAAACTATGATATAACTAAAACATAACACACAGCACACTTACTGTATTGCATTAAAATACAACAAAATTGCTAATTATGTTTGGTTTTTTTTTTTAATTTTTGTGCATTCTATAATTTGTTTTTATAAATACTTAGTCATAAGTCATAATAATAACATATCAAATTACTTTTTAATATGCTACAAAAATTAATATTTATTCTATGCATGTATGAATGTACATATTTTGTATATAAAATTTGTGTTTTTTTTTTAAGAATGCAAGAATAAGCATTTTTTTATACCCGTATGACTATATAGTCAAGGGTATAATAAATTTGCCATTACGTTTACGGGGGGGGGGGGGGGGGGGGTAGATATAGACTCAAGTGTATGGATCGGATCAGAATCAAAAAATAAATCGATTTAGCTATGTATGTCCGTCCGTCCGTCCGTCCGTTTGTCCCTGTCCGTCTGTCATCACGATAACTCAAAAAGTAAAGGAGCTAGGATTTTGAAATTTTCACAAATTCGTTTTTATGCAAAAAACGGAATCGAGTTTTAAATTCAGCCATTTTGGTCCACGGGTTCGAGTACCTGCCATACAATTTCTAATTTTATATGAGCTTTACACTACACCTGATGAAGCTGGGTGTCTGAAATTTTGCCAAAAATAGTTTAGTGTAATGGCCAAAGTTACTGTAAAATTTGGTTGGTCTACTGCAAAGGGTTCGAGTAGCTGCCATACAACTCCTTCTTTTATATGAGCATTACTCTACACCTAATAAAGCTGAATGTTTGAAATTTTGCCAAAAGTAATTAACCGGATGATATAATGTATATGTTACGGTCATACGGGTATCCCAGAGTTGAGACAGTCTACTCTACTACACTCTTCCTCGTTTTTTTATTGTTTAATTAATTATATTGTATAATTTTAAATATAAGTAATAATTTTTAAGTATTTTTTTTTCTGTAATGACCTTGTTTTGGTTTGTAAAATAAAATAAAAATAAATAAATATATTTCGCACTTGTTAACAGTTTATCTTAAGAGCATTGGGGTTGTATTCTAAGTACTTATTGATAAAATGGAAAAGAATATATATTTGTGATCAGCGTGATCTCCTGAGTCGATATAGTCATGTCCGTCCGTCCGTATGCACGATAGCTCAAAAACTAATTGTGCTATCTTGATGAAATTTTAACCGTAGGTTACTAGGGCTAAAAGTACGGTGGGGATTGGATATGGCCGAAATCAGCTCATGGGTTCGGATTCTGCAGTTTTTAATTATTCTAAGGGCCAACAAACATATCAAAAAAAAAAACAAGTAAAGAAACATTCAGTTGGTGCAACCGACTTAGAAATACCCTACACCTATTTGGTTCACATTTAATGGGAAGCCCATAAGTCATTTTAAAACCATAAAAGCTTTTATTAGTTTGATCGTAAGACATGGCTAACGAAATTAACTTTATAATACTAAAAACATTTTCTAATTATTTTATCAATTTAAAAATATTAAAAAATTTTACAAATTTATCTATTTAAAAATATTAAACAACAAATTAACTTAAAATAAATGGATTCGTAAAATGCAATTACCAAATTACATATTCAAAACTTTTTATCCAATTCAACAAAATTTTACACACAAGCAGCAATTACTTCTTTTCAGGATTTTTAGCTGTAGTGCATTTACCTTTGAATGATTCAGTAGTCTTGATTAATTGTTTCAATTTTAAATAATTTTTAAATAATTCTCTTAATTTACTTATTTTTTAATGTTTTATATAATTAAACTCAAAGTTATTCGAAAGAAGTATTAATTTGTAATAATATAAATATAAATGGTTATATAATTTGATGCTTTTTAATGTTAATTAAAACCATTAATGTTTTTATTAGCTTTTTATCAAAATTTAATAATCAAAATATGTAAAAAATTTATTTCTAAAATACATCGACAAATTTAGAACTTTTCATATAATTAATTTAATTATAAAAATAAATTTTACAACTTAAGTATCGTACACATTTTCTTAATTCTATATTTGGTTTAAAAGAAAGCCCCAAAAAATATTTTGTTGAGTTCCATTAACTCATTGCGGCCCAACAGCTTTTTATAGTTTTTTCAATACTTTACTGTAAATTCGAAACGGTTTGAACAATTGACTTCAAATTTTGTATACGTGATGCTCCTTGAGAATTGAGTTGACACTTTTAACAGTTTTGGAATTTGTTAACCCATGTCATTAGATAGGCTATGTCACTCCGAGCACAAAAATCCCATGTATTTTAAAGGGGGCAAAATTCAGATATTTTCCAGTGTGGCCGTTGTAGCTAAACTTTGGGGTACATGCTAATGTACTAAACTGCAAAGCTTTTTCCATTGTAAATTATCTTACCATGAAATGAAAAAGCTTTTTCTAGAAAGATTACATATCCATACATACACTTTATCATAAGGGAGAAAAAAAATGCTAAAGAAAAACGCCAATATAAACTAAGTAACAACAAAAAGAAAAAAAAAAAATTTAAAAAATAAATTAAACCTATGCAGATTTTTTTTTACAGCTTTTTCTTGAACGATTTAATGTAAACTAGATTTACTACATTTCACATGTATAGAGTAGATTTACTACATTAAAAACATTATTTGTAGCTTAAAAATGAATTAAAGTTTTACCAGAAATTATATATAAATTATAGTTTTACTAATAAGGAACATTTATGAATTATGAAAAGAAAATTTATTGATGTGTAACAATTGTATAGACATACATACATAGTTATGTTAACTCAATATAGTGCTATTATAAGTTTTTGATTTATGCTAATAAAGTTTTTGTGATAAGAAAATGTTATATTAACTCAATATAGTGCTATTATAAGTTTTTGATTTATGCTAATAAAGTTTTTGTGATAAGAAAATTAGTAAAAAAAAAAAAAAAAAAAAAAAAATAAATAAATAAATGTACTAAATCTACTCTACATTTTTCTACGTATCATAAATAATATTATTGCGCTTTCAATTTGCCGCCGGCAAAACATACATTTTATATTTGTTAAAAAAAAAAAACTATTGATTATAATGGATCATGTAGCTTTTTCAATCTCAAATTTTTTGATTATTTTTGTTTTTGCTTTAAACTTTTATCACGGTAGATGTAATACAAAATGCAGGAAATGTAATAAAAATTAAATAGATATTGATGCATAAGTGACTGTTACCTAAAATTGAAACGCATATTAATTAGAAACGTAAATATAATCGTATTTGTGAGCCTCTTATAAAATTTTTCATACAATATACTTAAGCTAAATGGTTTAAGCACTTAAAAAATACAGAAATAATCATAATATAAAACAGAAAAAAAAAAAAAATGTATAAAAGGTTTAACAAATTAATTCCTGCTCTTACGCATGCGCATTATATTCATTCTTAATACAGGTAACTAATTATTTCAAAACCACCTTTAACAAAATCTCTCTTCTCTATTTTTGCGCATACACATTGCATTGCACATTATTATTATTATACATGATATGTACTTATTTTTGTATTTACAAACAAGTTACTACTTTGTATGTCAGATTTTTTCGTAATAAATAAAGAGAATGAACAAAAAAATCATAAAATGTGGAACGTGTCTCCCTAAGTAAATGAATTCAATATGATTGTTAAAATACAATTTATGATATACCTGTGTGATATAAAGCTTTTGGTATCTGAAAAATGAGATACATAGTTGTTTTAATAATTTACATTAAGAGCAAAATAAATGAGAAATAAAAATCCAAAATCAACTTTGTTATCGGTGCTGAGGTATCTATAATGATAAGCTGCAACTTATGTATTTAGTCTACCTTGTTTCTTCTATTTTAGATGTTCGAATATGTTCTGATTAAAACAAAAAAGAAAGGAAAGTTGAAATAAATATTGTATTAAATTTTGCTACTAAGTTTTCCGATCGGCACAAAATAAAATATTGGAGAGCATTACTGAAAAATTGAAGTATGTAGATTTAATGATAGGAGTAGATTTCAAAATAGTAGTAGAACGGAGTAGAATTTCAATAATTTTTAAAGACATTTTCTAGAGCTTTGAAAAAAAAAAACATATATAAATATATATATGTATATGTATATAATATATATGTACATCTGTATAAAAAAAAAAAAAAATTTCCCCCGGTCATCTTTATATTTGAAGAATAAAATCAAAAGAGATTATAAAAATTGGTTTTGACTATAAAAATAAAAAAAAATTGCAAAGATATTTGAGGGTAAACGAGGAAGATTATAGTTGCCCTTGTCAACTTTTAGATACCCGTGCATACCCACTATGGTGTATAAAATAACCGTAATTTACATCCCTTATACATTTAACTCATTACTCCATAATTTAGACGTAAAAAAAAAAAAAAAAAATTAACAAAAAAAAAAAAAAAAACACAAAACAAAAAACAAAATTTTCATTCATTGTCCCATAACTTTAGCTTAAAAAAAAAAAAAAAAAAAAAATAAAAAAAAAAAAACAAAAAAAAAAAATGTCCCACCCTAAAATTCCGATGGTCCGAGTGATGTCCAACTTTGCCAACTAACTTGCCCTATTACTTTACCTGCCCAATTTTAATTTTAACCTTATAGCTTCATTAGATTCACAGTTATTGAATCGAAAACTTTGTATGGCAGCCCCCCAAAATGGGGCCGAAACATTTTGAAAAATCATATAAGTTCTCGATTCATTATATAAATAACTGTGTGTAATTTTTATCGTCGTAGTATAATTAGTTTTGTAGAAATTCATATTGGTGCAAAGAAGTTGTATGGCAGCCCCCCGAAAATGGGGCCCTAACATTTTGAGACTTCATATAAGTGCTCGATTCATTATATTACTAACCGTGTGTAATTTTCAGCCTCGTAGTATAATTAGTTTTGAAGAAATTCATATTGGTGCAAAGAAGTTGTATGGCAGCCCCCCGAAAATGGGGCCCTAACAATTTGAAACTTCATATAAGTGCTCGATTCATTATATAATTAACCGTGTGTAATTTTCAGCCTCGTAGTATAATTAGTTTTGAAGAAATTCATACTGGTGCAAAGAAGTTGTATGGCAGCCCCCTGAAAATGGGGCCCTAACATTTTGAAACTTCATATAAGTGCACGATTCATTATATAACTAACCGTGTGTAATTTTCATCTGCGTAGTATAATTAGTTTTGAAGAAATTCATATTGGTGCAAAGAAGTTGTATGGCAGCCCCCCGAAAATGGGGCCCTAACATTTTGAAACTTCATATAAGTGCCGGAGTCATTATAAAACTAACCGTGTGTAATTTTCATCCCCGTAGTATAATTAGTTTTGAAGAAATTCATATTGGTGCAAAAAAGTTGTATGGCAGCTCCTCGAAGCCTTGGTCCGATTTTAACCAAAAACAATAGGGAACCTACAAATTGTCTAAAAATTACTTTGTGAAAGTTTCAGAACTCTAGCTCTTATAGTTTTTTAGTTATCGTGCTGACGGACGGACGGACGGACGGACGGACACACATAGCTAGATCGATTCACTTTTCGATGCTGATTCGATACGTACCCTTGACACTATATCTAGCTCTTATATTTCGATGCGTTACAAACGGAGGAGTAATTTTAATATACCCGATGTTCATATATGTATGCACGGATATAACGATGTTCATATATGTATGCACGGGTATAAAAAGCTGTTTTTTTTTATGGTAAGAAGATTTTGATCAGTTTGCTGAAAATTTTGTTTTAAAAATCTAAACTTTACAAAAAATAAACAATTGCAATTCTTTTATGCTGATACTATTTTCATAAAAAATTTATAGGAATAATATTGATTTACGTGTTTACGAGTATTTATTAAGAATTATATTTTTAAAGTCAGATTTTGAACTCTTTAAAGTTTTTCGTTTATGCTTTAGTTATTTTAACTGTATAAAAATTTTATGTAACCATTTAGTGGAATGAAGAGGGACCAAAAATACATATTTTCATGTAATAATATAGCATGAATAAATTAGTTACATATGATGTAAAAGATAAAAAGTAAGATTAAGTTTTAAAGTGTAAGATGCAAGCATCTTTTTTATTTTTTGGTTAATTCTACTTTTTAATAGAAAAATAAAAAATTATAGGTTTCTTTTCTGCATTCTAAAATAAAAATGTAACAGTAGGTTTTGTTTAGAATAAATTTGTACTGGTGAAATAAAAATAGCATGAAATTAAAATTCTTTTAAATGAAAACAAAGTAATTCAAATTTAAAACTTTCGGTGTTGAACTTGACACATGAAGATATAGTTATTAATCAATATTTCTTATATTTCGTTAATAATATTATGTACCTGTATAACACCTATAGAAAAATATAAAAAAAGCTTTGATCGTTGCGTCAAACATAATCGCATTGAAACATGTAATTTCACAATTCTTGTTCTTCTTTATGCTTCTATATTGATACTCTCATTTCTGATCAAGTCATGTTAAAAATAGAAAATCATGCAAGTCTTGTTAGTAGTAAATATTAATATATAGTTCAAAATAGTAATATGCAATGGCAGCATTGAAAAATACATAATTAACACAAAAAATTGAGAATGTGTGAATGAGAGAAGAAACTGTTATTTATTTGATAAACTAACGGAAAAAAATTCAGTTCCCTTAGAACCTTAGTCGTGACAAGTGCTGAACGCATAAAAAAAAAAAAAAAAAATTAAATTTGATTGTGAAAATTTGAAAAATTAATTATAATCTTGTAAAAAGGAAACTTAAAAAATAGTTCCATTATCTTATTAGCAAAAAAAAAAATTTATCTATAACAAAAATTTGCTTATACAAATAAATCTACATATTAAAACAAAAACAAATCAAAACAATAATTAATATGGAAAACAGTAGCAGTGAAATTAATGTTAAAGATATGATTAAAGATGTTCAAAAAAATTTCGAAAAATATAAAGACGATGCGACTGTAATCGAAAATGGCATCAAAGAATGTTCCAGATATCTTCGAGTTGAATGCTATTCATGTTTTGCAAAGCTACAGAACTAAAATGAAATTATTAAGCCTAAGAGGAGGAAGACATAGCTCGTCAAAGTTATCTAATAATTTTGTTAAATGGGAAAATGTACAATCATGCTTCAAGGGACGCATGAGAACGGGAATTATTCTTAAACATAAAGAACCAGAAAGTTTTTTAAATGATTGTAAAAAGTTGTTTAAAAAACGTATTAATAACGCACTCAAAAGAGAAGACGCTATTAAAGTAAATGCAATTTTTTGTGCGGAGTTCATAAAAGCTAGTGGAAATGATGAAATATATGAAATAAAGTATTTGAACACAAACAAAACAAAAAATAAGTATCAAATTCATAAACCTTGTAGTGTAGGATATTACGTTAAAAGCTCATATGACCCCAAGCTATCTTTTTATAAGAGCTATCGGGATGAAAACTGTATTGAATGGTTTACTAAAGAATTATTAAATTTTGCTGAGAATTTAACATCGATATTTCTTAACCCTTTACCAATGCAAAAATTGTTAAAGGATGAAAAAGCAATGTTCTTATCATCTGAAGTTTGTTATATTTGTGAAAAAGCGTTTGATGAAAATAATATTAAAGTCAGAGATCACTGTCATTTAACAGGAAAATATCGCGGTGCTGCACATAATAACTGTAACTTAAATTTCCAAGACAACCATACAGTTCCCGTCGTATTCCATAATTTAAGTGGATATGATTCTCATTTCATAATAAAACAGTTAGCAACAGATATAGAGGGTAGAATAAATTTACTACCAGTCAATAAAGAAAAGTACATTTCATTTACAAAAATTTTAAATGATTATCCTATAAATTTCCGCTTTATTGATTCCTACAGATTCATGGCAGCCAGTTTAAATACTTTATCATCGTATTTGAATGATTTGCCTGTTTTGAAATCAGAGGTTAAATATTTAGAAACTAATCAAATAGCATTATTAACTCGAAAAGGAGTCTATCCTTACGATTACTTTGATTCTTCAGATAAATTTTCTGAAAGCTCATTACCTCCTATTGATAAGTTTTATAATAAATTAAATGAAAGTAATATTAGTGAAGAGGAATATACGCATGTAAAAAATGTGTGGGATCTGTTAGGCATAAAAAATTTAGGAGAATACTCCGATCTCTATTTAAAAACTGATGTCCTTCTTTTAGCAGACGTGTTTGAACAGTTTCGCTCGAGTTGCATCAAGACATATAAACTAGATCCAGCTCATTATTACACCCTACCGGGGTATACTTGGGATGCAATGCTACTTTACACTAGAATAAATTTAGAGCTTTTAACAAATATAGATATTTTGATGTTTATTGAACGAGGCGTTCGTGGTGGTCTTAGCCAATGCTCAAAACGATATGCTAAAGCAAATAATAAATATTGTACAAACTATGACCCCTCTAAGCCATCAACATATTTAATATATGATGATATTAATAATCAATATGGTTGGGCAATGTCACAATTTCTTCCACATAGCAACTTTCAATGGGTCGTTATTTTACATAGCAACTCATCAATTGGTTATATTTTGGAGGTTGACTTAGATTACCCAGATTATTTACATGACTCACATTCAGATCTACCATTTTGCGCTGAACATAAATCACCCCCCAATTCAAAACAAATAAAACTCATGGCTACTCTTTACAATAAAAAAAAATATGTAGTCCACTATCGAAATTTACAGCAAGCCTTAAAACATGGGCTTAAATTAAATAAAATTCATAGAATATTAAAATTTAATCAATCAAATTGGCTAAAGTCATATATAGACTTAAATACTAAACAGCGCACATTATTAAAAAATGTATTTGAGAAAAACTTATACAAATTGATGAATAATGCTGTGTTTGGAAAAACTATGGAGAATGTAAGAAAACATAGCATAGTCAAGCTAGTTACTAAATGGTGTGGTCGATATGGAGCAGAATCGCTAATTTCCAAACCTGAGTTTAAAGGTTCAATTATTTTTAGTGAAAACTTATCTATAATAGAATTAAACAAAACAGAGATTTATTTCAACAAACCAATATATGTTGGAATGTGTATTCTTGAACTAGCGAAAACAACTATTTATAATTTCCATTATGATTACATGCTTCAAAAATTTAATTCCAATTGTTCTATATTATATACTATACTGATACAGATTCTTTAATTTATGAGATAGTGTGTCCAGATATATATGAAGTAATAAAAAATGATTGTCACACATATTATAATACAAGTGATTATCCAAAAGATAATATTTGGGGAATACCTCAAGTAATTATAAAAGTAGTTGGTTTAATGAAAGATGAATTGAATGGGGAAATAATGACTGAGTTTGTAGGTTTAAGATCTAAAATGTATGCTATTCGTGTAGAGAATAAAGATAAAATTAAAAAGTCTAAAGGAACAAAAAAAAGTATAATTAACAATAGAATAACTTTTGATGATTACGTCGAATGCTTGAAAACGAGCAATGAAATATCAATAAAACAAAATTTAATACAATCCCAAAAACACGAAGTTAGTAGTATAATACAAACTAAAATTGCACTTAATTCAAATGATGATAAAAGATACGTTTCAAGAAACAATTATAAAACGCTACCTTGGGGTCATTTTAATATTATGGAATTAGATTAATGAAATATGTATATTATTATTATGAAATATGTATAATATTATTGCTTTTAAAATTTAAGTTATTAGCATAAATTTTTTAAAATTTATTAATAATGTTTCTAATAAACACTTTTGGTTTGGATTTGTTTTATTAACAGCTTTGTTTATTTTGTGAAACATAAATAAGTTTTGATGCGATTTGATATTGTAGCAGCTTCTTAAATTGTTATACATATAATATATTAAATTTTTTTAAAGATTATACAAACTAATTGTTATACCTATAGTATTAATTAAATAAAATATACTATAAATTAAAAACAAACATTTTCCTTTTTGTTTTAAGGATTTTTTTTTATTTCAGGTTTTCTGTTTTTTAGATTTTTGTTTGTTAAAGCAAGAGTGCTATAACTCCTATTCTCTTTCAGGTCATCTGATCATCGCAAAATTGTTAAAGCTTTTTCGGTTAAATAAAAATTATTTAAACATATTAACTCATATGTTTTATTTTTTATTTTTATGTTTACTATAGGCAAAGATAAGGAATATAACTAGATGTGCACTCTCATATAAAAATTTTTTAGAAAATAAAAACCTAATATGAGTCTCATATCACCATACATTCATACACGTTAAAAATTAAAAAAGCTTTTAAGAGAGTTAAAAATAAAAATAACTCACGTGACTGTAGGTTAGCTATAGCAAAGAAGATCATTTGAGAGAGAATTTTTTATTTTCATTTTTTGGTATATGTATCCAAATACGTATACATTATTATTATTATGCGACCACGTATACATTATTAAATATTATTTTTTGTTGAATGAATTTTAATAGATTTATATTTACTTTACCAAAAGGTTTTTTATGAATGATTGCGTGTGGCTACTTTGTAATTTTAGAAAGGAAAATGTGAAAAAGAAAATCTGAAAAAAAATATCTTTGTTGAATTATAATTAAAAATTATAGAAACGGTAACAATAAATGTTTTAATTCTTAACGTTTTTAAATTATATACATAGATACATGTTTTTAAATTATATACATATGTCTAATTCAAATTCACATGCACTTTTTTAAGTATTTCAGTTTTATTAAAATATATTTACATTATTTTTTGTTTCGAAAAAATCGAAATATATACGTGAATTTGAAAGAAGAATTTTACCATAAAACATATTTTGTATAATATTTTACAAATTAAAAACAAAATATTTGTTTAATAAACGATTAAATTCCTTTTTAATACCCTACACCTATAGAATAGGTAAAGGGGTATATTAACTTTGGTATGGTGTTTGTAACCACCTAAAGGAAGCGAGCTAGATATGGAAAAGTATATATATTAGTGATCAGCGTGACCTCCTTAGTCGATATAGCCATGTCCGTCCGTCCGTCCATATGCACGAAAATCAAAAAAATAACGGAGCTATCTTGATGAAATTTTAACTGTAGGATACTAGGACTGAAAGTACGTCGGAGATTGCAAATTGGCGAAATCGGCTCAAGGGTTCAGATTCTGGACATTTTAATCAGTCTACTATAATTTTAATTACCATAACTCAACAACTAATGACGCTATCTTCATAAAATTTGTGGTGTAGAGTACTGGTAATGAAACTACGGCGGGGATTGCGTTCGGTGGGTAATGTACAAAGTGTTCGGAACTTAAAACTTTTTGATCGAATTTAGACCAAACGAGCATAATTCCGAAACCAGTGAAGATAGAACCTTCAAACTTGGTATCAGGGTGTCTCTTTCTATTTCCTTAGTGTCCTTGAATTTGGGACCAATTGGAGTAGTGGGTTGGGGACCAGCCACACAGTTGCGAAGACCTTAAAGCATATTTTCAAAATTAATAAATATAGTAACTTCAAACATCAATGAAATCGTACCATGGTTTCGGGTTCTGGAACCTTTAAAAGTTCAAAGGCTAACGAACATATATCTTAAAAGCGTATAACTCAAAAAATAATTCCGCTATTTTGATGAAATTTTAACTCTAGGTAATAATGAAAGTACCATGGTAATTGGTTCTGGTCGAGTTCGGACAATGAGTTCGGATTCTAGAAGATTTCTGATCGATCTGAGGCCAAACGAGTATAATTTCGAAGCCAAAGCATATATTTCCTATTTCTTATGTGTCCCCGAAATTAAGACTTAATTGTAGTATTGGTTTAGATGCCTCCTAAGAAATCCCAAAACTAAAAAGCTTATCTTCGAAACTAAAGAAGATAGAAACTTTAAATTTGATACTGGAGTGTTCTTTCCTATTTCCGTTTTTATTTAACAGTTTTATATTTTTGAAAGGCTAAGAATTTTACAATAAAACATATTTTGTATAATGTTTTATAAATGGGGTAGTAAGCGCAATATAGCTAACAGGTTCCAGATATGTTAGCCCAGCCTCTGCTACCTAACGCCAAGTTTCACCTTCACGTGGTCCCTCCTGTTACGCTGAGCAACCCAAATTGAAAGATCAGGTACCCAACCCTGGTGGAGTACATGGGTCGGCAAACAAACAAAACTGGCGGTTTCCTTGGGCTACTCCGACATTTCGACTTAAAGGTCAAGGAAATAAACGTAGCGTCTGACCTATAGTAGGCGGCTAAAAACAGCGTCTGAACCCTATGCTAAGGGCGGCTGATTTATAAAGATGAAAAACTACCGGAAATCCTTCAGAAGGCAATGAGAAACCACTGAAGTAACATCTCAAGAAAATCACATTATGCAAGTACAACCAGAAATAAGGCCCTCAGTCTCCGGCATTACGAGGGTGCTAAGAATCCCCGGAGGTAAAACAAAAAGAAAACTAAAAATAGGTACTTGGAATGTACGTAGTCTTTACGAAAGTGGCAAACTAGCAAACACTATACAAGAAATGAGTAGATTACAAATAAGTATACTTGGTGTATCGGAAATATGGTGGCCAGATTCCGGGAAATGAAAAACAACAGGTAGAACAATATATTACTCCGGAAATCAAAACAAAGATCATAGAAATGGAGTCGGTATAATTATTTCTGATGAAATAGAAAAAAGCATAATTGGCTTCATACCCAACTCGGATAGAACTATGATGATTAAAATATGTGCAAAGCCCGTAAACCTGAATATAATTCAAGTATATGCACCAAGGGCAGATAAATCTGATGAAGACGTTGAATCTTTTTATTGTGAAATCGAAGAACTTATGAAACAAACAAAAAGGCATGAGTTTACGTCGTTATGGGAGACTTCAATGCCAAAATAGGAAGTGGTAAAGTAGAAAATATTGTTGGACCCCATGATTTAGGCACCAGAAACCCGAGGGTTGACAGACTAGTTCAATTTTGTACAGAGCAAGAACTTAAAGCCATGAATACATGGTTTTCTCTACCACCTCGCCGATTATACACATGGAAATCCCCACAAGATAACGATGAAAACATAATCCGAAACCAAATCGATTTTATTTTAATAAATAAACGATACAGTACATCAGTGTCAAGAGTTTCAACGTATCCATGTGCCGACGTCCCATCAGACCACAACTTACTGCTATCGCAAGTCAAAACCAAACTAGCAGTAGCGAAAAAACCAACACGGAAAAAACATTTAGATCTAGGAAAATTAATGGATAACTCTAGCAAAACTGTAATTGCAGAAGAACTTAATAATCAAATCACATCTCTCATCAGAAACAACAACGTGAACAATGTAGGTGGACATGAATTGTGAAACCGAGTGAAGAACACAATGAAAAATGTAGCTTCAACCAAGCTGGGACCACGAACATATACACCGAAGCAGAAGTGGATGACAAATGAGATTTTAGATTTAATGAATCAGAGACGTTTCTATAAAAACACCGGAAATAGTGACCACTATAAGCGCCTGCAAAACATAATAAGATCAAAAATTAGAGCAGCAAAAACACAGTGGCTAAACTCACAATGTCAAGAAATTGAAAATTTACAAAACTTACATGATGATTTTAATCTTCATAAAAAAGTTAAGAAAGCTGCTGGAGTTCATCGTAAGCAAATATATTCGAATCTAGTTGACAGAAATAACCAAATAACCCTGGATCCAGACCTTAAAAAACAAGTTTGGGAAGAATACATAGCAGAGTTATTCAATGATCTAAATAGAACCGAAGTCCACACTTTACCACAATCAACACTCTCAGGTCCGCCGATAACAAAAGATGAGATCAGGAAAGCTATTACAACAGCAAAAAATAATAAAGCTACTGGCCCTGATGAATTACCCACAGAAATTCTTAAATTAATTGATGATGACAATTTAACCATCTTAGAAAGAATTTTTAAGCAAATCTATGATACGGGAATATACCCAGAAGAATGGCTTAAATCAACATTTATTACGCTGCCTAAAAAAGTAAATGCAAAAAAGTGTAGTGACCATCGGCTTATAAGCTTAATGAGCCATGCATTAAAGATCTTTTTAAAAATTATTCACTTCCGAATCTACAAGAAATGTGAAAGTACAATTAGTAATATACAGTTCGGCTTTAGAGCAGGTCTTGGTACTCGAGAAGCTCTCTTCGGCCTCCAAGTTTTGGTTCAAAACTGCCGAGACGTTCATAAGGATATTTTTCTCTGTTTCATAGACTATGAAAAAGCTTTTGACCGCGTTCAACATAATAAACTTATGGAGGTTTTGAGTAAAATTAATATCGATCAAAAAGAAATTCAGTGTATCAAGAACTTGTATTGGAACCAAAAAGCCTATGTAGTTTCAGAAAACTTCATTACAAAAGACGTTGAAATTAGAAGTGGAGTACGGCAAGGCTGTGTATTGTCACCCTTACTTTTTAATTTGTACTCCGAGGCTATATTTGAGGAAACAGTACATAACACAAATATTGGAGTAAAAGTAAATGGGGTTAATATCAACAACATACGATACGCAGATGATTCAACATTAATTACCGATAATATAACTGAACTTCAAGAACTTATAAATTCAGTAAGCGACCGCAGCAGACTTTTCGGCTTAAATATTAATATCGCTAAAACCAAGTTTATGGTTATTTCTAGAACCAACACATTCAACAGCGCAACCATAACCATAAATGCACCATAATTGAACGAATTTCAAATTTTAAATATCTAGGATGTTGGCTAAATGAAAACTGGAACTCAGATATGGAAATAAAATGCCGAATTGAATATGCTCGTAGCAGTTTTGTAAAATATAAAAAAGTCTTATGCAACCGTGATATAAATCTCGAAACAAAAATCCGGTTTGTTAAATGCTACGTGTTGTCCATACTCCTCTATGGTATGGTAGCGTGGACTCTAAAAATAACGACCATCAATAAGCTTGAAGCATTTGAAATGTGGATATACCGTAGAATATTGAAAATATCATGGATAGATCGAGTGAGCAATAGAGAGGGTCTAAGTAGAATAAATAGAGACCGTGAGTTGTTATTAACAATCAAGCGTAGAAAAACATCTTATCTAGGTCATATAATGCGTAATGACAAATATTATATTCTACAACTGATTCTGCAAGGTAAAATTGAAGGCAGAAGACGTGTCGGCAGAAAGCAAATGTCGTGGCTTAGAAACATCAGACAATGGACGGGCCTCCAAACGGTGGGAGAATTAATGCACGCAGCACAAGATAGAGAGAGCTTCAGAAATGTGATCGCAGACATCCAGAGGTGGATAAGCAGCTAAAGAAGAAAAAGTTTTATAAATTAAAAACAAAATATTTTTTTAATAAACGGTTAAATTCCTCTTTTTTAATGTTAATCATATCATATATTTTATTGAATTATTACCAAATGTGATATATAATTATGACATTGTGTATAATACTTAAGCTTTATTCAAAGGTATTTTTAAATGAATTATATGAAAAGTTCTAAAATTGTAATTGTACTTTAGAAATATATTTATAGCATATTTTGCGTTTATAAGCTTTTCTAATAGGTACATAAACTAACAATTTAAAATAATTGTAATTTTGAAAAATTTGAATTACTAAATATATTACGCTTTGATTAGCTTTGTATCACAAAATTTAATAATTCAAATTTTTTCACTTTTGCAATTAAATTCATGCGAAACCATGCCCCGATTTCGACAATGTGTAGTTCCCGCCATACCCTTAATACTAGTTAACCTTTGTACACAATTCGGAATGCTTGCGGAAAAATTGGGATCAATTGGAGTGGTGATTCAGTACCCCTCTTACACCTACCAAGGTTTAAAAGCTTATAATCGAAATTACTAAAAATAGTAACTTTAAATTAATATAGAACGTTCCAATTGTGTACAAGGGTTCACTAGTATTTAAAACTCAGCGCGGACTGCATATGGGCTAAATCGCATCATGGTTTCGGGTTCTGGAACTTTGAAAAGTTCAAGGGCTAACAAACATATATCTTAAAAATAGCATAACTCAAAAAATGATGCCGCTATTTTGATGAAATTTAAACTTTAAGTTACTAGTAATGAAAGTATCATGAGAATTGGTTCTGGTCGAGTTTGGTCAATGAGTTCGGATTATAGAAGCTTTTGATCGATTTGAAAAATTGGAATTATTAAATATATTATGCTTTGATTAGCTTTTTATCACAAAATTTAATAATTCAAATTTTTTAACTTTTGTATTTGAATCGAAATAAATATATTTCATTTAGTTCAAGTTTTTTTGTTTTTTAATATTTTTAAATAGATAAATTAGTAAGAATTATTATTTTTGATAGATATTTTTGAATAGATAAAGTAAAGAGAAAATGTTTTTTAGTACTATAAAGTTAATTTGGTTAGCCATGTCTTAAGATCAAACTAATAAAATCTTTTATGGTTTTAAAATGACTTATTAACTTCCCATTAAATTTGAACCAAATAGGTGTAGGGTATTTCTAAGTCGGTTGCACCGACTGACTGTTTCTTTACTTGTTGAATTACATTTATGTATGCATATATTATATATATATCTGCATACTAAATTGGTTTGAGTTTTATTAAGCATAAATAACAAATTAAATATATAGTTATATACGGAATATAACTTTAACCTCCTACACTTCAAATTATAAATTCTTTCTTTCCATTTAAATTATACAAGTTAATTTCCTTTCTCACGAAATTAACTTAACTCTAATCTTTTAAAATAACTTACTTTTGCTAACGCAGCATTTCAATACATAAACTAATATTATTGTTCACACTATATCACAGTGTTTAATGCATAAGTATTTTTTATGAATATCACAGAACGCGCTTGCTAAGCACTTTATGTAAAAAGTACAGTTTGTAAATTATACTAGTTTTAAGTAAAATAAGTTTTGAATGTGAAAATAAAAAAGAGTCTTTAATAAACCATCAAAGAGGATAGTTTAATTAATTAAGAACATAACTGGCGCAGTCGGTAAACAAAATTATAAAACGAATTATAATAAAATAAATTTTAAATTGTTATCAAAATATAAAAAGATTTATAGTTGAAATAACAAGTTAAAATTAAATAACATTATAAAAAGAATTATAATGAAATAACAAGTTAAAATTAAATAACATTATAAAAAGAATTATAATGAAATAACAAGTTAAAATTAAATAACATTATAAAAAGAATTAGAACAAAATAACAACTTGAATTAAAACTAAAATAAATAATCAATCAAATTAATACCAAAAATATTTTAATAATTAATTTAATAAAACAAAAAAAAAAAAGAAAGTGTTCAACAATTAGTGACTGAAATTTAAACATCTGTCTAATCACTATTACCAAGTACATCAAAATCAGCAAATCATCATTATTTTAACATCAAAATCAACAAATTACATCAAAATCAACAAATCATCACCATCTTAACATCAAAATCAACGAGTCATCTTAGTTCCAACTAATCAACTCCACAACAAAAAAAGTTAAGTACAATATTTTTAATCTAAATTAAACTAAATTTTAAGAAATTTTTTATAAAAATTACAAATATAAAACTTAATTTACAATTAAATCAAAAAAAAATTTTTTTAAATTACAATTTTAAAGAAAAAATGTATGTATGTGCCTATGAAAAAGTTAATTGAGAAACTACATGAATATTTAAAAGGTTTTGAAACATTAAAACGTCTGATTACATCGGACCCTATTTTAAAATATCCCGACTTTAGTAAGAATTTCCTCTTAACCACGGATACATCTGACTTTGCACTGGGTGCCGTGTTAAGTCAAAATAATCATCCAATTTTATTTATCTCGCGCACTTTAAATAAGCACGAAAAAAATTACGCAACAATAGAAAAAGAATTACTTGCTATAGGCAACTAAACAATTTCGACCCTACTTATATTAGGAAATTCACTATCAAAACGGACCACAGACCATTTATTTGGTTGAACAATTTAAAAGAACCAAATTGTAAGCTTCAACGGTGGAAAATCAAACTAAATGAGTTTACCTTTGATATAGAGTATCTTAAGGGTAAACAAAGTGTTGTAGCGGACGGGTTGTCTCGCATAAATGTCGAAAAAAATTACGAAAATTACAATAATGAAATAAATGAAAATCAACCTCTTCTAAACGAAAATTTAAACCAACCTTCTAATGAGATAAACAGCTTGAATTATGCTCAAACTTGTAATAACGGAGATGTTATATCAACTGGTGCAACTATTCATAGCGCTCAAGAAGATTCTAGTGATTTGATATATATCACAGAAAAACCAATAAATTTATTCAAGAACCAATTATTCTTAAAAGAAGGAAATAAAGAAAAAATTTCTCTAAAAATTGTGCATAAAAAAATACAAAATATAGTGCATATATCACGAAATAGTAATTTACTAAAACTAATGCAACGAATTTTACCAGACAAAGGTCTAATATTTGGTGGCGCGAAATAAAGCCATACGAAATAAAGCCATAGCGAAAATTTTTTTGCGTATGGCTTTATTTCGCATTTGAATGCGAAATAAAGCCATATCATTTTCTAAAATTTTACGAAATAAAGCCATATAGTAAAATTGATACAAATTCTAGTTTAATAGTAAACAAAGTAAAAAAAAAATGGAAATTGATAATTAAGTGCAGTTATAAATGATAAATACAGGGTGTTTCGCTAATAACCTGCCATAGAACTAGAGGTTATTCTAGGGTTCAAAACAAACAAAAAATGCTTCTAGAGGTAGGGTCTATTCTCATCCGTTTGGGAGATATGGAATTAATAAGGTCCTAATTTTTTTTAATACACTGTAATAAAACATGTTAAATAATATTATATTTTCATTACGGGGGCTGCCGCCCCCGAACTCCCGCTAACTCAATTATTGAAGCTAGATTTTGAATCCAAGACTAAAATGAAAAGAATGGTATAAGAATTCGGATACCTAATTCATTAAAAAAATTAATAAGTTTCTAATTTTTTTAATACACTGTAATAAAACATGTTAAATAATATTATATTTTCATTACGGGGGCTGCCGCCATCGAACCCCGGCTAACTTAATTATTGAAACTAGATTTTGAATCCAACACTAAAATGAAAAGAATGGTATAAGAATTCGGATACCAAATTCATTCAAAAAATTAATAAGTTCCTAATTTTTTTTAATACACTGTAATAAAACATGTTAAATAATATTATATTTTCATTACGGGGGCTGCCGCCCCCGAACCCCCGCTAACTCAATTATTGAAGCTAGATTTTGAATCCAACACTAAAATGAAAAGAATGGTATAAGAATTCGGATACCTAATTCATTAAAAAAATTAATAAGTTTCTAATTTTTTTAATACACTGTAATAAAACATATTAAATAATATTATATTTTCATTACGGGGGCTGCCGCCCCCGAACCCTCGCTAACTCAATTATTGAAACTAGATTTTGAATCCAACACTATAATGAAAAGAATGGTATGAGAATTCGGCATAGCTATTTCATACAAAAAATAATCAACCCTAATTAATAAATATAAATATTCTGGAAAAGGGGGCAATCCTGCTTTTGCATCCAACTCCAAAATCCCTCCTAATTGAGAATCCCACATATACACATATATATATAAATATTCTGGAAAAAGCGTAAAGCCCTGCTTTTGAATCCAACTAACAATCCCACATATACATATATATAAATATTCTGGAAAAAGCGGCAATCCTGCTTTTGAATCCAACTCTAAAATCCCTCCTAATTGAGAATCCCACTTATACACATATATAAATATTCTGGAAAAAGCGTAAAACCCTGCTTTTGAAACCAACTCTAAAACTCCTTCCTAACTATTTAAATAAAAAAGTTTGGAAAATTAAATTGCTTCTATTTTCACAAATAAAATTACATTTTTAAATGCGAAATAAAGCCATATGGCTTTATTTCGCAATTGAATGCGAATTAAAGCCATACGCGAAAAAATTGGCGTTATGGCTTTATTTCGCATTTGAATGCGAAATAAAGCCATAATGTCATTTTATGGCTTTATTTCGTATGGCTTTATTTCACGGCGCCTAATATTTGTGTATTGCGAAAATATAAAATTGTTTCTGAAATTCCAAGAACTGTTTTCTAGAAACTTTGGTACAAATAAAAATCTGAAAATTCTGAAACCATCGCGAAACCTTATCAACGTCATAGATAAAAATGAATTAATTACAGTCATCAAAGACGAACACCTAAAAAACAACCATAGAGGTATTAATGAAGTCTTTTTAGAACTGACACAAAAATATTTTTATCCAAACTTTCGTAAAGAAATAACTAAATTTATAAATAATTGTGAAACTTGTGGACTTGCTAAACATGATAGACATCCTGCAAAAATTCCCTACAAATTGAGTCATACACCGGACCAATTTAATGACATAGTACATATGGATATTTGGTTTCCAGAAAAAAATCAAATGTACTTAACGATAAGTTCTCTAAATATGCTACATTGCATAAATTAAACGATAGAAATTGGATTAGCGTTTTAGAAGGCATTAAAGAAAGAATAAGATACTTAGGTAAAATGAAAAAGTTAGTATCAGACGGAGATAGATGCATTATCCACAATGCCGTTAAAGAGTTTTTGAAAGAAAACCTTATCGAATTCCACCAAACAACTGCCGCTCTTAAAACTGGCAATAGTGACATAGAAAGACTACATGGAACTCTTAACGAACAATTGAGAATCATGAATGTCGAACGCACTAACGATGCTTTAGACAACAACCTGTTCAAAATAATAAGTTACTATAACAATTCGATACACTCAACAACAAAGTTAAAACCTGTAGATTTTTTAACAAAAAATTTAGACAAAACCGATATAGAAAAACTGAAAAATAAAATTCTAATTCAAAAATTAACACACAATGAAAATATTAATAAAACTAGGCATCACACCCCTAATTTAAGTGAAAATATTGTTAGAAATAGAAATATAGCAAATTGCTCTCCAAAATATAAGAAATTAACAAATTATGCAAAAATTAGTGACTACATAATTGACACAAATACAAAAAGAAATACAAAATTTTACAAATCAAAATTAAAACGAAAATATAATTACCAAATATTTAATTTTTTTGGGAATGAAGTTTAAAATCTTAGCCATAATTAAACAAATTATGCTGCTGAACCTAGAAGTAAACCGTGCACAGGAAATAGAAGTCACACCGTTATTCGGAGACAACGGTTATACAATCTTAAAACTAAACGAAATACAACTCGTAGACAGCTATTCGAAAATACTACATATTGTAGACCTAGATCAATACCAAAATCTATTTAATACGATTGAAACAAATATTGATTCGTTAAATTTACGAGAATCAAATCCTAACTCTTTACTACTTGTTAAAGAATTAGAGCATTTGAAACAAAATTTTGAAACTATTATTCCCCCCATCCATAGAAATAAAAGGGGCCTGCTAAATGTATTAGGCTCGGGATTAAAATTTATCGCTGGTACAATGTACGCAGAAGACGCAAAACAGATTTCTGACTACATGGATAACTTAAAACAGAATACATAACAATTAACAGAACAATCTAACAAACACATAACCATAAACCAAAAATTAATAACCTCAATAAATAACATAAAAACGCATATTAATAATCAACAACAACAGATTCAAAAATATTTATCTAAAATCATTACTGAAACAAAATGATACAAGATGATTCAAAATACGTATTACAAATATACGTAAACTTAGCACATATGAACAAAGAAATCGACGGAATCAAAGACATAATATTGCTAAGTAAACTGAACGTACTAGCACATGACATTCTTTCGCCTAATGAAATCCAAGATTTCAATATAACAACGGAACTTTTCCATTTATTAAAAGTAGCGTAATTTTAAAAGAAAGAAAAATTATTTTAGTAATTCTAATTTCAAAATTCACTGTTGAAAAATATTTTAGTGCTATTGTAATTCCATTTCCCAATCAAGTAAAACAAGAACTAGATATAAGTAATGAAAATATTATAGTATCTGAAAAAAAAGTAATATTTACATTTGAAAAGCAAATTGCAGAAAAGAAAGAATTAAAATCACATAAAAATAACTGTATTTCAAATTTATTTAATAAAAACAATACATGTAACTTTAAAATTAACAATAAACCGTCTATTGAAGAAATAGATTCGGGCTTGTTAATCACAAAAAACATTGAACAAAGTAAATTATCACAAAATTGTCAAAAAGAAGATGTTATAATTGAAAAACCTAATTTAATAAAATTTATAAATTGTGATGTAACAATTAATGATGTAATATTTGTAAATAAAATTAAAATGTATCAAAACAAAATTATGTTACCAATGTTGAACCTAAAAATAAATAAAATAATAAATAATTTAACTCTGGAAAATGTAAATTTATAAAGTATAGAAAATAGAAAAACTATTACATACATAGATTTTAAGAACAAAATATTTCAATACTCGCTAAGCTCTTACATTTGTAATAATGCTTATCGTTATAATGTTTATAATACTTTTAAAATATCGTGAAAGAAATAAAGTTCATACTATTGCACAAAAAGTTTGCGATACACCTATGATAGAGAACGCAACACTTAATAATTTTTCCGGGACGGAAAAATCTAGGTGTGGAGGAGTTATATACGGAATATAACTTTAACCTCCTACACTACAAATTATAAATTTTTTCTTTCCATTTAAATTATACAAGCTAATTTCCTTTCTCACGAAATTAACTTAACTCTAATCTTTTAAAATAACTTACTTTTGCTAACGCAGCATTTCAATACATAAACTAATATTATTGTTCACACTATATCACAGTGTTTAATGCATAACTATTTTTTATGAATATCACAGAACGCGCTTGCTAAGCACTTTATGTAAAAAGTACAGTTTGTAAATTATACTAGTTTTAAGTAAAATAAGTTTTGAATGTGAAAATAAAAAAGAGTCTTTAATAAACCATCAAAGAGGATAGTTTAATTAATTAAGAACATAATTATATGTTATATAAAATAATTTTCTTTTAATTTTTAAGTTAATAATAAAAATTGAATAATTTAGGTTTTTTTTTTATTAAAATAATTTGATAAATAAAATAAGTTTTTTTTGAATTTTTGAATTAATATTTATATAAATAAAAAAACTATTTAAAATTTTTTTATATTAAGGTTTAAAATATTTTCTTTTATAAAATCATTTTTTAACTTATTTTCGGTAAAATATCTATACTTATAAAAGTATGTATCTTTATATATCTTTTATATACGAGTATATTAAATTGAATTTTAATCACGGTGTAAAATGGCATTAAGAAATAGTAATAATTTTACGGTACCAACAATTGTTTGTTTAATTTGCTATGAGCATTTAGACTCTTCAAGAGACGTAGGTTCAGCCAGGTGCAAACATCAGTTTCACTTAGATTGTATATATGAATGACTTAATAATTCAAACAATTGTCCTACTTGTTATAGTGAAGTCACTAAAAATAGTCTGCTGGACGTAGGAAGAGATCATATAAATGTTACGTCCAAAAAAAATAACTACAAAAGGAGCTATACCGAAAGCAACAACGTCTAAATCGAAATAACAAAAGGAAAATTTAAACCCAGAAAGAAATTTTTCATTACCAACCGGCATAGCAAGCGGAACTAATACTGTTGTAAATACGGAAAATTTGATGGAGGCTAGAAGAAAGACATTTTCGGATCTCAAATCGATGATAATGTCCAACGTAAACGACAAGGTTCAAGAGAAGTTTCAGAAGATACAGACTATGGTAAACCAATTGTCACAACAGGTAAGTCAATTGATTACACAAAGAAATCCGGAACCTGTTGAACCAGTTTGGCCACGAGAAAGTTTTTCTCCGTTATCTCGTGCTGACCATCCACCACAACCAGATGATCCAAGAGTATACATCAGTAACTGACCTGAAAGATCATCATCTGTAGCGTTAGCAAATACGGGTAAAGTAGCACATTTCATTCATACCTGTAACGTTTGTCTTAATGGATCACAAATCGGACTACTAGTTGAAAAATTTATTTACATAATCAATTCGTTAGTCAATGATAGTCTGGGTGGGACTTTAGGTTACTTAGTGTAAATTGTCACTTATTGTTCATTGGGAAGGTTAGAGAATAGTTTTAGCAGTATATGCGATCGATACAAATAGCAGAATGGTCCGTACTTTGTAGCGAGATAGAAAGCAACATGCCAATGAAGCTTTGATGATTTTATGCAAAAAAAAATTTTCATTAAAAGAAAAAGGACTATACATAAGCTTGAAGCTGCAACATCATATAAAATTCCAGCAAATGAGTTCGAAGCGTCCGCTCGAAAATTAGCATATTCTACAATGTTTAAGTCTTATACTAATTTTTCAAAATTCACAGAATTTCTTTGAAACGACATTCGTTCATTATGACGCATATTTTCTGTCCCTTCATGGTCGTTAAAGCGAGCTCTACTGTATGTATTTTGTTGAAATTGCTAAAAAATATTATTTTGCTACTTCGTATATTGTTGTTGCTTTTCGTTAAGTTTTTTATAATAATAAAATAACCGACGTTTGAAATATACTCTGTAGTTGCCATTACGTGTGAGAGATGTATAACAAATGTTGTTATAAAATATGTTTGCAAATAATTAAAAACGACAAATCTTTCTTAAAAAAATAATTTGTAATTAAAATTATTTGTTTATAATATAACGAGTATGGTGTATAATATCTGACAAAAAATTTTGAAATAAAAAGTTAGGTACAGGAGTTTTCGTTTATTTTTAAATTGTACGTTGAAATTGTACTAATTATCAAACACTATAGCTATTCCTCTCACTGCTATTGAGTCAGATATTCATCTAGGTGCATTTCAATTTGTTATATATGCATATATTGATACATATTTAAAATTAATGTAAATAGATCCAGTGAATATCAAATTTTAATTCTCAGCGAATATCAAACGATAAATTTAAAATAAAGTTCCTCTCTAACTTTTGTCTGAGAAAAATCTAATTTAAAAATTATAAATTTTTTTCTTTATGTTTTTTTTTCCTCTTTGAGTATTTTATATAAACTATTCATCATCATCATCATATGGCTCTACAGCTCGGGGTAAGCTTTGGCCTGCTTTACAACTGGTCGCCATTGTTCTCTATTTTGTGCTCCTGATCTCCAATTTCGGACATTAAGAATTCTAGCATCGTTATCAATATTATCAGCTCATCTATTTCTTGGTCGTCCCCTTGCTCTTGTTCCTTCAGGGATTGCATACATAATTTTATATTGAGCGCGGTTTTCCTTCATTCGAGCAACATGGCCTGCCCATCTTAGGCGCTGCGCTTTTGCATATTTTACTATGTCTTTTCCTTCTATTAACTCGAAGAGTTCAGAATTAGTTCTTCTTTCATATTCTCCACTTTCGAGTCTTTCTGCGCCAAAAATTCTACGCAGTATTTTTCTTTCAAATACTCTTAAGCTATTTTCATCATGCCTCGTCAGACTCCATACTTCACAGTCATATGTTATCACTGGTCGTATGATAGTTTTATAAATTATTAATTTTGATTGTCTGGTTATTAATTTAGATTGTATTAGCTTTTTATGTACGTAGTAGCATTTGTTTCCTGCATTAATTCTATCTTATACGTTATGATGCATACTGTTGTCATTTCTAACTATTACTCCAAGATATGAGAAACTCTTAATACCTTCGAAATTGTATTCCCCAATGGTAATATTCTGTGGGTATCTTCTACTTTCATTTCGCGACATTTTCATATATTTTGTTTTATTTTCATTGATAGCTAAACCAACTTTTTTTGCTTCACTTTCGAGCATAATAAACGCCTCAGTCATATCTCTATAACTTCTTGATACGATTGCTATGTCGTCAGCATAAGCAATTATTTGATGAGACTTTATAAATATGTTTCCTCCCTTATCGAGTTTCTCAACTGCATAATTCAATACCATGTTAAACAGCATGGCAGAGAGAGCGTCGCCTTGTCTTACATCCGACTTAATATAAAATTCTGTCGCTATTTTTGATTGTATCATTATTTCAGCTTTAGATTCGCTGATTGTCATCATAGCTACGTTGGCAAGTTTTTTGGGTACTCCCTGTCTTAACAAGGAAGCAAGAACTTGATCCCTACTTACACTATCAAACGCTTGTTTAAAATCAACAAACAAGAAGTGTATGTCTTTATTGTACTCATAACATTTTTCCATTGTTTGTTTCAATATAAATACTTGATCAATTGTTGATCTTTCGCTCCGGAATCCACACTGGTACTCTCCTATAATTTCCTCTGCATATGGTTTTAATCTTTCGAAAATTATATTTGATAATACTTTATATGCAGTATTTAATAATGATATTCCCCTATAATTTGTACATTCAGTTTTGTCGCCTTTTTTATGAATGGGACATAACAGCCCTGTTCTCCATTAGTTTGGCATATGTTCTTCATCCCAGATTTAGCATATTAGTTTATGTATTTTACGATGCAGAAATTCACCTCCCTTTTTTAACAGTTCAGCTATTATACCATTTTCTCCAGGGGCTTTATTATCTTTTAGCTTATGTATTGCAGTTCTTATTTCATCAAATGATATTGAGGGTATCAAGGGCTCTGCAGTATATACATCATAAATTCCTGCTGGACTTTCTAATTGTTGCACATTCAGTATCTCATCGAAATATTGTACCCATCTATTTGTAACGTCGTCTTCGCTCGTGAGCATATTTCCTTGCTTATCTCTACAAATATTTAATCTAGGCTGATATCCATTAATTTCTTTCTTTATATTTCAATAGAATTTTCTTATATCATGTTTATTGTGCTCTTGTTGAATTTTTATTATGTTATTTTTCATATACCTATTTTTTCTTTTTACGGCATATTTTATTAGCAATTTTTCTTTTCTGAGTATAGTTTTCCTTATTTAACCTTGTATTTCTTTGCATCATTTTTGATCGAGCAGTGTTTTTTTCTTCAATCGCGTCTCTACATTCCTGACCAAACCATTCAGCATTTCCCTCTCTAGATTAACACTGGCAGCTCTGTTTATCGCTCCTTCCATTTGTTGCCATTCATCATCAATTGTTGATGTATTCTGATCTTCTATTAGTTGATAGATAGTGGATTGAAAATTTTCTACAGTATTTCTGTCCTTAAACTTATCTGTTGCCCATTTCTTTTTTCTTAGTCCTCTTTAGGCAGCTTCTGCACAAAATCCTCTTTGCCTATTTTGGCATTGAGATCACCCATTATAATTACTGTGTCGTATGAGGAGATATTTTCACATGCGTCATTTAATTCTTCATAAAAATTATCTTTTTCATCGTCTTCAGCTTCTTCTGTTGGAGCGTACACCGATAATATAGTTATATTACAAAATCTACCTTTTAATCTTATGCTGCACAATCTAGCACTAATTGGTTTAAAATCTATAATAGACTTTCTAAGATCTTTACTTATCATAATTTCAGTACCATATAAAACTGATCGATTATTATCCCCACTATAGTATAAAGAGTATTTTTGTTTATTAACTATGCCTCTACCTTTCCATCGTATTTCTTGAAGAGCTAGAAGTTCTAATTTATATTTTATCATTTAATTCGCGATTTCTTCCATCTTGCCTGCTTGTAACATTGTTAATACATTCCATGTTCCGATGTTCAAATCGTAGTCCTTTTTTCGGTGCCGGGTTCGGTTGCCATTGTTGTCATTTATTATCCGAGGCTCTTGTAAAGCATTCATAACAGATTTTGTTTTACGATGTACGGTTGTTAGCCGTGCGACCAACCCCCAACCTGAAGGGCCTGTCCTCAGTATTATAACCTCTGAGATAAGGCTTAGCATTAGCTTCAGCAGATAGAAATACATCACTTTCATGTAGAAGTTCTGATAACTATGTTACCAGTTCTACTATGATTGTTCTGTATTCCATCATGCCTACTTCCTGAGACGCTAAAAGATGTTAGATAGCCATTCAGGTTACTAATTATTTCCCTCCTCCTTTCACAACCGGGCTTGGGACTTTATATAAACTATTAATAAATGTAAATTTTACAATTATTTTTTTTTCTTTTTTTTTTCTTTCACTTTTCGATAATTTTGCTTTTTTTCGACTTTATGTACAAAACCAAGTAAATAGGCGCTATTTTTTGCTGCAGTAATTCTGCTGTCGGACACTATCTCATGCTGGAAGGTGTATATAACTGGACGTCACTGTAAGCAATCCCAATTAGATTGATAGTTTTGACTGAATTAAAAAAAAAAAAAAAATCCACTCATTATTTCGTATAGTTGAAATTCTTCGTGAAAACTAAATCAGATTTATGCAGAGTCAAATCAGCATAAATTTTGCAAATATTAGAGGGCTAGATTCCAATTATTTTGGAGTATATATTCACCTTACTTAAAAAAATCAAGCCGTGTTGGCACTAAACGAAACTCAGGGTTTTTCAAACCAGGATGCGGTTAAGTTCATGGTTACAAACTTGAAACGTTTTTTAGTCCCCATAGAGGTATTGCTATTTTTTTTCGTAGCGATATGGCTTACCAAATTCTGGATAAATATAACATAGGCAGAAATCCAGAGTTTAACTATGTTTGGACTAAATTTATTTTTGGTGGCTATTCAACGCATTTTTGTTTTTTGTACAGAAGTTCAAATATTTCGAAGAAGAGCACAATTGTAGAATTTGATATTTTATCGGATTCAACAATTAGCATTCTTCAGGACAATCCCGAAACTGAAATCGTTGTAGCAGGCGATTTCAATATTCATAATAAAAATTGGCTTCTAAACTCTCCTCATACATCGGCAGAAGGCAAATATGTAGAACTTTTTAGCGCTCTTCATCAACTTACTCAATTGGTGAAAGAACCTACTTGCATACCAGACTGTTCGAGCCATAATGCTTATACTCTGGATCTATTTCTAACTTCTTATCCGAAAAAATACAACATTTCTGTCATTAGCTCATTAGGCAGCCCTGACCTCTGCCTTATTAGTTCTCAATTTCATATCCAAAATTTAATTAACCAAAAAGTTCCTCCCAAACATAAAATTTGGCTCCTCAATGAAGCCAACTGGGATGGTTTACACTCCTTTTTCAAAAACTTTACTTGATCTCGTTTTTTCAACATTAGAAATGATGATGTAGCTGTCAACGCATTAACTAGCGCTTTTCTTCTTGGCAAGAATCTTTTCAAACCAAGTAAAATTAAAAGTGCTAAACACTGCAACAAGAATTGGTTAAACAAAAAATGCAGGCCAGCTACTAAGAAAAAAAATAAAGCTTTCTTTGAGTTCAAGAGGCAACCAACCGAAAGCAACCGGATCTCATTCACAGAAGTTAGTAAGCGCTGCAAAAGAATTTTAAGGCAGCAAAAATTTAAACATAACAGTGAAAAGACTAACTTGATCATAACAAAGATATAAAGAAGCGTAGTTATATTCTTTCATATTTTCCAAAATTATGGTCAAATAAAAACACTATCCTTAAAAGTAATATAAAAATACATAAAACTATTAATAATAATTCAAAAACTAGCATTAAAAATGATAAAATTAACCAAAACAAGTAAAGAAACAGTCAGTCGGTGCAACCGACATAGAAATACCCTACACCTATTTGTTTCAAGTTTAATGAGATATCCATAAGGTATTCTAACACCATAAAAGCTGTTATTTATTTGATCGTAAGACATAGCTAACCAAATTAACTTTATAATACTAAAAACATTTTCTAATTACACTATCTATTAAAAACTATTACAAATTCTTACTATGTATCTATGTAAAAATATTAAAAAACTGAAAAATTTGAAATAAATGAAAATATATTTATTTCAATTCAATTACAAAATAAAAAAATTCTAATTATTAAATTTTGTGATAAAAAGTTAATCAAAGCATAATAAATTTAATAATTAAAATTTTTCAAATTTGCAATTATTTTAAATGGTTAGTTCATATACCTATTAGAAAAGCTTATAAACGCAAAGTATGCAATAAATGTATTGCTAAAATACAATTACAAATTTAGACCTTTTTATATAAATTTGTAATTGTGTTAGGAAATAGGAAATATATTCTTTGGCTTCCAAATTATACTCGTTCGGCCTCAAATCGACCAAAAGCTTCTAGAATACGAACTCATTTACCAAACTCGATCAGAACCAATTCCCATGGTACTTTCATTACTATTAACCTAGAGTTTAAATTTCATCAAAACAGCTCCATTATTTTTTGAGTTATCGTGCCTACGGACGAACGGACATAGCTATATCGACACAGAAGGTCACGCTGATCACAATTATATATACTTTTCCATATCTAGCTCGCTTCCTTTAGGTGGTTACAAACACCATACCAAAGTTAATATACCCTATTACCTATTCTATTGGTGTAGGGTATAAAAATGATAATAATAATACAGAAAAAGGAGAAAATTATAGTACAAGTAAGATTAAAAACGATAGAATTTATCAAACCAATGATAATGTAAAAAGTAAAATTAAGAACGATAACAAATACGAACGTTTATAACAAATATAGGGAAAATCTTCAAAAGACAAGAGAATCATAATGGTAGAACAAGAAAATATAATGCAAATTGGAGATCTAAAGATATTGTATTTAAATATATGTAGCATTAGAAATAAAATACTTGAACTGGAAACATTAAGTAATGAATATAAACAAATAGACATAGTAATAATTACAGAGGTTTGGATTTATGATTATGAAAAAGATATCAACAACATCGCCAATTATCAAGCAGTTTACAACTGTAGAAAAAAATAGGCGGTGGGACTGCCAGCATTATTAAAAATAACATTAGTTTCAATGAAATATGTAAAGATGAAAAATATAACTTTACTGTAATTGAAATCCTGAACTCAAAACATTAATTAACAAGTGATGATAAAAAACCAAGGGTTTTTAAAAAAGCACATTTTCAAAATAATATAGTGTTTCATACTAAGTATTTTATCGGAATATAATGTTGAAGCTTCAATATTAACGTTTAATTTCGGAAATATATACGTTAGTGACTAAGTTACTGCTTACTTATATAAACAGTAAATTTTTAATTTTTAAGCCCTATTAGCTAATCTATGGGGAAGGTTGCCAAATTTCTCAAGGACCTAACTTCATCTAACCAACCCCACCCCCCCCCCCCCCTACCTCTCCACTTTTGCGGTTTCTAGGAATTAAAACAAAATTTGGAATTTTACTTAGAATTTTATTATCTAAGCAAAAATGAGTAAAACTGAGAGACACTTTCTTCAGTTTAAGGAACCGCTTTTAAATTTAAGGAAAGCCCTTAACATATGTTAAAAAATAATGTTGGACCTTCAAATTTTGTATATTAATAAAAAAAAAATTGGACAGGTATTCAAGTTACAGGTGCTTAAAAATAGCAAAATTTAAATTTTCGAGCCCTTATAGCTTCTAAACAGGGGGCTTGACAAAAAAATTTTGTTAGTCGACTCCTACTACCTTGTGAAGACCTAACTTCTCACAAAATTTCAAGGCCCTATTTTAAACCGTTTAACAGATATGTGGGACCAAAAATTTTGCAAAAATTGAGTTTTATATAATGCTAAATTTTAGTACCGTATGGCAACCCTATAAATTTGATCGACATATTTTTGTTGAGTCTATAAAAGCAGCTCTCTTATACCGTTTTTCGATTGAAAATAAACCTAATAGAACTCATGTTAACCTTTGACTAAAACCTTTGACACATGTTGAAATATAATTATAGAGCTTTGAACTTTGTATATCACTAAAAAAAAATTTGGACAGGTATTCAAGATACAGGTGTTTAAAAATAGCAAAATTTCAATTTTGGAGCCGTTATAGCTCCTAAATAGGGGGCTTGACAAAAAAATTTTGTTAACCGACTCCTACTAACTTCTGATTATCTAACTTCTCCTAAAATTTCAAGACCCTAGTTTGAACCGTTCAGAAGATATGTGTGGTCAAAAATTTTGCAAAAATTGAGTTTTGTGTAATGTTAAATTTTAGTACCGTATGGCAACCCTAAACATTTGTCTGTCAAAAATTTACAAAATTTATGAAACCAGCTATCGTTTGCCGTTTTCAGATTGAAAATATATCTAACAGCACTTTTGTTATAACCATTTAAATATAAGGCTTTTTCCAACTTTGGGGGGCCGTAGCCAATTGTGACAGGTGGGGCTACAGAAAAAAATTCTTCTACGAAATTATTTTTTTTGCAAAAACTACCCATGGTTAAAATTTCTTTACTCTATTTCAAACGGTGTAAAAGTTTTTGTAAACATACGGACGGACGGACGGACGGACAGACGGACGGACAGACGGACGGACAGAGTGAAGCTATATAGGCACATTTTTACAAAATTTTTTGAAAATGTGCTAAAAATCGGTACATTTTATAAAGCTTCAGTGGAAAGCAGCAACCTATTTATGGAGTTTCTTGAACTTAAACTGGTAGATAAGGCAAATCATATATATTTTGCAGATACAAATTTAAATCTATTTGAGAACTCCAATATAATGATTAAGTATAAGGATATTATAGCAACTTCTGGATAAAGCATCTAAATATAATAAAAGACAAACTGCTGCTGCTGCTGCTGACCAGCGTGCGCTATGTTATGTTAAGTGTTATTCACGTTATTCACGTAATTGTAAAATACTTCTAATTATAAATACTTACATTCAAAAGAGAAAGAAAAAACGAAACTGATAAAATGTAAATTATGAACGTATAAGAAATCTGTGAACAGGTAGATACAGAAAATTTTTTATAAATATAATAAAAGACGCTGCTGCTCTTTAATTATGTTAATGTTAAGTGTTATTCACACATGTAATGTAACATACTTCTAATTACAAATTCTTACATACAAAAGAGAAAGAAAAAATGAAACTAATAAAATGTAAATTATGAACAGAAAAAAAAAAAATCAAAACGTATGAGAAATCTGTTAACAGGTAGATGCAGAAAATTTTAATAAAATCGTATAAAGAAATTTTTTACATTTCAGTATGTATACTTTTATTTAAATATCACTTACAGAACTAATAACTAACTACAATTTGTAGTTTTTATTTTTTATAAATATAATTAAAGACGCTGCTGCTGTTGCATTATGTTAATGTTAAGTGTTATTCACATATGTAACATACTTCTAATTACAAATACTTACATACAAAAGAGAAAGAAAAAATGAAACTTATAAAATATAAATTATGAAAAGAAAAAAAAAATATCTAAACGTATGAGAAACCTGTTCCTGTAAGATACAGAAAATTTTAATAAAAACGTATAAAGAAATTTTTTGCACTTTAGTATGTACTTCTATTTTATTATCACTTACAAATCTAAAACAAACTATTATAATGTTAACTTAATGTTCTATAGTTAACGAATTTCCTTTTAAAGATTCAGTAACGCAATAGCAGGAAAAAAGAGTATATATAAAAAGAGAAATTAAAATTATACCTGTCGTCCGACAGGCTTTTTTACTAGTAGTTAAAAAAATGGAAAGTACAAGAAATACAACTAACTTTAGCACCTTAATTGATCACATAACAACAGACATGAATGGCAATTATGATGTTAATTATATAATAGAAAATAACTACTTATCGGACCATTAATTGGCAACAGTAACTATTCAACATAAACAAAATTGATTATAATCAAATGCGTTCCATAGTAAAATACAAAATAGAAAATAATAATATACCAGAAATCGAAACCTTAGTAAAAATTATACAAGAAGCAAAAAGATTATGTACTAAGACAATACCAATGAGAACGAGAAATAATAGCTGGATAACACCTTTTATTCATGACAAGCTGAAAATAAAAAAGGCATTATATAATCGACATAAAAATGATCCGACCAATAGTGAAACAAGTAAAGAAACAGTCAGTCGGTGCAATACCCTACACCTATTTGGTTCAAATTTAAGGACATATCCATAAGTCATTTTAACACCATAAAAGCTGTTATTAATTTGATCGTAAGACATAGCTAACCAAATTAACTTTATAACACTAAAAACATTTTCTAATTACACTATTTATTAAAAAATATTACAAATTCTTACTAATTTATCTATTTAATAATACTAAAAAACAAAAAAACTTGAAATAAATGAAAATATATTTATTCCAATTCAATTACAAAATGAAAAAATATTAAATTTTGTGACAAAAAGATAATCAAAGCATAATATATTTAATAATTCAAATTTTTCAAAATTGCAATTATTTTAAATGGTTAGTTTCTACACCTAATAGAAAAACTTATAAACTCAAAATATGCAATAAATGTATTTCTATAATACAATTTCAAATTTACACCTTTTCATATAATTCATTTAAATATAAAAATAAATTTTACATAAATGCAGCAAGTACCTTTGAACATAGCTGAACCACTACAATTAAGTCTAATTTACGGGGACACGTAGGAAATAGGAAATATATTCTTTGGCTTTGAAATTAAACTCGACCACAACCAATTCCCAGGGTACTTTCATTACTAGTTAGAGTTTAAATTTCATCAAAATAGCGGCTACATTTTTTAAGTAATGGTGTTTTAAGATATATGTTTGTTAGCCCTTGAACTTTTCAAAGGTTCCAGGACCCGAAACCATGGTACGATTTCGCCCTTATGCAGTCCCCGTCATACTTTCAATACTAGTTAACCCTTGTACACAATTGGAACGTTCTATCTTAATTTTAAGTTACTAGTTTTATTAATTTCGATGATAAGCTTTTACACATTGGGGGGTTTAAGAGAGCTACTGAACCACCACTCCAATAGATCCAAAATTAGGGGCACGCAGGAAATAGTAAAGAACACCCATGTGCCAAATTTTAAGCTTCTACATTTGTTTCAAGTTACTATCTTTATTAATTTTGAAAATATGCTTGAAAGTCCTCGGGACTGAGTGGTTACTCCCCACCAGTCTATTCAAATTATCCCCACCACCAGTAATTCAAATTTAGTTAAATTTCAGGTATCACAAAAAAGTTTTTACTTTATAACTTTCAAGGTTTTTGAGCTATAAAAGTGCTAGTATACTCAAAATGCAGGGAAAGAGAAGGGTAATATTTTGAAGTAAAAAAACTGTTATGTTAATACCGTTATTTTCTTGATAAAAGGGATTTAATTGATATTTTGTTAAAAATATTGGACTTTAAGCCCTTATAACCTCAGACTGAGAAACTTCAGAGTAATGTTTGATAGTACTTAAGAAATCTGCATTAATAAGCATTTAAATGCTATACTTATTTTTGTTTTATCTTATTTGGTTCCAATTTTATCGAAATAAAACTAAATTATGATCGAAAAACAGTTAAGGCCCCATAACTTCTAAACTAATGAAAATAGACCCCCCCTCCAATACAATTTTTTGTTCTGCTCGATATGCCCGATCACCCATTTGAAGGAAGACCATCGAGTCGGGAACACCCTGTATATGTTCGTTAGCACTTCGATCGATTAAAAGGTCCAGAATCCGAACCAATGGGCCGATTTCGTCCATATTCAATCCCCACAGTACTTCCAGTCCTAGTAACCTACAGTTAAAATTTCATCAAGATAGCTCCATTATTTTTTGAGTTATTGTGACTACGGACTACGGACATGTCGACTGAGGAGGTCACGCTGATCACAAATATATATACTGTTCCATACCTAGCTCGCTTCCTTTAGGTGGTTACAAACACCATACCAAAGTTAATATACCCTTTTACCTATTCTATAGGTGTAGGTAATAAAAAAGGCAAAATATAGAGAAATGAAGAAAAAGGTAGAACAATTAATAAAAGAAGAAAAAAAAAAATAAAATTAATAGAAATATTGAAAAAGCCGGGAGCGATTCTAGGAAATTATGGAAAATATTGAATAATTCTATAAAAAATACCAATGAAGATAAACTGAAAAATGTCAATCTTTTTTTACTGAAATAGGAGAACGTATTAAAAAAAGCATTCTAAATACCAATGATTTTACTAATTGCTCACAAAATCTATTTAATAGCAACACGTTGTTTCTTATTCCGGTTGTAGAACCAGAAATCCATCAAATTATTATGAATTTAAATAAAAATGCAACTCCAGGATTGGATAAAATTACAGTGAGAGATCTACAAGAGTTGGTCAATATTATAACCCCATCTTTAGTGAAACTGATAAATGAAAGTTTCACAAATGGTATATTTCCTGATTCGTTAAAAAAAGCATATATAGTTCCAATTCACAAAAGTGGGTCAAAAGAAGACTGTGGTAACTATAGACCAATTTCAATTCTAAACCCAATTTCAAAAATATATGAAAAAGTTATTAATTCAAGAATAAGAAGTTTCATTACTAAAACAATAGGCTTTGATGCTAATTGTATTTTAGAAATACATTTATTGCATATTTTGCGTTTATAAGCTTTTCTTTGCGTTTATAACTAACCATTTAAAATAATTGCAATTTTGAAAAATTTGGATTATTAAATATATTATGCTTTGATTAGCTTTTTGTCACAAAATTTAATAATTAGAATTTTTTCGTTTTGTAATTGAATTGGAATAAATATATTTTCATTTATTTCAAATTTTTCAGTTTTTTATTATTTTTACATAGAATTAGTAAGAATTTGTAATATTTTTTAAGAGATAGTGTAATTAGAAAATGTTTTTAGTATTATAAAGTTAATTTGGTTAGCTATGTCTTACGATCAAATTAATAACAGCTTTTATGGTGTTAAAATGACTTATGGATATCTAATTAAATTTGAACCAAATAGGTGTAGGGTATTTCTAAGTCGGTTGCACCGACTGATTGTTTCTTTACTTGTTTTATTCTGTTCTTAAGCAAAAATTATGGGATAGTGAGTTAAATGTTTTTAACTACTTTACTTTTTTATATTTTTTGTGTAATATATTATATAATAGCATAGCGAAATAAATAACGGTTTATTTTATCTTCTACTTCATAGAGGGTATGAACAGGCATTTAAAAGTTGACAAGGGCAACTATAATCTTTCTCGTTTAAATTAATTTTGCTAATATTCAATAGCAATAACAATTTTCATACCCGTATGACTGTAGTTTAAAAGGTATAATAAATTTGCCATTACGTTTGTGACGCAAAAATGGGGGGCGGGGGTCTATATAACCTCAAGCGTATGGATCGGGTCAGAATCGAAAAATAAATCGATTTAGCGACGTATGTCCGTGCGTCCGTCCGCACGATAATTCAAAAACTAAAGGAGCTAGGATCTTGAAATTTTGGCAAATTCGTTTTTTTTGCAATAGCCGTCATCGCTATTTAAATCCAGCCATTTTGGTACATGTTTTTGGGTAGCTGCCATAGAACTTCTTTTTTTATATGAGCATTACTCTGTATTTATTATAGCTGGATGTCTGATACTTTGCCAAAAGACTACTTTAGTTTTATGGCGAAAATTTCTGCAATTTGGTTGGTCTACTACAGAGGATTCGGGTAGCTGCCACACAACTTCTTTTTTTATATGAACATTACACTATACCTAATAAAACTTGGTGTCTGAAATTTTGCCAAAAGTAATTAATATTTATAATGTAATGTTTATATAACGGTCATACGGGTATCCCAGAGTTGACACAGTCTTCTCTACTACACTCTTTCTCGTTTTATAAGGGTTTGTGGCTAAATATATTTTTTGCATTTCAACTTCACCATTTCTTTATTCCACAAACGTACTCAACCACTCTATTGGACTTTTTAATATTTAAGGGTGGATTCATTTAATCATATAATAAACGTCTATGATCAGCTAAAAATCCAATACTTCACCGAGGTGAATAATTCTCATATAAATTCCCAATATATTAACAATTTCAATATTAGGTATATGACCATCCAAAGTTTAAGAAATAAAATTGTAGGACTTAGAACCACTGATTTCCTGTTAAAAATGTAAACTACACATTAATGTATTATCTGAAATTTGGTTAAATGAGAGAAAATAATAATTTTTTTGATCTCCCTAATTATAATTGCTATCCAGCCGATGGCGCAGTGGAGGAGGCGCCGCCTTTCATGTGAAAGGCCCCGGATTCGATCCCTGGTTGGGTAAACTCAATAATTAGTATAATTAGTATAATAAATAACTTATAAATTATAATTAAATAACTAATAGTCTAAATAGAAAATAATAATTAATAACAAATAAAAAAAATATTACCAATAATCGTGTTCCTGAAATAACCTATAACTTAATATTAAATAAATAATAACATTATCTATATAAACATATGCTCATGTCAAAATATAGAGTTCAAATTATGGGTTTAAGTGAAATTAGATGGAACGGCTAATGGAAATACTCTGTTGTATAGCGGTAACAAAATAGGTGGAAAAAGCGAGGTGGGAATAATAATATTTACAAAGCTGCGTAACTACCACAGCTGGAAGGCCGTATTAGATAGGATTATTACAGCAGGTTTCCGATGTAAAATTATAAATATCTCCCTAGTACAATGTTATGCACCAACAGAAGATGCCAAAGATATAGCGAAAGACGAGTTCTACGAACAGCTCACCCATACTCTCAACACTATCCGAAAAAGAGATATATTGATTCTAATTGGCGACTTAAATGCGAAAGTGGGAAATCTAAATACTGAATTAGAGAAAATTATGAGAAACATGGATGCGGAATAAAGAACAAAAACGGAGAAAGGTTTATTAGACCTGTCAAACATTTCAACTGACCATTGGCGGCACCATCTTCCCTCATAAGGAAATTCACAAGTATACGTGGACATCACCGAATGGAAAAATACATAACCAAATAGACCAAATATGTATTAGCATTAGATAGAGAAGTTCAATGCTATATATGCGAAATAAAAGGGGAGCCGACAAAGAGAGCGACCACGAACTAATCATAAGCGACATCAGATTGAAATTGAAGTTGCATCAAAAAGGGCCATGACAGGAAACAACAATTAAATCTCCGAAACCTCCAACATCCACAAACCACAAGCGGTATGATAACCACAATTCGGGAAAGATGCCTAAACAACGAGCATGACTGGAATCAATTCGAGGAAAGAAAGTAAAACGAGCCTCCAGAAGAGACAAAAGAAAATTCCTTGAGAAGCTAGCCTCAGATGCAGAAACAGCTGCTGGACAAAATGATGCAAGGAAACTTCATCGAATTGTGAACAAACTCACCAACAAAACGAGCACAGCATCAATTCCCATTAAAGATAAAAATGGCACGGAAATTACAAACGCCTGAGAACAAACGAAAAGATGGAGAGAATATTTCCAAGAAACAAGCAACAGTGAAATAAACGAAACAGAGGATATATCACTAGCGGAAAACAATACAAAATATCTACGCATTAGCACTTCCATACCAACTTTGACTGAAATCAAAGAAGCCATCACCAAGTTGAAAAGAAAATAGCGGCTGGGTCTGATGGTATTCCGGCAGAAACAACTATCTCGGCGGCATAGTGACTAGTAATGATGGTGCGGAGGCAGATGTGAACAACAGACTTAGCAAAGCAAGAGCATCATTCTGACGGTTGTACCCAGTATGGAGGAGCACCCAAATCTCCAAGAAAACAAAAGAAAAGATCTTCAATGATTGCGTAACGGCCGTACTAATGTACGGAAGCGAAACATGGATGATATCCAACAATATCGTCCAGAAGTTACAAGCCTTCATTAACCGCTGTCTACGCATAATCTGCAGAAAATTCTGGCAGAATAAGTAGCTATGGAGACTTAGAGGAGAGGAAACCATACTGAAACAATTAGGAAGAAGAAATGGAGGTCGATAGGCCACAGGCTAAGGAGAAATCAGAACAACATAAAGGCCGTATGGCCTTGGAGTGCAACCCTCAAGGAAGCGGAAGACGCGGACGTCCAAATAACATTTGTAGGCGCACCATAATAAGCAAGCGCAATCAGTGCAAACTCACTTGGGAAAATGCAAAAACAGGAGCAGGAAACCGGGTGAGATGGCGATGTCAAATGGAAGCCCTATGCTCCGTTGCGGAGTGAAAGGACACAAAAAAAAAATTATAATTGCTCTTTCTCTAATCGTAGCTATTTACATCAATCACGATATAGATAATTCTTTAGCTGTCCAAGTGAAATTTCATAAATCCAATATCTTAGTGGTGAAGTTGGTTAAAGAAAGAATAAATATAATAGCTAATTATAGAGCACATGAAACGATAAAGTCGGAACTAGTAAAACAGTAATTGATCGTTTCATAACTGACCTCTGTAAATACAAGTATTTTTTCCATGTTCTAGATAATCATCTATCAGACCATCAATTACTGCTAATAAGCTTCAATAAAAACCTACTCAAAATCGTCAAAACAATTTTAAAACAATTTTAAACTATAATAGAATAGCTAAACATTCAATCAATCATTCAATCGGTCAAGAATCGATTCCTATACCAATTTTGACGAAATAATTGCAGACTTCAGCACCATAATATTCGATAACACACAGAGGACTTCGTTTCAAAAGAAAAATGAGTCTTATTGGATGACTAATAGCATCTTAAATAAAATTAAAATTCGGGATACGTATTTCAAATACAAAAAGAAATATTCGGACGATCGGAATTATATAACAAATTTAAAAACGAAGTAAAATACTTAATTACGCAAGCGAAAAAGAAATATTATTCTGATGAAATAGCTCGAAATCCAAGTGATTGTAAATTCCTATTGAAAATATATGAAAAAACTCCAATCCTAGTAAAGTTCTTATTAATTATCAAGAATAGATTGCATAATTTCCTTTACAATATGGATTCGTAAAAAGTTCTAATACAACTGCGGCTTGTATTTACTTAACTGATTTAATTACTAGAGAAATCGATTCGCGCAAATTTGTGGCAAGCGTTTTCCTTGATTTGCAAAAAGCTTTCGAATGTGTAGACCATAATATTCTACTTATCAAATGATCTAATCTAAGTTTTAACAATAACCAACTGAATCTTTTTAAATCATATATCTCTAATAGACAAAAAATTGTTCGCATTAATTCTTCTCAAAGTCCGGCAAAGACAATTCGAATAGGGGTTCCCGTTTTAGGTCCTGACCTCTTTCAAATATCATTAATATAGATATATGTCAACTAAATTTAAAGGGGAAATTTCAGCTTTACGCGGATGATGCTGTACTAAAATATGCTAAAAAAAGCCAGGTTGACTTGGCAAATGCAATTAACTGTGTTTTAGAAATCATCAATATATTACTGGATAAACATCGTCTACTATTCAATGCAAAAAAAAGACAAAAATAATTGTATTCAATAATAAAACAGATCACAAATTCAATATTCACTATAAAAACTCCCCAATTGCAATTGTGAAAACGTTTAAGTACCTCGGTCTTGTAGTTGATAATAAATTAAGATAGTGCGAGGATATTGACCTTATTATAAAAAAAGTTTGTCCAAATGTTTCCATATTTTAAAAAGGATGCGAAACTTCTTTTCCGATAGCGTCGTATATATCGTATATACTCTCTCACTTAACTTATTTGAACCCTCTGTGGAGTAGTGCGTTAATTTTCATGATAATTAAATTAAATATTTTAAATCAAAAGGCAATCAAAACAATAAAGAGATATCCCACGTTTCATCCAACAAGTTTGCTATATTCCGAAAGATCTGTAAGTTTTAATCAAATATATAAACGGGAAACTTTTTGGTAAGTTTTAAAATTATTCATAAAACATTAAAACACTGCAACTTAGATAGGATGGTCGATATACACAATCACAATACTAGAAACAAATCAAATTACTATTTAAAATTGTTTAAAACGGGTAAACAGAAGAACAATTGAAGGGGTAAGTGGATAAAGGTGTTAATTAACATTTTTAAAATTTCGAGAAAAATGCATTCAAAGTTTAGAAAATATTTTTGATGTTATTTTTAAATGGTTTAGAAATAACTTTATTAAAAGTATTGCAAAAGTTAGCTTTGTGAATACTCTTATCTGCCAAAGAAATTTTTTTTGGATTTTCCATTTGAAAATAACGGTATTTAAGAATTTGTGCACTTAACTCCTTCTTCGACAAACATTTACATTTGTAAAAAGTGCTTAGAAAAAACTAAAATGGTGTTAAATACTATTCATCATTAATTTTCTATTAAGAAATATTATAAAATTTAGTTATTATTTCATTTTATTTAAACAAAAAATATTAACATAAAAATTATTCATTAGAAATTAAAAAAATGTAACAGAAAAAACAAAAGTAATTAAAAATATTAAATAAAGATTAATTAAACATTAATTTTTTTAGAAAAATAAAAAAAAAAATTTACAAAATTATTTATTTGATTAAATTTTCGTAGAACCATATATTATGTTATTGAGGAACGAAAGGCATTAACCCTTTTATATCTTTCAGTTTTTCAACTGAAATTTGCTTCATTATCTTCTCCCTTGGAAGCAAATCTGTTTGACTATCTGGTGGTTCTTTATGAGAAATTTCAACCTTTAAAAATGGCGAATTTATATCATAGTTGGTTTTATATAAATAGTATCCATACTTTTCTATACAAAACTATTTAATACCGGTTTTGAATGGAACCTTTTCTTTAAGTACATTCATTTTGCTATTAGTTATTTTTAATTTTTTTTGTAATAAATTGACCGCTCTAAAATGGTTGTTCATTTCGGTAACCATTCCATTTTTACCTATTGCTTCCCTGATTATTTGGTTATATTGGTCAGGTGTGTAAATATTTTCATGTTTGCGAGAACCTTTTCAATTCGCCCGAAATCTCTATCACTGTCTAAATAGGAGTGGCCAACTTCAGGGGACTTATGATCGATCAGGTCAAAATACTTCAATATCAAAGCTTGGTGCAAACAAATCATATTAAAGTTTTTGTTTTGGCCGGCACATGAGTCTGACCAAATTATTAAATGGCGACGCTTATTTATTTCGAGATTATTATTAATAAGCATCCATAAACAACTAATAACTTCGAGACTTCCACGATTAGCCTCATCTTCCATTGTTTGCTGCAAATCAACAATTATGTAACAGACATTAGGATCAGATTTCGCCAATTTTCTGTCCAGTTGTTGCAATTCAAAAACTATTTTATAATTTTCTTGGTGCTCCTCATTACTTTTTCCAGAATCACAAATACTGCATGTATCACTTTTCGGGCAAGGAAATGATAAATTAAAATGATTGTCGAAAATATATCGATAATAAGAAAGGTTAACTTTATATCGTACTCCATTGTCATTTATTTCCTCTAAATACAACTCATGCATTTTTCGGGCATTTAACAAAGGGGATAAGTATTTTTTATTCGGATTATTATCCCGCGAATAATGGGAAGCCTCAGCAGGAAAACGCCCAATATGTTCTTTTATAGCTTCTTGTACATCATTTGGAATTTTATGCGGCCTATTGTGGTGTTTTCCTCTATTATCATGCGGTTGACCAAATTTCAGTTTTTTTTGAATAACATCAATTTTTTTCCGGCTAAATTGAGCAGAGAGCTGCTTTACAAATCCTTTTACGTTTACCATTACAAACGACAAAGTACGAATAGCTATGCAAACGTCGTTTTGTAACGCCAGTTTTTGTGCGCTTCGGCGATTTCATTTCAATATTTTTAAATAAAACTGCATTTTTTGCATCAGCATTTAAATTGTAGTAATTTGAAAATAATAGTTGTGTTGATTCTTCATAAATTATTTCAGAACAGCGATAACGGCAATTATTAGTGCATAAATTCCCTAAATTAACTGATTTTTTTTTAATTACTTTTCCGCTTTGAGTTTCATAAGAAAGTCCCTTTGCTCTACAAATTTGAGATTTCTTATGTTTCCACTCATCGGGATTTCTACTCCTTTTTTTTGTAGTTTTTAATTTTAATGGAAATATTTTTTTTTTGTTTGTCTGATTGCTAGACCCTGCTTCGAGGCTTTCAGTACAAGGTTCTAAAATTATTATTCCAAAAATTTATATGTTGCAAAACTTAGTACCAAAAATTTTAAATAATATAATATCTACCTGTTAATAATAATTCATTTGATTCAACATTTTTATTAGACTCGATTTCAAGATTATCACTACTAGATTCTAAAATAAAATTATGTTAAAAGAAAACTTACTACCGAACATTTTAAATAATATATACCTGATAATAATAATTCATTTTTATTAAACTCGGTTTCAAGATGATCTTTACTAGATTCTAAAATAAAAATCATGTTAAAAGAAAACTTACTACCGAAAATTTTAAATAATATGTACCTGATAATAATAATTCATTTAAATCAGCATTTTTATTAGACTCGGTTTCAAGATTATCATTACTAGATTCTAAAATAAAAATTATGTCAAAATCAAACTTTACCGAAAATTTTTAAATAATATCTACCTGACAAATAATTAGTATTTTCAAAACAACTTGGAGCATATTCGGTATCTGAACCAGAAAAGTCCTCAAGAGAAGTCTTATCTTTTTCAATATTTTCTTTAAACTTCTTCTCTAATTTTTTCTTTTCGAGTATTAATTGGACCATTCTCTTCCCGCGATTCATTTTAAATAATTTTTTTTCATAAAATTATACACAAAAAATAGCTAACTAGTTCTCACTAGTTCATATACAAACATGAAACTGAACACAAAATTTTATTTTCTAAACAATATTTTTAATAAAAATATTTGCTACTACAAAATTTACAGTAATTTTAGCAAAAACATATATTTTTTTAATGCACTAACTATAATAATGCGTACATACATATTGTACATTAGTATACTTATTTTTTTTGCTTTTTCCTTTTTTTGTTCTTTATAACCGTCACTTTCTGATTTAAAAAATTGTACCTATTTTTAAAGAAAATAAAATTATAAACATTAAAAAGGGTGTTAAGTGTTAATACTTTGTAATTAAATTTGCCGACTGTTATGATTGATGTTTTAAGTGGGAGAAGGTGTTAAATAATTCACTTAACACTTTCTTCAATTGAAACATAAATCATAATCGTCTCCAAATTTAGTAAGAAAGTATTAAGGAATCTTAACACTTTTATGCATTGAAAAATTGAACAATTAATCGGTTTTATTGTATTTAACTCCTTTATCCATCGAAAATCTCGCAATGTATTAACTTTATAGCTATAAAACCCTTCACAGTTGAAAATATGGATTATAAAATTATATTCTGTCCGAACAGCTCAATTTTTGCAAAAATGTCACTTAACACCTTTATCCACTTACCCCTTCAATTGTCTGAATAACTGTTTAAAGGCGTACAATAATCTTCCGAACGAAATAAAAGCCGTAACCAATCTCCTTATTTTTAAAAAAGAAATAAGAATTTTTTCAAGTAATTCGCATAATTGAAACTTAATAAATAAAATTCAAATAAATTCAAATAAATTAAAACATAACCATTAAAATGTATCATTGTAGTAAAATACAGTTTGTGTAGGAAAAGATGACATTATAGTAAAACTTAAAACCTAAGATCTGTAGTTTAATTTAGACTAAATTATTAGCAATGTAGTCAATATCGCAATAAAAATTACAAGTAGAATGAATTTCAAATTAAATTAAAATTAAAAATAAATTTAATGTTAAACAAAAATACATTTCAAGCTTTTAAGAAAATATATTAAATAACAATCAATAAGAATCTAATAATAATAAATTCATTTATTGTTTAATCTATACGACCACATAGCTCATACTAAGGTCTTTAGAATTTTATTATAAATATTATATACTTAATTAATTCATTGTAAATTTCATATTGATAATAAAGAAAAAACAAAGCTCGTTGAACCTCTTCCACTGCCCAAAATTTATTTGGATGTTGGCCATTAAAGTTAACTAATATTGACTAAATTTCAGTCATCCACCTATATTAGGTATAGAGAAATGCTTATATAAAAGAAGGGGTTCAATGGCAGATACCCAATTCCACAGCAGTAGACCAAACAAATTTTTCTGGAATATTGGACATCAAATTAAACTACTCTTGCAAACATTTCAGATACGCAGCTTCCATAGGTACAGAGTAATCTAAAAAAAAAAAAAAGGTGTTGCCTGGCAGTTACTCGAACCCGTGGACCAAAATGGCTGGATTTCCATAGCTATAACGGCTATTGTATAAAAACGAATTTGTAAAATTTCAAAATCTTAGCCTTTTAATTATTGAGTTATCGAACCATCTGAAACACATATAACCAAAGATGAAATCAAAAAAGCGGTTATGTCAGCCAAAAATAATAAAGCCGCAGGACCAGACGAAACCCTGTCAGAAATATTTAAACTGATCAATGACGAAAACCTCACTGTGCTCGAAAAAATTTTCAACCATATCTATAACACCGGAAATTTCCCACAAGACTGGCTAAAGTCAACATTTGTCGCCCTTCCGAAAAAAGCTAATGCCAAAAAATGCGACGACCACCGATTAATAAGTTTAATGAGCCATGCACTCAAAATCTTCTGTGGAGTGCTGCATAATCGTATTTACACAAATTGTGAGTTACACATGGGCAGAACGCAATTTGGATTCAAACAAGGAACTGGAACCAGAGAAGCACTTTTTAATATTCAAGTACTTGTACAGAATTGTCGTGATGTTCATAAAGATGTTTTCTTATGTTTTGTGGATTATGAAAAGGCGTTTGATAAGGTCAACCATCAAAAACTTATGGAGGTATTAAATAGAATTGGCATAGATAATAATATCATAATGTGTATAAATAGCTTATATTGGCAACAAACAGCCTGTGTAAAGATAAATAATGTGCTGACACAAAGCATTGATATTCAAAAAGGAGTTCGACAAGGCTGTATTCTCTCCCCTTTACTGTTTAACATCTATGCTGAAGCCATTTTTCAGGAAGCAGTGAACGATTTAGATGTTGGTATAAAAGTAAATGGCACATATATAAATAACATGAGATATGCAGATGATACAGTTCTCATAACAGACAATCTAAGGGATTTACAACATATAGTCGATAAAGTCAACCAGCATAGCGAATTGTTCAACTTAAAAATAAATATATCAAAAACTAAATTAATGATCGTAAGCAGAAAAAGAACACCTTACACTGCAGCAACAATTAAAATAAATAACCGCTCAATTGAAAAAGTCTCCACATACAAATATCTCGGATGCTGGTTACACGAGGATTGGAGCTGCGAAAAAGAAATTAGATGCCGAATCGAAATAGCAAGAAATGCATTTCTTAAACACAAAAAAGTTTTCGGTTGTCGCGAAATGAACTTGGGCCTTCGCTTACGATTCGTTAAATGCTATGTTTGGTCTATACTCCTATACGGTGTAGAAACGTGGACCTTGAAAGTAAGAGAAATCAACAAACTTGAAGCGTTCGAAATGTGGATCTACCGCAAAATGCTAAAAATATCGTGGATAGATCACATTACAAACGAAGAAGTTCTACGTAGAGCAAACGCGGAAAGAGAACTACTTATAAGGTTGAAGAAACAAAAAATCTCTTACTTTGGGCATATTATGCGTGGAAACAAATACGAGCTACTTCAGTTAATAGTTCAAGGGAAAATTGAAGGAAAAAGAGGTATAGGAAGGAAGCAATTATCATGGTTGCGTAACATTAGAAACTGGACAGGCATCAGAAACATTGGTGATTTAATCCATTCAGCAACAGATCGAAACATCTTTCAGGGCATCGTTGCTAATATCATATGACCGCTGACATCCAATTATGGATAGGCAACAAAAGAAGAAGAAGAAGTGATGGCGGACGGACAGGCGGACGGACTTACAAAGTTAAATTGATTTTCTTTTCGATTTTGATCCGTTCCATACCTGTGAGTCTTTATCTATCCCCCCTCCTTATCTGCGTCACAAACGTAATGCCAAAGTGTAAACAATTATATATATATTTTTAATTTCAAATTTCACTATTTTTTATTTTTAAACGACATTTGAATACAGTGACGGAAAATGGTTTATTATTTTTATTTTTTTGTCTATAGAAAAAAAATTTGTGTGTGGTATTCGCGTACCGAAACATATTAAAATTAAAATGTTGGTACATATTACGTTGTAGATCTTTTACACCATTTGAAAATTTGTTTTGCTAAATTAAATTGTTGAATATCAAATTTCAATATGTGAATTGAAATATATTTAGTAACTTTAAATAAATAAAAAAACGTTTACAAATTAAATAAAGTTATATTTTTCATCTTTACATATTTCATTGAAACTAATGTTATTTTTAATAAAACTGGCAGTGCCACCTCCTCTTTTTTTATTTCTACAGTTGTAAACTGCTTGATAATTGGCGATGTTGTTGATATCTTTTTCATAATCATAAATCCAAACCTCTGTAATTATTACTATGTCTATTTCTTTATATTCATTACTTAATGTTTCCAGTTCCAGTATTTTATTTCTAATGCTACATATATTTAAATACAATATCTTTAGATCTTCAATTTGCATTATATTTTCTTGTTCTACCATTATGATTCTCTTGTCTTTTGAAGATTTTCCCTATATTTGTTATAAACATGTCGTTAAAGTAGCTAGATCATTCGAAACATCTTTATTGCAGATTTCTATGTTTTCGTGGTATCTGTCATAAATTCTCCGAAGTTCCGGATAGTCAGTTGGTAGTCCTTCTTGATTAATTAAAACCTTTATATTGGTTTGTGTTATACCATCAAAGCAAATATCATTTTGATCGTGGAAAAATGCTAAATATAATCGCACATTGTTATATATTCTGTAATCCCTTAATCTGGAAAGAATATATACACTATCTCCATTTTTAATTGCTCTTTTTGTAAGCCTTACAATTGGGGGCGACATTGGATCAACAAAACTTTTGCTATCATCTTGGAATTTGGAGTAACCTATTTTTCTTTCAGTTGTGTTCTGTGGACTTATTGTTTCGCCATTATTTGGGTATTTGGAGTCTTTTATTTCTAATTATTATTACTTTTATCATTGGTTTGGTTAATTGTATCATTTTATATCTTACTAATACTATAATTTTCTCTTTTTTCTGTATTGTTATCATAGCTTGGGTTAATTTTATCGTTCTTAATTTTACTTTTTACATTATCATTGGTTTGATAAATTCTATCGTTTGTAATCTTACTTGTACTGTAATTTGCTCCTTTTTCTGTATTATTATTATCATTTTTATACCCTACACCAATAGAATAGCTAATAGAGTATATTAACTTTGGTATGGGGTTTGTAACCACCTAAAGGAAGCGAGCTAGATATGGAAAAGTATATATAATTGTGATCAGCGTGACCTCCTGTGTCGATATAGCTATGTCCGTTCGTCCGTAGGCACGATAACTCAAAAAATAATGGAGCTGTTTTGATGAAATTTAAACTCTAGGTTAATAGTAATGAAAGTACCATGGGAATTGGTTCTGATCGAGTTTGGTAAATGAGTTCGTATTCTAGAAGCTTTTGATCGATTTGAGGCCGAACGAGTATAATTTGGAAGCCAAAGAATATATTTCCTATTTCCTAACACAATTACAAATTTATATAAAAAGGTCTAAATTTGTAATTGTATTTTAGCAATAGCATTTATACTTTGCGTTTATAAGCTTTTCTAATAGGTATATAAACTAACCATTTAAAATAATTGGAAATTTGAAAAATTTTAATTATTAAATTTATTATGCTTTGATTAACTTTTTATCACAAAATTTAATAATTAGAATTTTTTTATTTTGTAATTGAATTGAAATAAATATATTTTCATTTATTTCAAATTTTTCAGTTGTTTAATATTTTTACATAGATAAATAGTAAGAATTTGTAATAGTTTTTAATAGATAGTGTAATTAGAAAATGTTTTTAGTATTATAAAGTTAATTTGGTTAGCTATGTCTTACGATCAAATTAATAACAGCTTTTATGGTGTTAGAATACCTTATGGATATCTCATTAAACTTGAAACAAACAGGTGTAGGGTATTTCTATGTCGGTTGCACCGACTGACTGTTTCTTTACTTGTTTTGGTTAATTTTATCATTTTTAATGCTAGTTTTTGAATTATTATTAACAGTTTTATGTATTTTTATATTACTTTTAAGGATAGTGTTTTATTTGACCATAATTTTGGAAAATATGAAAGAATATAAGTACGCTTCTTTTTATCTTTGTTATGATCAAGTTAGTCTTTTCACTGTTATGGTTAATATTATTATTATTTTCATTTTTTATATGAGCTATATCACTGTTATTGTCTCTAATATTATTAACACTTGGTTTAACATTAGTATTATTCTTGTTAATATTATCATTAACATTATCAGTTCTGCATGCAGAATCACTGTTTTATTTTCATTTACATTTATATTTAATTTGTTATCTTCCTCTTCTATTTTCCTTAACTGCTAGTATCCGATTTTTTGTTTTCTTATGCTTAATTTATTTCTATACACTAGACATGATCCAATAAAAGGTTTATGATTAACATCAAACCCAAACTGAATTTTTCGTTCGATTTTAAGCAATTAATGCATTTAGTAATTTCCTCTTTTTGGCATTCACTTATCTTGTGTTGTTGATGGCACTTCAAGCATGTTTCTTTATTCGTTCATTCCGCAGCCCTATGGTTAAATCCTTTACATTTATAACATCTGGAGACTTTTATGGCATCAAAGATCTTGCACCCTTGCACAAAATTATTATTATTATTACTATTATTAATTCCGTGAAAGGAAAGATTCTGTCCATGAATTGAAGATTTTTCCTAGACCAAATGCTTTAACTTTTTTAGTAGCGCGGGATGGCAAACGCGATCAAAGATTATGGTCGTTTCGCCATACTTTTCCAAGCAACGACCCCATTTTTCAGTCAAAACTGTCAACAGGTCACCTGTTGATCTATTTGACCTAAAACCATATTGTTTGTCACTTATGAGGTACTCTCCAGATATCTTTTTAAATGGAAAATAATTATTAACTCCATAACCTTTGATAGTACTGATGTTAGAGAAATTGGTCTATAATTTTCAGGATTGCTCTGGGCACCCTTTTTTGGGATTGGCTGGACATAAGTAACTTTCCAGATAGAAGGGTAAGTTCCAGAAACAAAGGATATGTGAAAAAGTGTTTGCGCATTTTTGGAGGTGAACATTCAGACCCTTAAGAACTTAAGCCGTGGGCGAAAACAAATTTTTTTAATTTTCGAATAGACTGGAGGAGACGCTGTTGTTGCCGACTGTGTTGAATTGGCTGTGAAGATTTGAGCCAGCAAATCTGCCTTTTGTTCAGGGTCAGCAATGACAGCAATTATTATAAATCAGTGGGAGAGTTGTAGAAGAACTGAAGTTATTTTTTAATGATTTAGCAAATGACCAACAACTTTTGCTGGCTTTTGGGAAGCGAATAACTTTTTGCCTTAGTAAAAAATCGTGTTTAAATTTTTGCTGCCTTAAAATTCTTTTGCATCGCTTACTAACTTCTGTGAATGAGATCCGGTTGCTTTCGGTTGGTTGCCTCTTGAACTCAAAGAAAGCTTTATTTTTTTTCTTAGTAGCTGGCCTGCATTTTTTGTTTAACCAATTCTTGTTGCAGTGTTTAGCACTTTTAATTTTACTTGGTTTGAAAAGATTCTTGCCAAGAAGAAAAGCGCTAGTTAATGCGTTGACAGCTACATCAACATTTCTAATGTTGAAAAAACGAGATCAAGTAAAGTTTTTGAAAAAGGAGTTTAAACCATCCCAGTTGGCTTCATTGAGGAGCCAAATTTTATGTTTGGGAGGAACTTTTTGGTTAATTAAATTTTGGATATGAAATTGAGAACTAATAAGGCAGAGGTCAGGGCTGCCTAATGAGCTAATGACAGAAATGTTGTATTTTTTCGGATAAGAAGTTAGAAATAGATCCAGAGTATAAGCATTATGGCTCGAACAGTCTGGTATGCAAGTAGGTTCTTTCACCAATTGAGTAAGTTGATGAAGAGCGCTAAAAAGTTCTACATATTTGCCTTCTGCCGATGTATGAGGAGAGTTTAGAAGCCAATTTTTATTATGAATATTGAAATCGCCTGCTACAACGATTTCAGTTTCGGGATTGTCCTGAAGAATGCTAATTGTTGAATCCGATAAAATATCAAATTCTACAATTGTGCTCTTCTTCGAAATATTTGAACTTCTGTACAAAAAACAAAAATGCGTTGAATAGCCACCAAAAATAAATTTAGTCCAAACATAGTTAAACTCTGGATTTCTGCCTATGTTATATTTATCCAGAATTTGGTAAGCCATATCGCTACGAAAAAAAATAGCAATACCTCTATGGGGACTAAAAAACGTTTCAAGTTTGTAACCATGAACTTAACCGCATCCTGGTTTGAAAAACCCTGAGTTTCGTTTAGTGCCAACACGGCTTGATTTTTTTAAGTAAGGTGAATATATACTCCAAAATAATTGGAATCTAGCCCTCTAATATTTGCAAAATTTATGCTGATTTGACTCTGCATAAATCTGATTTAGTTTTCACGAAGAATTTCAACTATACGAAATAATGAGTGGATTTTTTTTTTTTTTTTAATTCAGTCAAAACTATCAATCTAATTGGGATTGCTTACAGTGACGTCCAGTTATATACACCTTCCAGCATGAGATAGTGTCCGACAGCAGAATTACTGCAGCAAAAAATAGCGCCTATTTACTTGGTTTTGTACATAAAGTCGAAAAAAAGCAAAATTATCGAAAAGTGAAAGAAAAAAAAAAGAAAAAAAAATAATTGTAAAATTTACATTTATTAATAGTTTATATAAAGTCCCAAGCCCGGTTGTGAAAGGAGGAGGGAAATAATTAGTAACCTGAATGGCTATCTAACATCTTTTAGCGTCTCAGGAAGTAGGCATGATGGAATACAGAACAATCATAGTAGAACTGGTAACATAGTTATCAGAACTTCTACATGAAAGTGATGTATTTCTATCTGCTGAAGCTAATGCTAAGCCTTATCTCAGAGGTTATAATACTGAGGACAGGCCCTTCAGGTTGGGGGTTGGTCGCACGGCTAACAACCGTACATCGTAAAACAAAATCTGTTATGAATGCTTTACAAGAGCCTCGGATAATAAATGACAACAATGGCAACCGAACCCGGCACCGAAAAAAGGACTACGATTTGAACATCGGAACATGGAATGTATTAACAATGTTACAAGCAGGCAAGATGGAAGAAATCGCGAATTAAATGATAAAATATAAATTAGAACTTCTAGCTCTTCAAGAAATACGATGGAAAGGTAGAGGCATAGTTAATAAACAAAAATACTCTTTATACTATAGTGGGGATAATAATCGATCAGTTTTATATGGTACTGAAATTATGATAAGTAAAGATCTTAGAAAGTCTATTATAGATTTTAAACCAATTAGTGCTAGATTGTGCAGCATAAGATTAAAAGGTAGATTTTGTAATATAACTATATTATCAGTGTACGCTCCAACAGAAGAAGCTGAAGACGATGAAAAAGATAATTTTTATGAAGAATTAAATGACGCATGTGAAAATATCTCCTCATACGACACAGTAATTATAATGGGTGATCTCAATGCCAAAATAGGCAAAGAGGATTTTGTGCAGAATGCACAGAGCTGCCCAAAGAGGACTAAGAAAAAAGAAATGGGCAACAGATAAGTTTAAGGACAGAAATACTGTAGAAAATTTTCAATCCACTATCTATCAACTAATAGAAGATCAGAATACATCAACAATTGATGATGAATGGCAACAAATGGAAGGAGCGATAAACAGAGCTGCCAGTGTTAATCTACAGAGAGAAATGCTGAATGGTTTGATCAGGAATGTAAAGACGCGATTGAAGAAAAAAACACTGCTCGATCAAAAATGATGCAAAGAAATACAAGGTTAAATAAGGAAAACTATACTCAGAAAAGAAAAATTGCTAATAAAATATGCCGTAAAAAGAAAAAATAGGTATATGAAAAATAACATAATAAAAATTCAACAAGAGCACAATAAACATGATATAAGAAAATTCTATTGTAATATAAAGAAAGAAATTAATGGATATCAGGCTAGATTAAATATTTGTAGAGATAAGCAAGGAAATATGCTCACGAGCGAAGACGACGTTACAAATAGATGGGTACAATATTTCGATGAGCTACTGAATGTGCAACAATTAGAAAGTCCAGCAGGAATTTATGATGTATATACTGCAGAGCCCTTGATAACCTCAATATCATTTGATGAAATAAGAACTGCAATACATAAGCTAAAAGATAATAAAGCCCCTGGAGAAGATGGTATAACAGCTGAACTGTTAAAAAAGGGAGGTGAATTTCTGCATCGTAAAATACATAAACTAATATGCAAAATCTGGGATGAAGAACATATGCAAAACTAATGGAGAACAGAGCTGTTATGTCCCATTCATAAAAAAGGCGACAAAACTGAATGTACAAATTATAGGGGAATATCATTATTAAATACTGCATATAAAGTATTATCAAATATAATTTTCGAAAGATTAAAACCATATGCAGAGGAAATTATAGGAGAGTACCAGTGTGGATTCCGGAGCGAAAGATCAACAATTGATCAAGTATTTATATTGAAACAAACAATGGAAAAATGTTTAACATGGTATTGAATTATGCAGTTGAGAAACTCGATAAGGGAGGAAACATATTTATAAAGTCTCATCAAATAATTGCTTATGCTGACGATATAGCAATCGTATCAAGAAGTTATAGAGATATTACTGAGGCGTTTATTATGCTCGAAAGTGAAGCAAAAAAAGTTGGTTTAGCTATCAATGAAAATAAAACAAAATATATGAAAATGTCGCGAAATGAAAGTAGAAGATACCCACAGAATATTACCATTGGGGAATACAATTTCGAAGGTATTAAGAGTTTCTCATATCTTGGAGTAATAGTTAGAAATGACAACAGTATGCATCATAACGTATAAGATAGAATTAATGCAGGAAACAAATGCTACTACGTACATAAAAAGCTAATACAATCTAAATTAATAACCAGACAATCAAAATTAATAACTTATAAAACTATCATACGACCAGTGATAACATATGACTGTGAAGTATGGAGTCTGACGAGGCATGATGAAAATAGCTTAAGAGTATTTGAAAGAAAAATACTGCGTAGAATTTTTGGCGCAGAAAGACTCGAAAGTGGAGAATATGAAAGAAGAACTAATTCTGAGCTCTTCGAGTTAATAGAAGGAAAAGACATAGTAAAATATGCAAAAGCGCAGCGCCTAAGATGGGCAGGCCATGTTGCTCGAATGAAGGAAAACCGCGCTCAATATAAAATTATGTATGCAATCCCTGAAGGAACAAGAGCAAGGGGACGACCAAGAAATAGATGGGCTGATAATATTGATAACGATGCTAGAATTCTTAATGTCCGAAATTGGAGATCAGGAGCACAAAATAGAGAACAATGGCGACCAGTTGTAAAGCAGGCCAAAGCTTACCCCGAGCTGTAGAGCCATATGATGATGATGATGAATAGTTTATATAAAATACTCAAAGAGGAAAAAAAAACATAAAGAAAAAAATTTATAATTTTTAAATTAGATTTTTCTCAGACAAAAGTTAGAGAGGAACTTTATTTTAAATTTATCGTTTGATATTCGCTGAGAATTAAAATTTGATATTCACTGGATCTATTTACATTAATTTTAAATATGTATCAATATATGCATATATAACAAATTGAAATGCACCTAGATGAATATCTGACTCAATAGCAGTGAGAGGGATAGCTATAGTGTTTGATAATTAGTACAATTTCAACGTACAATTTAAAAATAAACGAAAACTCCTGTACTAACTTTTTATTTCAAAATTTTTTGTCAGATATTATACACCATACTCGTTATATTATAAACAAATAATTTTAATTACAAATTATTTTTTTAAGAAAGATTTGTCGTTTTTAATTATTTGCAAACATATTTTATAACAACATTTGTTATACATCTCTCACACGTAATGGCAACTACAGAGTATATTTCAAACGTCGGTTATTTTATTATTATAAAAAACTTAACGAAAAGCAACAACAATATACGAAGTAGCAAAATAATATTTTTTAGCAATTTCAACAAAATACATACAGTAGAGCTCGCTTTAACGACCATGAAGGGACAGAAAATATGCGTCATAATAAACGAATGTCGTTTTAAAGAAATTCTGTGAATTTTGAAAAATTAGTATAAGACTTAAACATTGTAGAATATGCTAATTTTTGAGCGGACGCTTCGAACTCATTTGCTGGAATTTTATATGATGTTGCAGCTTCAAGCTTATGTATAGTCCTTTTTCTTTTAATGAAAATTTTTTTTTGCATTTTTGATGCGTTATTATGATTTTTTTTATATTCAAAAATAAATAAAAAAATACTAAATTAATCACCAAGCAATGTTATGGGATATAATAAGTTTATATAAAAAAAAAATATGAATGTAATAAAAACCTTACAATTTTAGGTAAAATTTAATTCATTGGCAAAAATTGTAAAGTTTATTATAATTAAAATTGAACCGAGTTCGTTATAAATGAAAACTACTGTATAAACCAAATGTATTGCTTTGATTTCGAACAAAACTCATTTTTTTCACTTTTTAAGATAAAGAAAAAACAAAAACAAAACAAAAATTTTAAAAAAATTTTAATCTCCTTGTTCATTGGACATTTGAATTAAACAAAAAAAAAGAAAGACATAAGTCGGCGCATATAATAATTTGATTGAGCTGCGAGTTACAGGCGAAAATGAATTACATTTACACAGAAAGTCTGCGCATACTATTAAAATCATAAGCCTCAACTTTTAACCGCGTGACCGTTAAATGCAAATTTACGTTAAATCAAAGACGGATTTTCACTGAAAAAACGCAATATTCTAAAATAAAAATATCATTGTAATATGAAAACAAAAAAAAACTTTCTTTTGGTTGTTGTTTCATTAAAATTGGTGCTATAGTTTGCCCTAAAAAGGAATGTTTAAATTTGTATGGGAAAAAATAAGCCGATTAAATATTATGATGATGTATTGAAATAATATGTGTACGTGTAATATTTTATATGTTGACTTTGTTCTTTAACAAAAACTAAAAAATAAAAACTTTTAAAATTAAATTTTTCAATTACTTTTTAAAATACAAAACATGAAAATTTTCCTAAAAGTACATTTTACATAAGAAACATCAAATTTGTGATTGTAATAATGTATGGAACATTGTGATTGTGGTACAGAAACGTGTTATGAAAACTAAAAGTATTAAGCAGCTATTTAAATTGAACTATTATGGAATTGAAATATTGGAGCATATTAATGTAAGTCATTTATTGTTTTTTATTAAATCTCTTTATAAATTCATATAATTTCACAGCAGAGAACAGACCTGCCGCTTGTGTGAAGATTTTATTTAAAAACAGACAAAGAAGAAAATTTAAAATGCACAAATTTTTAAACCAGCAATAATAGATATTTTCATCATTAAAAATTCATCTCTCCAAATAAAGTTACAGCTATCTAATTTTTAAAAAAAACAAAAAATAAAGCTAACGAATTTTTCAAGATTTACGAAACAGTTTACAACAAATACTTCTCTAAACAAAATAAATCTAAATAGTGAGATGGCATGAACTAGACATCTTTCACATGGATATATATACGATAAATCATTAACAAATTTTAATGATTATCAATAAATTCTCTAAATTTTGCGGCGGCATACACCCTAAATTCTAGGAATACCCTAATAACTGTCAAAAAACGTTAAACATTTTATCAGCTTTTACGGCATATTATTAAAAATTATTTGTGTTCAAAGAAACCAATTGAATTCCAATATTTTCAAAAACTTTTGTAATAAGTAGCAACTCTTCAGTTAAAAGAACGCATTTAACATTTACAAAAATTTATAGATTAATAATCTAAAAATATAAAGAAAACAAATTTTAAATTGACCATAAAAATATATTACTAGAAACTTTAATCACCTACAACAACGCAATACATTAAAATACCAAATAAACTCGGTTATTTCACTGTAGAAATTTCAAACTCAATAAAACAATTTCTTTTAAAAACCAATATAAGTATTTAGAAGAATTAAAGAAGTTTCAAAATATTTCATACCTAAACTAAACCAAAATAGAGAAAACCTAGTAAACCTAGATTTAAATGAAAACGAAAAGATATATTGTAACGAATATAAAAGAAACAAACTAGACCTTACATTCTCAAAGAAAAGGTTAGTTTTAAAAAATTACATAAATGTAGGATTAAGAAAAATCGTTTATTGCAGAATGGTACAACTAACAATCGGACGAATAATACTAATGCATGACCTGACGAACAGACAAGGATTGATACCATTGCAGCTGAAAATTTTACCTCATGCTATCTATAATAAAAAAGGGATTCAATATTTAAATAATGAATGTTCAAAAATAGAAGAAACATATTTCTGCAAACAATCAAACATTAGAGAAGATATAGAAAAATCATCATTTCTTGTTCAAATTTTTAACAACAAACCAGTGCACTGTTAAATACAAGAAACAACCGAAAAAATTACAATTTTTCAACCAGAGCCGAATTATATTCTACTAACCAACATCCCAGAAACTGTAATTATAACCACATGCAATTAAAAAACGTAAAAAATCAAAGGCACGATCAGTATCCAATATAAACATTGCGAAATAAAAATTAAATGCAAAATAAATTACTTACTTCGACAAAACCCAATATTTCATTTCATCTATCAACAATCTACAATAAAATTCATGCAAAATTCAATCAATCACTACCTATACCTCCAAAAGTTAGAACAAATGTCAAATACGTACAACATCAACTAAATCTTAACCACAATTACACCTTTGTTACACTAACTATCATAGGCTTTTGCATCACTATTTTAACAGCCTACATTTTAAGGAAATTCAAATCGTACAATATCCCGATTGACATTATAGTAAATACCTTTAATTGCCATTTGCCAATATCACATTTTATTCAACTTATCTTTATTAACTCTTTATTAATTTGTGTGTTGTAGTTTATATTGTAAACGTTTCACTTACCGAAACGTTTTACAAATAGAGAGCTTAGAATAATCTTGAAACATATTTTGTTGAAAGATTTAATGATCTATTAGTATATGATTTTTGCTAATATCTGGGGCGTGTTGCTACGCCTCTCTATGGGGTTTTAATTGAAGTTGATGTTTTTGAAAGAAAATAACACAAAAGTTACACATCATAAATTTTGCCGCAATAGGTTAGCGGAACTCGAAACATTTTTTGAGAGTTTCTTTAGAGTCAAAGCATTTCTTCGTTAAATTGGATGTTATTTGCTTCCAACTTTTTTGGCCAATCGTCGGTCCTATATGGGTATTCAAATTCAAAGTCAAAGTTAAAAGAGTCTACTTCATTACAAAAAGACCAACACGTATACAAACTATTCATACTCAGTGTAGTGTGTTATAATTTAAATATAACAATTTATTATTTTATAACTTTTTAAAATAATTTTTAATATAGTGTAATATATTTCGTTTTTATCTTCTAATCAATTATTACAGTCATCTTTTTCATGCAATTATAATTTCAAAATATAACCGACTCCATTTTTAGGTACAATTTAATCTTTTGCAAAAAGTGTAACGTTTGTTATAATCAATCCATACATCAAATGAAGCATATTTTTATTTATGAAAATATGAATACAATAAACTATGTATGCACCTCTATAAATATATTAAACGGAATACATAATACTATTTCCTCGGTATATCCGAATAATTTCAATCGTTTTAGTAAAAAACATGTCGGTATAACAGAATTATTCCTATATCCGAAGTTGTAATAAACTGAAGCAAATATAAAGAAATTATATATACCATTTTTTGTTTTTTACCACTCTGTCGCTGTAAACATAATATTGTTAAAACCGAGTTCGTTTTAAATGAAAACTACTGAATAAACAAAATTTATTACTTTCATTTAGAACAGAGCTTTCTTTAAACATTTTTTTTTCACCAGCATTTTAATTCTCGTTACTTGTTAAGATATAGAAAAAAAGTAAAAACAAAAAAAAATTTAAAAAGATTTCAATATCCTTGTTCCTTGAACATTTTAATCTAATCAAAAAAAATGAAAGATATACGTCGGCGCCTATTATAATTTAATTGGGCTGCGAGTTACAACCGAAAATGAATAACATTTACCCAGAAAATCGGCGCGTAATATTAGAGTTATAAGCCACAACTTTGAACCGCATGACCGTTAAATTTAAGATGGGTTTTCACTCGAAAAAACGCAATATTAAAAAAAAAAAAATATCATTGTAATATGAAAACAATTTTTTACGTTTTTTAATTGCATGTGGTTATATTTGCAGTTTCTGGGATGTTGGTTAGTAGAATATAATTCGGCTCTGGTTGAAAAATTGTAATTGTTTGTTGTTTTATTAAAATTGGTCAAATAGTTTTCCCTGAAAAGGGACGTTTTTATTTGTATGGGAAAAAATAAGCCGATTAAATATTATGTTATGATATAGCCTTAAATTTAGCACAGCATAGTTTACAAAAGGTCAAATTTTCAAATTCTTTTTCAACTGGCAGATACTTAAGTTTTAAAATTTAGTTTTGTAATAAAATTAATTATATGAAACTGTTCAAAATTTATCATTGTATTTTAAAAATACATTCATTGCATATTTTGATTATTAAATTTTGTAATAACAAGCTAATGAAAGCATTAATGGTTCCAACTAACATTAAGAACCATGAAATTATAAAAACTTTTATAATTATATTATTACAAATTAATATTTCTTTCGAATAACTTTGAGTTTAATTCTATAGAATATAAAAAAATAAGTAAATTAAAAAAAAAAAAATGATTTTAAGCTGCAGTGCATTTACTGTTGAATGCTTTAGTACCCTTGGTTAATTATTTAAATTTTCAATAATTTTTAAATTTAAAACTCCTGAAAGGAAGTAATTGCAGCATGTGTGTAAAATTTTATTGAATTGGATAAAAGTTTTAAATATGTACAAGTAATTTTATAATTGCATTTTACGAATCCATTTATCTCAACTTTATTTGTTATTTAATATATTTAAATAGATAAATTAGTAAGAATTGCTAATATTTTTGAATTGATAAAAAAATAGAAAATGTTTTTAGTATAATAAAAAAAATTTGGTTAGCTATGTCTTACGATCAAACTAATAAAAGCTTTTATGATTTTAAAATAACTTATGGACTTCCCATCAAATTTGAACCAAATAGGTGTAGGGTATTTCTAAGTCGGTTGCACTGACTGACTGTTTCTTTACTTGTTTTTATCTAAAAGCCTCTCTGCTTTTACTGAATTAATCTCCTTCCTATATAAATTGTACAGTATAGTTTCTTGTTCCTTTTGATTCTTAATATTTTCAAGTTTAAAACAGCGATCGCATATATATTTTCGTGGTTTATAGAATTCGAGTTTAAAATCATAATTAGAAACTTTTCTGTAAATTGCGATTGATGCAAGTTCATTGACGTGTTCTTTAAATAATTGGTACATTTTATTTAATGATAAAAAAGGATCTAAATATTTTACACCAAAGATTTGCTGTATAGGACAAAACAATATTTAAGAAATCATATTTTAAATCTACATTGGGCAAAACAATACGAATTAAATCGTAACCATTAATTTGTATTAATATTTTGCCCTACACGCCAAAATATGTGATATAAGGCAAAACAATACTTACATTTTGATAAAAAATTGGATATGGAGCTTAAATGAAAGTATTAATGGCACAACAGAATACGCTTAATAAACTAAATGTGCTTCACAAAAAATCTATCAAGGTAATCCATCATTACCCAATTAGCCACCCTACGAATATAAGCAGTTATTATTTTGATTACTTGTTTTAACTAAAGCTAAATAAAAGTTCGACTTGTTTATCTTGAAACAAATTATGTTAAATTATAATAAATAAAGAAAAAAAAAATAGAGTATATCTCTAAAACTCCTAAAGTTAGCAGAACTTATCCGTTCAATAGACGTAGCTCCTTTTAAAACTCTAGAAACTCCTAACTTAAAAATGACGATTTGGCGTAAATTTTACACATATGCAGCAATTACTTCTTTTCAGAATTTTTTACTGTAGCGCATTTACGGTTTAAGAATGCCTTTGATCATTTATTTCAATTTTAAATAATTTTTAAATTTATCTTCTCAATTTACTCATTTTTTAAAGTTTTATATAATTAAACTCAAAGTTATTCGAAAGAAATATTAATTTGTAATAATATAAATATAAAAGTTTATATAGTTTTTTGGTTTTAATGTTAATTAAAACCATTAATGTTTTCGTTAGCTTCTCATAACCAAATTTACTAATCAAAATATGCAATTACTTTATTTCCAAAATACAATGGCAAATTTAGAAATTTTCATATAAATCATTTAAATATAAAATTAAATTTTACAACGTATACAATTTCTTAATTATATATTACCTATGGTAATAATTCAATAAAATATAGATTTGAAAAAAAACAATTTCGTCGTTTATTAAAAAAATATTTTGTTGTTATTTTATAAAATATAATATATAATATGTTTTATAGTAAAATTCTTAGCCTTTTGATAATATAAAATTGTTAAATAAGAACGAAAAAAGGAAATAGTGTATCAAATTTGAAGTTTCTATCTCTATTAATTTCGAATATATGCTTTAAGATCTTGGGATTAGTGAGGTTGGTACTCAAACCGCTATTCCAATTCATCCAAAATTTCACGTACACAAAACAAATAAGAAGAAACACCTGTGCCCCAAATATAATGTTCTATATTCTTTGGTTTCGAAATTATACTCTTTTGGCCTCAATTCGACCAAAAGCTTCTAGAATCCGGACTCATTGTCCGAAATCGACCAGAACTAATTTTTATGGTACTTTCATTGCTAGTAACCTAGAATTTAAATTTTATCAAAATAACATAATTAGAGTTTGAGTTATGGTATTTTTAAAATATATGTTTGTTAGCCCTTGAACTTTCAAAGGTTCCAGAACCCGAAACCATGGTACGATTTTGCCCATATGCAGTCCCCGTCATACTATCAATACTGGTTAACCCTTGTACTGAATTGTAACATTCTATCTTAATTTTAAGTTACTATTTTTATTAATTCGATGATAAGCTTTTAAACCTTGGGATGTCTAGGAGAGGTACTTGAACCACCACTCCAATTGATCATGAATCAAGGGAACACGTAGGAAATAGTAGAGAGCACCTTTGCACCAAATTTGAAGATTTTTCATTTGTTTGAAGTTACTCCCAAGGTATAATGAAACACAAAAATTTTTTTTAATAAACGACGAAATTTTTATTTTTTTTTAATTTCTAATAAAACTAAATTAAAACAAATAATTATTTTTACCATATCATATTTATATTTTATTGAATTAGTACCATAGGTAATATATAATTTAGAAATTTAATTACGATATTAAATTGTAAAATTTATTTTTATATTTAAATAAATTATATGAAAAGTTCTAAATTCGTCATTGTATTTTCGAAATACATTTATTGCATATTTTGATTATTAAATTTAAAATAAAAAGTTAATGAAAGCACCATCAAATTATATAAACTTTTATATATATATTATTACAAATTAATATTTCTTTCGAATAACTTTGAGTTTAATTATATAAAACATTAAAAAATAAGTAGATTAAGAGAAGAAATTTAAAAATTATTTAAAATTAGAATAATTAATCAAGGGTACTAAATCATTCAACAGTAAATGCACTACAGCTAAAAATCCTGAAAAGAAGTAATTGCAAGAAGAATTGGATATGTAATTTTGTAATTGCATTTTACGAAACCATTTATTTCAAGTTTATTTGTTGTTTACTATCTTTAAATAGATAAATTAGTAAGAGTTTTTATTATTTTTGAATTGATAAAATAGTTCTAAAATGTTTTTAGTATTATAAAGTTAATTTCGTTAGCTATGTCATACCTTCAAACTAATAAAAGCTTTTATGATTTTAAAATGACTTATGGACTTTCCATTACATTTGAACCAAATAAGTGTAGGTTATTTCTAAGTCTAAGTCGACTGACTATTTACTTGTTTTTACTTGTTTTCATTCTAATAATACTTTTTTTAGTTTTACTTAACAAACGTTTATTTTGTAATAACATTTGTTTTTCTCACGAACCTCATGATCATACGTACAAACATCTTTTTCTTATTACTAAAAAATTGAAACTTAGAAAAATGTATAAACAATATATTTCAGAACTGTTTTGTACGATTTTCAGAACGTAGATAGGTTATACAGTTCTAAAACAAAATGTTTATTTTATACAACTACTATACTGAAACGAATTATTTATCAATTAATAAATAAATAATAGTTAATTAATAATATGTAGGTACAAAGTACGTACCTATTCTTAGCATTATTAAAGAAATTTGATTCTGGAATTTTTATAGGTATGAATATATTATAAAATCCTAAAAAAAACGAGGAAGATTTTAGTTGCCCTTGTCAACTTTTAGATACCCGTGCATACCCACTATGATGTATACAATAAAATAAACCGTTATTTATTTCTCTTAAGCTATTATATACATTACAAAAAACATTTAAAAAAGTAAAATGGTTAAAAAAAATTTAAATCATCATCCCATAATTTTAGCTTAAAAAAAAATAACCATAAAATAAAAACCATAAAAAAAAACACAAGAAAAAAAAAATTTTAATTCATTATCTTTCATTATCAATTTTTGCTTACAATAAAAAAAAAAAATTACAAAAAAACAAAAAATTTTAATTCATTATACCATAATTTTTGCTTAAAAAAAAAAAAACAAAGTTCGCCCAATCTAAAAGTTGGTCCAACTTTGCCAAGTAAGTTGCCCTATTACTTTACCTGCCCAATTTTAATTTTAACCTCGTACTTTCATTAGATTCATAGTTATTGAATTTAAAAACTTTGTATGGCAGCTGCCCGAAAATGGGGCCGTAACATTTTGAAACTTCATATAAGTGCTCGATTCATTATATAACTAACCGTGTGTAATTTTTATCCTCGTAGTATAATTAGTTTTGAAGAAATTCATATTGGTGCAAAGAAGTTGTATGGCAGCCCTCCGAAAATGAAGCCGTAACATTTTGATACTTCATATAAGTGCTCTTTTCATTATATAACTAACCGTGTGCAATTTTTATCCTCGTAGTATAATTAGTTTTGAAGAAATTCATATTGGTGCAAAGAAGCTGTATGGCAGCCCTCCGAAAATGAAGCCGTAACATTTTGATACTTCATATAAGTGCCGGATTCACTATTAAACTAACCGTGTGTAATTTTCATCCTCGTAGTAAAATTAGTTTTGAAGAAATTCATATTGGTGCAAAAAATTTGTATGTTAGCTCCCCGAAGTCTTGGTTCGATTTTAACCAAAAACAATAGGGAACCTAGAAATTATCCAAAAATGACCTTGTGTGAATTTCAAAACTCGAGCCCTCTTAGTTTTTGAGTTATCGTGCTGACACACAGACGGACGGACGGACAGACGAACAGATACAAATAGCTAGATTGATTTACTTTTCGATGCTGATCCGATTTGTACCCTTGACAGTATATCTAGCTCGTCTAGATCGATGCGGTACAAACAGAGGAGCGATTTTAATATACCCGATGTCATGTATGTATGCACGGGTATAAACATTCAAAACCTTAACTTTTTGAACTTTACTGTAATATTGCCACCATTAAAATAACATAATATGTACGTGCTAGGTACTGTTTTTATGAATTATGATAGGTTACATTGTATTTTATTGTGAATATGTGCATAAAGGTTATGATAGTGATGTGGTAGGGCACCTAATTCTAGCATGACCTGGGTATTGCCCTTTTTTCACAAAAAAAATTTTATAAATAGTATTTAGTGGGTTTTTTAAACATGGACCTGTTTCGAAAAAGTAGTTAAATTTGTCTTCTGTTAAATAGTAAAATCTAAAATCAACATTTCTTATTAATAATATTTAAACAAAAAAAAAGGAATTTACTGGCTGATGGACCTGGCGAATGGAACTCAAAAGACTGGTGTTAGACACCACAAAGCTGAGAATAGGTTAAAATTACTTTTTTGCTAAAATCACTTTTATAGTAACATAATACCAATAATTTTTGAATTTAAAATAAATATTCAAATCTACACACTTTTAAAGTTTTACTTGCTTTTAGCTTTCTATTTCTATCGTGTTAAATAACTTATTTATAACGATTTAAATTTTCAAAAATGACTGGTAACAGCAACCTCTACCCTACGCTTTTCTAAAGCGAATGAGAGCGTAGAAAATATTGATTAGGTATGATGAAATTTATCCATTCATCAACAGAAGCTACTTGCTATCCAAATATAACAAAAGACTAACTGCTGCTGCTGCTGCTGCTGACTAGCGTTCCCTATGTTTCCTATTCCTTCTTAGCTTATTCTGAAGATACTTTATTATCTAACTCAAATACAACTCCACCAATTTTAGATCCTCTTTTACCACCTGTTGTAAATCTTACTCAAAAAGCTCTTCATGAAAGTAAAAATAACAGTAGGTACGTTTTAGCTAGATTAAGGGACAGTAAAATTTATGATAATGTTAGACTTTACCTTGCATATCTTCACGATAAATCAAATGATGTTTGTATTGGTGGTAAAACAAATACATCGCTTAAGATAGCTATTCAACAGGAAGGACTACCTACTGATATTCAGGACTTACGTAATATTTTTGTAAAATATCATGAAACATATAATATTTCAGCTGAAAATGCTCTAACTGATTTGAAATCTTTTGCCTCACATATCTCATCTAATAGAATTAACTATCTTCAACGTGTGAGAGAAAATCATGATAAGTACTTTCGTCCCCTTCCAAGCGAGGAAAAGTCTAGTTAATATTAGTCTTGCGGAACTCACTCATCCTAATAATAAATCTTTTAAATTAACTATTTATTATCAAAATGTAAGAGGTCTACGCACAAAAACTAAAAAAGTTTTCTTAAATTCTACTGCTTTAGATTTTGATCTATTCGCTTTAACAGAAACCTGGCTAACTTCTTCAATAAATAATCTTGAAAATTTCTCTTCTTCTTACACTGTTTATAGGAAAGATAGATATGATTGTCGTTTATCTTATAATGTTCCTAAAGGCGGTGGTGTATTGATAGCTGTTAAAAATACTTTTTGTTCATCGCAATTGTTACTTTCTCAATGTGATCCTACTGATATTATCGAAGTAATTGCTGTTAAAATTGAACTACAACTAAAAAATGTTATTATTATAAATTGTTATATTCCTCCGGGATCTAGTATCGAAGTGTACACTAAATATATTTTAGAAATTGATTCACTAGTCAGTAAACTTAATGTTAATGATGATGTAATTCTCTGTGGTGACTTTAATCTTCCTAACATTAAATGGGTTCCGCACGATGAGGAATGCTACTTCATTCCATACGAATTAGTTAGTAATACGGAGTGCTTTGTAATTGACTCTTTTAATTCTTTTAATTTTCAACAAGTACCTTCAATCTGTAATAATCGTGGTAGACAGTTAGATCTTTTATTTACGACAAATTGGATGAATTTTGCTATTATTAACTGTCCATTTGAACTAGTTGAAATTGATGAGCATCATCCTCCAATTTGTTCGTCTCTCTGTTTTCTCATACCTCCAATTATTGATTCTGAACTTTCTTATCGTTTTAACTTTCATAAAGCCAATTTTGATGCTATTAATAACTATTTAAGTTGTTATGATTTCTCATCTTTAACCTCTTTTAATTTAAATGATGCAGTTAATCATTTCTATAAAATTGTTCATTCTATTATTTCACAATATGTTCCGTTAGTTGTAGACAATAGTTATAAATCCAGTCCGCCATGGTTTACTAAAAGCCTTAAAAAATTAAAAAACAGAAAAAATAAAATCTGGCGTAAGTTTATTGAAAGCAATAATAATTATGACTTTAATGTTTTCATAAATTTATTTAATGAATTTAAAACAATGTCTGATAATTTATATTCTAATTATGTGCAAAACATGTCTTTTAATATTAAAAATAATCCAAAACTCTTTTGGAAATTTGTTAATTCCAAAAGAAAAAGTGATCAATATCCAATGTGTTTGAATTATAAAAATTCTAGTAGTATAGATTCTAATGTTATTTCAGAATTTTTCCGTGATTTCTTCTCAAGTAGTTATTCTTTGCCCGCTTTCTCGTTAAATGAAGATAATTTTTTGCATTTATCAAACTTTCCTAATACTACACTGGGTAGTATTCATATTGACTCTAATTTGGTATTTAACTATTTGACAAAACTTGATAGTAACACTAGTCCTGGGATTGACGGCATCCCTAACATATTTTTAAATAAATGCTCATCTTCATTATCTGGTCCTCTTTCTTCTTTATTTAATTCTTCTTTAGCTTCTGGTATCTTCCCTTCTATTTGGAAAACTGCCATAATTAGGCCAGTTCATAAAAAAAATCTTAAAAACGATGTTACTAACTATCGTCCAATTGCTAAACTTTCTTCTATACCTAAGCTTTTTGAATTAATTGTTTCTTTTTATGATCATTGTACTTGTTTTTTATCGCCTTTCCAACATGGCTTTGTAAAGCTTAAATCAACCGTTACTAATCTTGTTGAATCTACATCTACATTTATTAATAATATGGAAGATGGCTTCCAAACAGATGTAATGTATACAGATTTTAGCAAAGCCTTTGATCTTCTTCCACATAATGTTATTATTTTTAAGCTAAATAAATTAGGATTTCCGACTTATTTTATAGATTGGATTAAGTCCTACCTCTCTGATCGTAGATATAGTGTTTCTTTTAGATCCTCGATATCTTCTGAGTTTGCAGCTCCCACAGGGGTGCCTCAAGGTAGCCATCTTGGACCTTTACTTTTCATTATTTCTATTAATGATGTTTCTTCTTTAATAATTAATAGTCACATTAAAATTTATGCCGATGACATGAAACTTTTCAAAAAAATTGTAAATTTGGAGGATGCATGAGCCCTACAAGCTGATCTTAATCGTTTTTACAATTGGTGTTCCAACAATAATCTCCAACTCAATGTTACCAAATGTGCTTAATCAGTTTTACACGCCGCTTAAGTCCAATTTCTTATATATATTCTTTTAATAATCAAATCATTTCAAAAGTCACTTCAATTAAAGATTTAGGGGTACTCTTTGATAGTAAACTTTCATTTCAACTTCATTATTCTGATATATTAAATAAAGCCAATTCTATGCTCGGTTTTATTAAACGTTGGGCAAGAAAATTTGAAGACCCTTATGTATTAAAATCTCTTTTTACCTGCCTGGTTAGACCTAATTTAGAATATGCCAGTCAAGTTTGGTGTCCATTTTATGGTGTCCATATAAATAGAATTGAATCGGTTCAGAAAAAATTTCTCAGGTATGCTTTACGTCTTCTTCCTTGGGAGGACCCTTTTAGAATACCTCCTTACGAACATAGAATAAACTTAATACATCTCAATACACTTGAAATGCGCCGTAAAGTTGCAGATATTGTATTTCTAATTGAATTAATTAAAGGCAACATTTCTTCTTCTCAACTACTCGCTAAACTTAATTTTTCTTCGCATTCTAGATTAAGATCTACTAATTTGTTTAATTTACAGTTTCACCGAACTAACTATGGTAAATATGAACCAATTAATAGAATGATGTCTCTCTGTAATATATACAAATCCCATATTAACTTTTCCCAAACTAAACAATCATTAAAAAATAACTTGTATTTGTGTTCTTGAAATTTTTGGACTTACATTCTTTGACCTTTGTCTTCTTAATTGAAGCTTTTTTGTTTTTTTTTAAATATAATCAGTATAATTTTTAACTTTTTTTCACACTTTTTTTATTTCTTAAAAATTTTTTTTATGTAAAATTAATTATTAAATTATTAATTTCTATAATCTTTACTTTCTTTTTTGTTTTTTTTAATGTTTAATTTTAGTTTATTAATTTAATATAAATTTTGTAACTTGCTTGAATTAAGCTCGGAATAAATAAATAAATAAATGTTAGGTGTTATTCACTCATGTAACATACTTCTAATTACAAATCCTTACATACAAAAGACGAAGAAAAAATGAAACTGATAAAATGTAAATTATGAACAGAAAAAAAAAATAATCAAAACGTATGAGAAATCTGTTAACAGGTAGATACAGAAAATTATAATAAAAACGTATAAAGAAATTTTTTACATTTCAGTATGTATACTTTTATTTAAATATCACTTACATTACAGAACTAATAACTAACTTTAATTTGTAGTTTTTATTTTTTATAAATATAATAAAAGACGATGCTGGTGTTGCATTATGTTAATGTTAAATGTTATTCACACATGTAACATACTTCTAATTACAAATATTTACATACAAAAGAGAAAGAAAAAATGAAACTGATAAAATGTAAATTATGAACAGAAGAAAAAAAAATAAAAACGTAAGAGAAATCTGTTAACAGGTAGATATAGAAAATTATAATAAAAACGTATAAAGAAATTTTTTACACTTCAGTATGTATACTTCTATTTTATTATCACTTACAAAACTAAAACAAACTATTATAATGTTAACTTAATGTTCTTTAGGTAACGAATTTTCTTTTATTAATTCAGTAGCGCAATAGCAGGAAAAAAGAATATACATATATAAAAAGAGCAATTAAAATTAACCTGTCGTCCGACAGCCTTTTTTACTAGTATATAATATATTTGAATATGAATGCATTACCAAACGCATAAAATAATCCGACTTTATTCTTATTTACCTAATCCAACAAGACCATTCTCTTATAACATGTGTATAACATATTTCAGGTGCAAAAACATTCGAACATTAGCAAACATAATATTTATAACTAATAAATAGGTACTAACGGAATTGAATGGCAGGTTTGTTTAAATGAAGTCGACAAAATCCATTTTAATTGCAATAGTTATTTAATTTCGTTTGCAGTTTGAATAAATTTAAATATAAACTTTACTTTTACTTTGGAATGAATTTAAATACTTCTTATATTAATATTGTCTTAGGGACTTTAATGAAGATATTGCCATTAAGGAAACGTTTATTGAAATACGAAAATATTAATAAAATACATACCAACTCCAATTTTTAATTAGAATCAAATCAATGATTGTAAATTTAAAAATCAATATTTTAGTCCTAGAGAATTTTTTTTTAAATGTTTCTCAAATAGTCTCTTTTTTTGGAGCACCTGTATCAATTAATAGAAATTTTGCAGAAATTTTAACCACGGAAAGGTATTGCAAAAAAAATAATTAGGGCTGCCATACGGTACTAAAATTTACCATTATGCAAAACTAAATTTTGCAACCTTTTTGGCCATAGTTATCTTCTGAACGGTTTAAGCTAGGGTCTTGAAATTTTGGGAGAAGTTAGATCTTCAGAAATTATTCCTTCCTATAGGTCCCCTGTATAGGTGCTATAGGGGCTAAAAAATTGAAATTTTGCTTTTTTTAAACACCAGTAACTCGAATAGCTGTCCAAATTTTTTGTAGTGATATACAAAATTAAAAGCTCTATAATTATATTTCAACATGTGTCAAAGGTTTTTCTTTTTTTGAAGCTACAGCCTCCGCAAATTAAAAAAAAACCCTATATTTATATTGGTATACCAAGAGTTATGTTAGGTTTATTTCCAATCTAAAAACGGTAAAAGAGAGCTGCTTTTATAGGCTTCACAAAAATACATCGATAAAATGTATAGGGTTGCGATAAAGTACTAAAATACTACTCAATTTTGGCAAAATTTTTAGCCCCGCCTATCTTCTGAACTTTTCAAGCTATGGTTTGGAAATTTTGGGAGAAGTTAGATCCTCAGATATTAATAGGAGTCCGTTAACAAAATGTTTTTGTCACGTCTCCTATTTAGGAGCTATAATTGAAATTTTGCTATTTTTAAACACCTGCAACATGCATTCCTGTTCAATATACAAAACTTAAAGCTGAAGCATTATACTTCAACATGTGTTCAAGGAGTTCTTTAAATTGAAGAAATTGTCTCTTAGTTTTAACCATTTTTGCTTAGATAATAAAATTCTAGGTAAAATTCCAAATTTTGAAACCACAAAAATTTAAAGGGTGGGGACAGGAGGGCGATAGGCAGATCCTCGAGAATCATCATAAGTTTGTTTAGCAAAAATTTTGGAACCATCCCCATTGAAGAGCTATTAGGAGTTTAAAATTAAAACTTTTATAATTTTATAAAACAGTAACTTATTTACCAGTGTATATTTTTTCCAAAAATTAAACGTTAACATTGAAGCTCCAACATTATATTTCGCACTTGTTAACTGGTTTTCTTGAATGCATTGGGATTATATTCTAAGTATTGAGCTCACTATTAGTGACAATTAATAAATTGATGAAATAACTAAATTATAATATTATCATTTATTTTTATATATATTTTAATAAAAATAAATGATAAAATGCTCATTAAGAAACCCTATATAAGTTTGAAAATGTGCTTTTTGAAAACCCTTGGTTGTTTTCATCCCATCACTTTTAGAAATTTTGCAGAAATTTTAACCACGGAAAGGTATTGCAAAAAAAATAATTAGGGCTGCCATACGGTACTAAAATTTACCATTATGCAAAACTAAATTTTGCAACCTTTTTGGCCATAGTTATCTTCTGAACGGTTTAAGCTAGGGTCTTGAAATTTTGGGAGAAGTTAGATCTTCAGAAATTATTCCTTCCTATAGGTCCCCTGTATAGGTGCTATAGGGGCTAAAAAATTGAAATTTTGCTTTTTTTAAACACCAGTAACTCGAATAGCTGTCCAAATTTTTTGTAGTGATATACAAAATTAAAAGCTCTATAATTATATTTCAACATGTGTCAAAGGTTTTTCTTTTTTTGAAGCTACAGCCTCCGCAAATTAAAAAAAAACCCTATATTTATATTGGTATACCAAGAGTTATGTTAGGTTTATTTCCAATCTAAAAACGGTAAAAGAGAGCTGCTTTTATAGGCTTCACAAAAATACATCGATAAAATGTATAGGGTTGCGATAAAGTACTAAAATACTACTCAATTTTGGCAAAATTTTTAGCCCCGCCTATCTTCTGAACTTTTCAAGCTATGGTTTGGAAATTTTGGGAGAAGTTAGATCCTCAGATATTAATAGGAGTCCGTTAACAAAATGTTTTTGTCACGTCTCCTATTTAGGAGCTATAATTGAAATTTTGCTATTTTTAAACACCTGCAACTTGCATTCCTGTTCAATATACAAAACTTAAAGCTGAAGCATTATACTTCAACATGTGTTCAAGGAGTTCTTTAAATTGAAGAAATTGTCTCTTAGTTTTAACCATTTTTGCTTAGATAATAAAATTCTAGGTAAAATTCCAAATTTTGAAACCACAAAAATTTAAAGGGTGGGGACAGGAGGGCGATAGGCAGATCCTCGAGAATCATCATAAGTTTGTTTAGCAAAAATTTTGGAACCATCCCCATTGAAGAGCTATTAGGAGTTTAAAATTAAAACTTTTATAATTTTATAAAACAGTAACTTATTTACCAGTGTATATTTTTTCCAAAAATTAAACGTTAACATTGAAGCTCCAACATTATATTTCGCACTTGTTAACTGGTTTTCTTGAATGCATTGGGATTATATTCTAAGTATTGAGCTCACTATTAGTGACAATTAATAAATTGATGAAATAACTAAATTATAATATTATCATTTATTTTTATATATATTTTAATAAAAATAAATGATAAAATGCTCATTAAGAAACCCTATATAAGTTTGAAAATGTGCTTTTTGAAAACCCTTGGTTGTTTTCATCCCATCACTTTTTTTTGCTTATATATGTAATGGAAATACCCTATATTGTATAAAAAATCAGAAATTTTCTCTATTTTCATAAAATATAAAAAAAAACAGATTTTGCTTGTAAAACTTTTCAGAAAAAGGGGTAAACATTTTATGTCCCATATCCCATAAACAAAACTTGTGAATATTTACCAAGTGATAGAATTATTTACAAAAATTTCTTAGTAATCTAACAAAGTAACTTAAGTAAGTAAGTAATCTAACAAAGTAACTTAAGTAACAAACGTGTCTGATTTCTTAAATTTGAGTTTGGTCTATAATGTTTCTGTGAAAAATTTGAAATATCTTTGTATGGAAATTTAGATTTGTTAATTTAGTTAAATTCTCTGGTGTTTTTCAGTATTTCAAATCATGTATCATGCAAATCATGTTTTGTCTTCGGAATCTGTCCAAAGTTCGAGGTATCTAATTCAACGGGGGTTTTAAAATAGGTCACAAAATTCCATGATCCTTTTACCACCAGTAAGTTTAATTAAATCTATTAAAAATAATCAAAGCAAATGCAAAAAATTCAGTATACATACCAACTGGACTTTCTTCGTTCCAAAATGAATCATCTAATGTATAGTCGGCCTCTGTAATAAACAAAAAAAATTTAGATAAAAAAAAAAGACTTTGGAATTTGATGAAATATTAAAAATTTTAAAAAATTTATTAGAAATTTATACCCCAAGTTTAAAAATTATAGTACCTATAAACATAATGAAAGTAAGTATATATATCTATATATTTAATTTCGTAAGCCAGATTTTTTATTTTGAGATAGCGCCGAAGCTATAAACCCGATTTTCATAAGTCATACTTTGATTCAAAGGTTGAGATGGATGCGGGGTCGGAAAAAATGATCTCACTGTTTCTGTGAGACTAATAGTTTTGGAGATATATCGATAAATAACTTTAGGGTTACCATCATCAAAATTTTAAATAAAAATAAATTAAATTAAATCTTATATATGTATATGTTAAATATACAAGTTTATCAACACATTTTTGGCTAATATTTTGCTCATGTCTGTTAAATAACATGTGCATTTAAATATTGTTTTTGTTTTGTTATATATTTATGATAATCTTTTCTTATGTTTTTTTTTCTTTAAAAAACTATCAAGCAGATATGACGTGATTTTTTTATACTATTAACAGGTTATGAGCCCAGTCAAAATTTTTAAAATAAATTTTTTTAAGTTTTTTTTCCGGATAAAATAAGCAAGAAGGAACTTTTTTGGAAAAAGCAGGAGCTGTTTTGTAAAAAAAAAAAAAAAAGCAAAAAAAATATTGATTAATTTGCAGTATAAAGGAAAAACCGGTGGTCAAAATGGACAAAGATTTGAGGTTGGAAAAATTGAAAAATGCGGATGATTGGCCCACGTGGAAGTTTCAAACAAGAATAATTTTGAACGCTGAGGACTATTGGGATATAGTTAATGGCACGACTTGTCGGCCAGTAGAAGCAGAGCAACAAGTAGAATGGACACGAAAAGAATCGAAAGCCCAAAGAATTATTGCTACAAATGTAGGACAGGAACCTTTAATTCATTTAATGAATTGTTCCACCGCTTGTGAAATGTGGAAAAAATTAGAAAACATATATGAACAGAAGTCAACCACAAGCATTCATTTGCTACAGCAGAGATTCTACAGTTTTAAAAAACTGCCCGAAGACAACATTTCTATCCACATCTCAAAACTTGAAAAAATAGTTCAACAGTTGAAAGATTTAGGAGAACCCGTGTCGGAGTCAATGGTTATAACAAAAATTTTAACAACATTACCATCAAGTTACAATCATTTTTATACCGCGTGGGAATCTACATCTACAGAGAACCAAACTCTTTCTAACCTAACATCTAGATTGATTATAGAGGAATCACGCATGGGTGTACAAAATGATAATATGAACGAAGCCTTAATAAGTAATCGTAAAAATTTTAATAAAGTCAACCATAATAAAAAATTAGGAAAATGTTTTATTTGTAAGCAAACTGGACACTGGAAAATAAATTGCCCGCGGAGAAAAGCAAATCAAAATTCACAAAAAGGTAGTTCAGCACTAGTAAGTCAAGCATTTATTTCAAGTAATGTAAGCAACAAAAGTGATTGGTATTTAGACTCAGGAGCAAGTGATCATATGACAAATAGGAAAGATTATTTTACAAATTATAAAACTTTCAAAAATCCAGTTAAAGTGCGTGTTGGTAATGGTGATATAATTTATGCTTATGGTCGTGGGGACATAAATATTTTAGCATTTAACAACAAAACATGGATAGAAAAATATTTATCAGATGTTCTTTTTGTACCTGAAATAAAAATGAATTTGTTCTCATCCAACTGTGCTTTAGATAAAGGAATGATTTTGCTTTCAAATAATAATAAATGTGAACTAATTAAAAATAAAGAAATTATTGCAGTAGGTGTGCGTGAACAATAACTGTTTAAAATGTTATTTAAAATAAATAACGTTAACGTTGATGTAGTAGCAAATGTGTCAGTAAAACTTAAACAAATCAAATCATTGAAAACGTGGCATGAACGTTTAAGTCATCAAAACATTTCATACATAAGAAAGTTTTTAAATGATAAAAACATTAAGTTTTCTGATTCAGAAAATTTTTTTTGTGAAGCTTGTGTTATGGGCAAACATCATAGAATGCCATTTGGACATAGTACAAACAGGGCAACAAAGCAAGGTGAACTTATACACACTGATGTTTGCGGACCCATGCAAGAAAATTCTTATGGTGGAGCAAGGTATTTTGTTTTATTTAAAGATGATTTTTCACATTTTAGGATGGTTTACTTTATCAAAGAAAAAACTGAAGTGGGAAATTTAATTGAATGTTTTTTAAACGAAGTTAAAATAGATACAGACAATAATGTCAAAATTTTAAGATCAGATAATGGATCTGAATACGTTAATGGACATGTCACTCGTATTCTAGAAAAACATGGTGTTCGACATCACACTACAGTGCCGTATTGCCCTGAACAAAATGGTAGAGCTGAATGGGAAATGAGAACAATTATGGAGGCAGCCAGAACTATGATACATGCAAAGAATCTTGATTTAAAATTCTGGGCAGAAGCGGTTAACACAGCTGTATACGTTTTAAATCGCACTGGCCCAAGTTCAGTGGAAGGAAAAACACCATTTGAACTATGGTACAACAAAGAGCCTGCAATTCAAAACTTTAAAATATTTGGATGTGAAGTTTACATTCATATTCCAAAAGAAAAAAGGCGCAACCTGCATAAAAAAGCACTTAAAGGAATTTTTGTTGGATATGCAAATAATTCAAAAGGTTATCGCGTTTGGATTCCGGAAACAAGGAAGGTGGAGTTATCACATGATGTAATTTTCAAGGAAATAAACGACTTTAACGGTTCTAGTGTAGTAGAAATTCAAGAAAACAGTTCAACAAATGAAAATGATCAAGGAAATTCAAGTCCAATTTTTGACATGTATAACGATTTTAAATTAAATAAAAACTCTACCGAAAATACAAAAATTGATAATATTATAACACAAAATAAAAATAAAATTCATTCTGTTGAGATAAATAAAACTAATAATGATAATTTAATTAAAGGTGTTAGTTCTGAATATTCAACTAAAAAAAATAATGGTGAAGATTCAATGAATAAAATCTCGGAACAATATGAAAAAGAAGATGGTACAAATTTAGTGGAAGATTTTTGTGACGATGATATCGAAATGGATAATCCAAATGACAGTATATTAGATACAGAAATGGTGGAACTAGATAATTCTGTAACGTTCCCTAAAAAAAAAAAGAGATGCAGAAATGATGAAACCAGAAAATTCTTTGTCGTTTCCTAAGAAAACAAAATACAATTATATTTCTAATTTAAGTATTGTTTCAGAAAGTCTTGCTTTTTTAGCTGATTGTGTTGAAACACCTTCGATGAAGCTTGTGTATCACCTAATGCAGTAGAATGGAAAAAGGCCATGGATGAAGAAATATTATCATTACACAAAAATAAAACGTGGACATTAGTTACACCTCCTAAAGATCGTAAGATTATTGATAATAGATGGATATATAAAATTAGATTTTTAGCTGATGGAAAAATAGAAAGATATAAAGCACGGTTAGTTGTACGGGGATTCACACAAGAATTTGGAATAGATTATGGTGAAACTTTTAGCCCTGTAGTAAAATTTACATCAATTCGAACAATATTAGCAATTGCAGCCTATAAAAATTTTAAAATAATGCAATTTGATGTGAAAACCGCCTTTTTATATGGCGAACTAGATGAGGATATTTTTATGAAGCAACCTGTAGGATATGATGATGGAACTGATAAAGTTTGTTACTTAAAAAGAAGTCTATATGGTTTAAAGCAAGCCTCAAGATGCTGGAACAAAAGATTTACCAAATTTCTAAAAAGATTTAATTTAACAGCAACAACAGCAGATCCGTGTGTTTTTACTGGAATTCCAAACGGTAACACTATTTTGTTGGCCATATACATTGATGATGGACTCGTAGCAGCAACCAAAGGTTCTGATATTAATTTATTAATAGAGTATTTGCAACGTGAATTTGAAATAAAAGTTTCAATTGCAAATTATTTCCTTGGATTAGAAATATCATATATGAACGATGGTTCAATTCATGTTCATCAAAACTCTTATGCAAATAAAATACTGAGAAGATTTAATATGTCTGATGCGAATCCTGTTGCAACACCTGCTGATTCATCATTGTCTCTTTATAATAAGTCATCAAAAAGAGAAAATTATCCATTTCGGGAAGCTGTTGGCTGTCTTATGTTTTTGGCAGTAGGAACAAGACCTGACATTGCTTTCGCAGTAAGTAGTGTTAGTAGATTTTTGGAAAAACATAATGCTGTGCATGTAAATGCTGTTAAAAGAATTTTCAAGTACTTAAAGGGATCCACAAACAAAGGCATATATTTTAAAAGTAGCAATACATTGCATCTCAATTGTTACAGTGACGCTGATTTCGCTGGTGATACTGATTCTCGGAAATCTACAAGTGGTTACATTTGTCTGTTGGGAAATGGTGCTATTTCCTGGCAATCGCAAAAGCAAAAATGTGTGGCGTTATCAACGACTGAATCGGAATACATAGCGGCATCAGAAGCGGTAAAGGAATTATTTTGGTTGAAACTTTTAATTAAAGAACTACTACTCGATCACGAAGTACCTGCAACTCTTTTCATGGACAATCAAAGTGCTATGAAATTAGTGAAAAATCCAGAATTTCATAAGAGGACAAAACACATTGACGTTAGATACCACTTTATACGTGAAAAATTCGAGGACAACTTATTTAATTTACAATACGTACAATCATCTGATCAAGTTGCTGATATTTTAACTAAATCCTTGGTAAAAGAAAAGTTCAACAAATTAATTAATATGATGAAAATTAATTAATTAATTTTTAAAAAAAAATATATAAGTTTTTCATATAATTTTTGTTAGTTTATAAAGTTGAAATATTTTGAATATATGGTAACCTTAAAATAATTAAATTTCTAAACAGCTGATTTATAGATAATGTGCTTATATACCATATTATATAATATTTAAAATTTATTTAAAAAAAAAAAAAAAAAGGGATAACCTTGAACTGAACTAATTTAAATTTATTTTATTATTTGTTTATTATTATGTAAAGCTGGAAATTTGTAAATTTTATGTAAAATTAAAATTTAAAGTAATTAATTGTTTTCAAGCTTATATACCTAACTATATATATTATATACCAAAAAAAATTTTGGTTAATATTAAAACGAATATTAATTTTAAATTGTAAATTTGGTTTATAACAAAACGAATATTAGAAAGAAAGAAACATTTTTTTTTTTGATTATAATTGTTGATTATAATTGATAAGTTTTTGAATTTCATTTATTAAAAGAAATATTTTGTAGAATAAAAATGTTTGATAAAAGTGGAAGTGGTAAATATACAAGTTTATCAACACATTTTTGGTTAATATTTTGCTCATGTCTGTTAAATAACATGTGCATTTAAATAATGTTTTTGTTTTGTTATATATTTATGATAATCTTTTCTTATGTTTTTTTTTCTTTAAAAAACTATCAAGCAGATATGACGTGTTTTTTTATACTATTAACAGTATATATTAAAAATAATTTAATATCATTTTTTATTTTTAATATTATATATTGAAATTAATTCTAAAAATGTTTGATATAGATTTCGATTTAAAATTTAAATATGAATTAAAAAAAAATATAGATATTTATACCAATTATTAAACTTTTCCATACAAATTTAACAAATCAATTTAAATTTTATATATAGAACAAGGTTAATATCATCAACCGTTTATCATCATCAACCCTTACGTCAATAAAAAAAAAATTATTTTAATAGGTACAAAACAAACACACATATAAGTATTACTTAAATTTTTCAGAAAAAATTTGCAATTTTTTGTAAAGTTCTTATATGCCTATTGTCTACTATAATAAATAATGGAATAGAAATAATTGTATCAGTTTCTTAAACAAGCATGGAATATGTAGTTTTTTAATGAATAATGCAATGGAAATAATTTCTTTACCGAAATTGGAAATGGTCTGTCGATCAGTGGCATTTTTAAAACGACAGGATATAAATTTTTAGACAGATTTTATATATTTGTTTTTCTAGGAATTTTCCTTTAAATTTTAGAAAATATAACAAAACTCTATACCTATAAAAATTATTTTTGTTTTAAAATTTTTAATATTTTATTATTTTTATCGATACTAAAGTAAAATATTTATAAGATAATCGAAATTTTTGAAAAGCGTTCAATTTTTGGTCGTAACATCGGTTTATACAAGTTAGAAATATCCAAATAAAAAATAATGATAACTCGATTATTTGAAAATTGTGTCACATAAGCGAGCCACTCGGTGTGCAAGCTGAGTTTTTTCTCAAAAATTTTATATTCACGTACACCTAAATATATTATTGAAAAATTATAATATACAAATATACATAACAAAAAAACAAATTGCAAGTTTCTGCTTAGAACTTTAAGGCTGTAGAATATAATATTTTTATTGAGTATTGCTGTCTCTTTATGTTTTTCTGTGTAAATTTTTTATTACATACCTATTTTGTTTTTGTCTGATAAAAATAACTTTGAATTGAAGAATGATTTTAGTTTTTTTAAGGAAAATATTAAACTTTAAGATTTGAGAAAGAAGTGAACCAAAATTAATTTTTTATACTTAGTTCTAAAAATGTCCGTTCAACTCTACTTAATATTACGATCAAATGATGCAAGCGTAACGTCAAGTTTGTCATTCTTTGCAAAAGTTAATTTGGGAGGAACAAATTTAAAGGAAATAAAATTTATAATTATATAAAGTTAAAAGAATTGTTAAAAGAATATTTTTAACAAAAACAAAAATGACTGATATAAAATGATGAAATGAAAAAAATATGTTTTACAACATTTTTAAATAAAAAAAACTTGATAGAAATAATTTTTTTTTCTATTGATGGTTTGCGTTCTGCCGTTTTAGTTTTGTAAACCACACATGAGTAAAATACTACAAACACCAAGTAAATTAATACCTGGCACTTTTTTCAATGCGTTTAGAGAATTTAAATTTTTGAAAAGACTGGAATATAAATTACAAAATATAATTATATAAGAATTCTGTAGAATTAGATCAGAAGTAAGTTCTATTCTTCTCTTAAGTGAATATTTTATATTTTTAAGTTTTACATTATTAATATAAAATTTTATTTGAAATTCAAAATACACTATTTCGAGTTAGAATAAATTTCCTTTATTTTCTTTATGTTAAATCTTTATTGAGGTAAATTTAATTCAATAGATACATTTTTCAACTTAGTAGAGTATACATCTTCTGTTCAGTTGTCATTATTAAATGATAAAATGTCAACATAAAATCATTTGAACTAAAGAAAGGAAAAATGTTGGTAAAAACTGACGGGTGAATTTATAAGTAACTATCCTAGCAAACAAAAATTTTTTAGTTATCTTAAATTTTTAAAAAATTAACAAATTACAGCTGTTTTATATCAGTTGCAAGGAAACCTTTTAATTTTAATTATTGAACTAATTAAACAAAAAAGAAATTTTAAGTTGGTACATAATTTTAAAATTTATCCTAATATTTAATCGGCTTATTTTTTCCCATACAAATATAAACATCCCTTTTTAGGGAAAACTATAAGACCAATTTTAATGAAACAACAACCAAAAGAAAGGTTTTGTTTGGTCTTCATAGGACAATTATATTTTTTTTTTGAATATTGCGTTTTTTTCGTGTGAAAGAAAGCCCGTCTTTAATTTAACGTAAATTTGAATTTAACGGTCACGCTGTTAAAAGTTAAGGCTTATGACTCAAATATTATGCGCCGACTTTCTGGGTAAAAGTAATTCATTTTTGGTTGTAACTCGCAGCTCAATCAAACTATAAAATGCGCCGACTTATGTCTTTCTTTTTTTTGTTTAGTTCAAATGTTCAATGAACAAAGAGATTGAAATTTTTTTAAAATTTTTGATTTGTTTTTGTTTTTTTCTTTACCTGAATTTTTAAAAAACAAGTAAAGAAACAGTCAGTCGGTGCAACCGACTTAGAAATACCCTACACCTGTTTGGTTCAAATTTAAAGACATATCCCGACATAAGTCGTTTAAACACCATAAGAGCTGTTATTAATTTGATCGTAAGACATAGCTAACCAAATTAACTTTATAATACTAAAAACATTTTCTAATTACAGTATCTATTAAAAGATATTATAAATTCTTACTAATTTATTTATTTAAAAATATTAAAACAAAAAAACTTGAAACAAGACTAAATTAAACATTTTAAATGGTTAGTTTATATACCTAATAGAAAAGCTTATAAACGCAAAATATGCAATAAATGTATTTCTAAAATACAATTACAAACTTAGACCTTTTCATATAATTCATTCAAATATAAAAATAAATTTTACATAAATGCAGCAAGTACCTTTGAACATAGCTGAACCACTACAATTAAGTCTAGATTTCGGAGACACATAGGACATAGGAAATATATTCTTTGGCTTCGAAATTAAACTCGACCACAACCAATTCCCATGGTACTTTCATTACTAGTAACCTAGAGTTTAAATTTCATCAAAATACCGGCATTATTTTTTGAGTTATGTTGTTTTTAAGATATATATTTGTTAGTCCTTGAACTTTTCAAGGGTTCCAGAACCCGAAATTATGGTACGATTTCGCCCATATGCAATCCCGTCATACTTCTAATACTAGTTAACCCTTGTACACAATTGGAATGTTCTATCTTAATTTTAAGTTACCAGTTTTATTAATTTCGATGATAAGCTTTTACACATTGGGGGGTCTAAGAGAGGTTCTGAACCACCACTCCAATTGATCCCAAATAAGGGGGGCACGCAAGAAATAGTAAAGAACACCCTGGGCCAAATTTGAAGCTTCTACATTCGTTTCAAGTTACTATCTTTATTAATTTCGAAAATATGCTTTAAGGTCCTCGGAACTGAGTGGCTGGTCCCCGACCCACTAATCCAATAGGGCCCAAATTTCAAAGACGCTTACGAAATAGGAAGGGACACCCTGATACCAAATTTGGAGGTTCTATCTTCATTGGTTTCGGAATTATGCTCGTTTGGCCTAAATTCGATCAAAAAGTTCTAAGTTCCGAACCCATTGTCCAATCCTCACCGTACGTAATCACCGCCGTAGTTTCATTACCAATAACCTACAGCACAAATTTCATGAAGATAGCCTCATTAGTTGTTGAGTTATCGTGATTTTTAATATATGTTCCTTAGCCCTGACACCGATTAAAAGGTCCGGAATCCGAACTTTTGGGCTGATTTCGCCCTTATAAAGTCCGCGCTGTACTTATAGTACTAGTTAACCCTTGTACACAATTAGAACGGTCTATCCTAATTTAAAGTAACTATTTTTAGTAATTTCGATTATAAGCCTTTAAAACTTGGGTGGTCTGAGAGGGGTACAGAACCACCACTCCAATTGATCCCAAATTAGGGGAACACGCAAGAGATAGTAAAGAACACCCTTGTGGCGAATTGGAAACTTCTACATTTTTTCAAGTTGTTATCTTTATTAATTTTATAGATATGCTTTAAGGTCTTCAGTAATGTGTGGCTGGTAACCGACCCACTACTCCAATGGGACCCAAATTCACAAGACACTAAGGAAATCGAAAGCGACACTCCGATACCAAATTTGGAGGTTCTATCTTCATTGGTTTCGGAATTATGCTCGTTTGGCCTAAATTCGATCAAAAAGATCTAGGTTCCGAACCCATGGTCCAATCCCGACCTTACGCAATTCCCGAAGTAGTTTCATTACTAGTAACCTACAGCACAAATTTGATGAAGATAGCGTCATTAGATGTAGAGTTATCGTGATTTTTTATATTTGTTCGTTAGCCCTGAAACCGATTAAAAAGTCCAGAATCCGAACCCATGGGCCGATGTCGCCCATATGCAATCCCCACCGTACTTTCAGTCCTAGTAACCTACAGTTAAAATTTCATCAAGATAGCTCCATTATTTTTTGAGTTATCGTGCCTACGGACGGACGGACGGACATGGCTATATCGACTCAGGCGGTCACGCTGATCACAAATATATATACTTTTCCATATCTAGCTCGCTTCTTTTAGGTGGTTACAAACACCATACCAAAGTTAATATACCCCTTTACCTATTCTATAGGTGTAGGGTATAAAAAAATGAGTTCTGTTCGAAATGAAAGCAATACATTTGGTTTACATATACAGTAGTTTTCTTTTATAACGAACTCTGTTCAATTTTAATTATAATAAACGTAACACTTTTTGCCAATGAATTAAATTTTACCTAAAAACGTAAGTTGTTTATTACATTCATATTTCTTTTATTTAAACTTATTATATCTAATAATGTTGCTTGGCAATTAAGTGTTTTTTATTTTGTTTTCAATATAAGAAAAAATCATAATAAAGCATCAAAAATACAAAAAAAATTTCATTAGAAGAAAAAGCAGTATACATAGGGGTGCGGCTGACACATCAAATAAAAATCTAGCAAATGAGTTCAAAGTGCCCATTCTAGAATTACCAAATTCTACAATGTTCAATTCTTATACTAATTTTTCAAAATTCATAGCATCCTTTTAAAACGACCTTTGTTTATTACGACGAATATTTTCTGTCCCTTCATGCTCGTTATAAGCGAGCTTTACTGTATGTATTTTTTGTTTGCTATAAGAAATCATTGCTACTTCGTATATTGTTGTTAGTTTTTTTGTGAAGTTTTTGGTAATAATAAAATAACCCACTTTTAAAATATATTCTGTAGTTGTCATTACGTTTGAGGGGTGTATAACAAAAGTTGTTATAAAATATGTTTGTAAAAAATTAAAAATCTTTCTTAAAAAAATAATTTGTAATTTAAATGATTTGTTCCTTAGGGCCTAACCAAAATCAACGCTTATGGTGTATAATTGCTAACAAAAAGGTGTAAATTAATAGTTAAGTAAAAATAAAATATTATAAATTATATTGTGTTTAAAAATACCTACATATGTAATATGTATATATTTTTTTAAAAAATACATTACATACATATATTCAAAATAATTGAAATACCTATAATATGTTTGCAGAAACAAAAAAATGACATTTCATAAGAAAAATGATGTGTTCTTTAGGGATGAACCAGAATAAATGCGTACGGCGTGTAGTTTCTGTCAAAAAATTTTGAAATAAGTAGGTATGTTATGCACTGTACTTCGGAATTTAAAATTTTAAAATTTGACAAAGCGTATAAAAATATTCTAATTGCTTTTTCTGATATTGCTACGATTAAGTTTTCAAAATAAAATATTTTAAAATAATATTTTTTTTTTAAAAAAACATACATTCTAATCTAAATAATTGAAAATGCCTATATTATGTTCGCAAAAAAAACTAAAAAATAATTTTCAACTTAAATATAAGTTGACGTATAATTTTTGTTAAAAAATTTTCAATAAATAGGTACCTACATGAATTTACATGAGAGCAACCAAAATACGCGTAACGCGATGTACTGTAATCGGATTTTAAAAATTTACAAATTGACAAATAGTTTTTGGTTTTTCTTATATTTCTAAGATTATGTTTTAAAAAATATCTTATATTGAAAAAAATTCATAATATACCTATTATATGAAATTAATAAAATTTTTTGTATTAAATCAAAACATTCAAATAAATATTTTTTTGTGAACGCGCGTAACAATTTACGGATATATAGATAGAAATATTGACGTACGGCCGTATAAAATTGTACGTCGTATGCTTTAATTTGGATATAATAAATATTTAATTATCTACTCCTTTCATCTACTCTTTTTCAAGAGGCGGTGTGGTGTAGCTGTAAAAAGAGTAGTTTACTCCTAGACAAATAGGTATAATATAAAGTAAAGTAAAGAATTCAGATTCAATTCATTTTTTGTATATGTACATACATTTGTAATAAAAATTTTAGATTTTATTATTGAAATGTAGTGCTTATTTGCCTATGCAGCTACTAAATTTAAAAATGGAATAAGGGGAGGAAAAATTTATCAATTTTTTAATTGATTAGTTATTTTTTTTAATATCTTCGTAGATTTGTTATAAATCTTAAAATTGTGATTTTATAAAAAATTTCGACTTCTGTCAACTTAACTATTATTTTGTATTTTGGCAGCTTCAATAAAATATAATACTAAGTACTAAACTTATTTACTTATGAATTATGATAGGTATGTTAAATTTTGTTGTACATATTATGCTCTATGAATAAGCTTTTTAATTAGGATACAGAATACATACAACATAGTTCAAATCGTACTAAAATGTTTAGAAAAAAGTACATTTTTCTATATGTAGGACAGCATTAACTCAAATTTTACCTACTTGACTTCAGTTAATATGTATACATATGTATTTGTTTAGAAAAATTATCAAATTTTCAGAACATTATATATTAGAACACTATTTATATTTAGAATGTAAATCGCTTTTTTTGTGTATTAAGTGTACAAAATTATACTCTCTTTATAGCGCGTTAAGGCAGGTTTTCATGAGAAAATTTTGCCCATGTATTCTTAACTTCAGAAAGAGAGGTATATAGTGTAGTATATCTTGACCAAATACATAAAATTATTTCCACAAATGTAAATGATCAAAAATTATTATTTAACATTATGATAAAATATGCTGACATAAGTCAACAATTTCAAGTGGAACATCTGTTCACTAATATTTGTATGAATGCAAGTGCAATGCCTTGTATGATACAAATATATTAATTTTATTTTTGTTATTTCATATTTTTATTTTTGTATAATGAATGATAATGATTCATATAATCATTATTCATATTTTTGGTAATTGATCTTTACATAGATATGAATTAGGTCAAAAATATTATAATGCATTCTTTTAACCCAAATTTAAATTCTTTGAAACTAAGCAATAAATTACAATAACTTATTGCTCTACATAAAATTTGTATGGATTTTAAAGAATCCAAAATTGTATATAAACCCTAGTTTGTTCAAATAAAAATCAGAGTTAATCTAACTCCAAATATAATAACATATCTATTATTTTATAATTCATTCCCGCAGATCCTTTTGCATGGAATAAAATATTTAATATAAATATTAATAAATATTTCTTGGTGCAAATATGCTTATATATGCATGATTGTGCTAATATATATAATATAATAATAGAAAAACAATCTAGCACTAATTACTGAATCGACTAGCAACTTCTTCTTGCTACTAAAATAAGAGAAGAAACTTTTGCATCAGACAATTAACTTGCCTGATCAGAATGTGTTAGGGCAAGACTAAAAATTATTAATAGATATTACCGACGGACGAAACATACCACATGGCGACCCTGCACTTACGTGGAATATAGTGTAGTGAACGACTCAACAAAGATAACAACAGTTCACCAAATCTGAAAAGCAGAGACAGGAAGACCAAGAGAAAATTAACAGACAGGAAGACCAAGCAAAAATTAAATGGAAGTTGTAACAGATGAAGAATTCCATAGGCGTTTCGAAGATTTAGCATCCCATATACAAAAAATACAAAATAAAAGAAAAGAAAAGAGAAGAGCAAGAATTGAAGGAAGAATTAGAAGCTGCAAAAATCAAAATAACAATAGACGAATATAAACAACGGGTACAGTCCAAAAAGAGGAAAAGAGATGGCAAAGATTTTCAAAAACGAAGGGAACTGAGCAGATTATATAGTAGTCTGCCATATACCAAATCACTAGAGAACAAAGAAGAAACCCAAAGAAAAATTAACGAATTAAGAAAAAGGTCTACAAACAAACAAAATTAACAAAAATGGGTTTTTCTCAGCAGAATCCAGCTCCACAATAATACAACAAGCAAATCTAACCACAAACGAAGTCTTAAAGGAAGTGATAATCACCATCGTCATTTTATTCACATATGAAGCAGTAAAATACTTCGTCAACAAGAAAGCAGCGAAACGTTATAAAATTGTATAAAAATAAAAATACAAATAAGTAAAATTTTTTTTAAATTAGAATTTATTACAAATAAAATTTTTTTTAATTAAAATAATGTAAATTAATTTAAAATGTTTCAAATTTTATTAAAATAATTCTTAAAATTTTTTTATTAAATGTAAAATAATGTAAAATATAACAACAAATATTAATATAAATTTTTTGTAAATTTTGATTTTAATGGACAGTAAAATAAACCGACTTATTGACCTATTAAAAACGTTTAAGAAAAATCCAAACAGAACTTATACACAAACTTTCATTGATGACAAACAACAAGAAATAAGAGAAACTTGGGAGTTATATGAAAAAAATAATAAAGGTGATTTTCAACATAACTTAAGATTAAAAGAAATAATAAGGCAGATAAATATATATCTGAAACCAAAAGTAGAAATAGAGACAAAAAACATGGCAAACTTTGAGTTAACAACAGCAATAAAAGTTGTACCACTATTTGAGGGAGAAATTAAGCATCTTTCAAATTTTATAGGTCTTGTAGAATTTTATGCCAACACATTAAAAGATGATACTGAAAAAGAAAAATTGTTAAAGTTTATATTAGCTACCAAATTAGCTGACAAAGTTAAGAATAGATTGATAACAGAGGAACAAATAAATACCATAGATAAATTGAAGGTAGCATTAAATGCAAATTTTAAATCGAAAAAGAACCCAGCAAAAATCCAAAATGAATTAACAAGAATGATACAAGGTAATCAGGATGTTAATTCATTTGCATCAAAAATTGAAATGCTCATTGCTCAACTAAATGAGTTACAAATAGCTGAGCAAGGCGAAAATCATAGAAATATAATAATAAAACTAAATGACCAATTAGGTCTAAATACATTCAAAAATGTATTAAATGAGATGCACAGAACAATCATTTTACCAGCAAAACCAAAGAGTGCAGAAGCAATTCAGTTAGCATCAGAGAATGATACTAATACAAGGCATAATAATATAATGCATTTTAGAGTAAATAATTTTAGAGGTCAATTCAACAGACAAAACAATTTTAGAAGAAATTATTATAATAGCCACAACAGTAATAATTACAATGGCAATTTCAACAATAATAGAAGTAATTACATAATTATCGGAATAATAACTCTAATAATAACGCTAATAATAACCCTAATAATAACAACAATGATAGAATTCAACAAAATAATAACAACAACTACAATAATAATAACAACCAGGGAAACTTCAGCGGCCCCGGCCGAAGAAACCCGGGGCATGCCAACAACATGCAGAGAAACAACAACCAAAACCAATTCAACAGAAGAAAATAAGCACAACTAGCAGTAACAATAACTGCACAAATATAATAAAAATAAAAATAAGTAATGTATATATAACATTATTAATAGATACAGGAGCAGATATATCTATAACTAAAGACAACATCATAAAACAACAAGTATTAGAAAATGAAACCTGCCAAATAAATGGCATTACAGATAAAAATTTTATGACAAAGGTGTTATAAATTTAGAATTAAAATTTGAAGAATACACAAGTAAACATAAATTTCATGTAATTGATGAAAAAATTAATATAACAGCTAACGGTATTTTAGGTAGAGATTTTCTATATGATAACAAATTCACAATTGATTATGAAACATGCACATTAATCATACCTAATTAAGAAGAGGATATATACTCTATCAAACATCATGTTACAACCTCAAACAGAAGCAATTATAAACATAGATATAGATGTAAAAGAAGATAGTATAATCATAGGCAAAGAAATGGCAAAAGGAGTATTCATAGTAAATACAATTATTCCAGCAGAAGGTTTAAACACGTAAAAATATTAAATACAAGGGAAACACCAGTAAATTTAAACACAACTGAAATTGAAATTTAACCTTTAAAAAATTATCAAATATTATCTTTTAAAATTAATAATATGTCAAAAACAAGGTTTGAAAAATTAAAAAACGAAATAAATATAGTTATAGTTAAAGCAAAAACAACAATATTGAATATTTGTGAAAAAGTTGAAAATATTTTTATTTGGAGAATGAGATGCTGACAATAAACAATTTTTATGAACAACGAATTTCTACAATAGATAAGTCACCAGTATATATCAAAAACTATAGAACACCAAATGTCCAGTTACAAGAAATTGATAAACAAGTTTCAAAATTAATGGAGGATGATATAATTGAAAATTCCACTAGTCCATACAACTCACCATTACTAATAGTTCCCAAGAAAAGTAAAGAAGAAGAACAAAAATGGAGATTAGTTGTTGATTTTAGATCATTAAACAAAAAAATTGTGGATGACAAGTTTCCATTAACTAGATTAGAAGACGTATTGGATAAATTAGGAAAAGCTAAATATTTCTCAACACTGGATATGACAAGTTCTTTTCATCAAATTCCGTTGCATCCAAAATCAAGACAAATGACAGCATTTTCGACATACAAAGGACACTACCAATTTAAAAGATTACCATTTGGACTTAAAATTTCAACAAATAGTTTTCAACGTATGTTATCTGCAGAATTAAGTGGTATACAAGAAGCCGCATTTCTGTATGTAGATGACATAATAGTATTTGGTTCAAATCTAAAAGATCACAATACTAATTTAATAAAAGTATTAGAACGTTTACGAGAATACAATTTAAAACCCAACCCGTCAAAATGTAATTTTTTAAAACAGGAAGTTGTATATTTAGGACATCTAATAACTGTATAAAAACTAAAAAAGTATAAAAACAGATCCTGCTAAATTTAACACAATTCAAAATTACCCAACACCCAGAGATGCTGATGAAGTAAGAAGATTCGTGGCTTTCTGCAACTACTACAGAAGATTCATAAAAAATTTTGCAGAAATAGCTAGACCTTTGAACCAGTTATTAAAGAAAAAACAAATATTTGGTTGGAGTGAAGAAAGTAAAAATGTTTTTGAACAATTAAAACAAAAATTAATAGAACCACCAATACTAAGTTATCCAAATTTTGCCGAACCATTCATACTAACAACAGATTCATAAAACTATGCGCTTGGAGCAGTTTTATCACAAGGAAAAATAGGAGATGATAAACCAATTCCTTATGGAAGTTAATCGCTAAACAAGCATGAATTAAATAAACCTATAATTGAAAAAGAACTTTTGGCAATTCATTGGGGTATAAACTATTTCAGACCATATCTTTTTAGTAAAAAATTCATAGTATATACTGACCATAGACCATTAGTGAGTTTATTTACGCATAAGAACCCTTTATCAAAACTTACAAGAATACGTGTAAAATAATATTTAAACATTGCAAAATGAATACAAATGCCGATGCTCTGTCGAGAATACAAATTGATTCATATAAATTAAAAGAAATGATACCGAAAAATAATATAACTGTAGTCACAAGAAATATGAAAAAACAAAAGGAGGAAGGAAGCAATAATATTATAAATAAAAATAATAATAATAAAGCCACCAAAATCTTAGATGCAGATATAAAGACTGATCACCTTCACATTTGAAACGCAACATCAATATCAGATATAAGGTTTATGAATAAATTAAAATTTAATAAAATTGAAAAAACTGAAGTCAGAAATAAAAATAAAAGAAATTATAATGAAAATGAAAATGAATTGAAAATTATAGCAGCAAGAAAAGAAATAATTGCTGAATATAGCGAAAAATCATTACCAGTGATAAAATTGGTTCTGAGGAAGCTATTATTCAAAACAAGCAATTTAAAAATTAAAGAATTAGCCTTGGCAAATAATGATAAAATATTTGAATTTATGGATATCCAAACATTTAAAAATATATTTAATGAGCTGCAAAACAAGTCTGAAAATACAGATTGTTTAAAAATTGTATTATATGATCCTCCTATACAAATAAAAAATAAAGATGAAATGCGCAAATTAATTAAAGAGAATCATGATTCATTATATGGTGGACACTGTGGCATAGGTAAATGCATCAGTAAATTAAAACAAAAATATATATGGAAAAACATGAATAAAATGATAAAGAATTATATAAACAATTGTAAAATATGTAATGCAGTTAAAACAACAAAATATACAAAAGAAAATTATGAGATTACAGACACACCCACAACATCATTTGAAACTATAACAATAGATACTGTAGGTCCATTAAGACCATCCAACAACTATATATATAACTATACAATGTGAGTTAACTAAATACATTGAAGCATATCCAATAGAAGCCAAAGATTCTAAAACAGTTGCAAAGACAATTGTAGAGAAATTTATATTAAAATATGGATGTTTCAAAAAATTAAGAACAGATAAAGGTACAGAATTTACAAATGAATTATTGAAAAATATTTGTAAATTTCTAAATATTGAAAAAGTAACGTCAACACCTTACCATCATGAAACGTTAGGTTCTATTGAACGAAATCATAGGGTATTAAATGACTACTTAATGAGTTTAAAAGGACAAGACGTTTGGGACGAACCTTATTACAAGTACTTCTACAACTCAACACCACACAGTACAACAGGTTACTCACCATTTCAATTGGTATATGGTAAAATAAGTACACTTTCATGTGAAATATTAAATAATAAACATAGTATTTACAATTTAGATGACTATTTAAATGAATTGAAAATTAAATTAAAATATGCTAATGAAAAAGCAAAAGATTATTTAATTTAAAATAAAGAAAATAATAATAAAAACAAAATAATATTAATGAATCAAATTTTAAAATTAATAACTATGTAAAAAAGTAGGAAATAAGAAAAAATTAGATAATCCTTTTAAAGGACCATTTAAAATTGTAGCACAAAAAGTTCCAAATAGCACAGTAATTATAAATAATAAGGAAATAGAAATACATAATAACAATATGATTAAATCTAGAAAAACAATAAATATTCTAAATTACTATAAAAATAAATATTAAATGTAAAAATATATAAATTATATTTTTTTTCAAAGATAAATGATTTTAAGTATAATAAATTTTTTTTTCTTTTGATAAATAACTTATTTAAATTTAAACTAAATATAAATTATTTTTAAAAATTCATTTAAAATTAATATTAACATAAAAAATTCGTTTAAATTTTAAGAAATATAAACTAAAATTTTTTTTTTCTTTGGGGGTAGGATGTAGTATATCTTGACCAAGTACATAAAATTATTTCCACAAGTGTAAATGATCAAAAATTATTATTTAACATTATGATAAAATATGCTGACATAGGTCAACAATTTCAAGTGGAACATCTGTTCACTAATATTTGTATGAATGCAAGTGCCATGCCTTGTATGATACAAATATATTAACTTTATTTTTGTGTGATCATATTTCATATTTTTATTTTTGTATAATGAATGATAATGATTCATATAATCATTATTCATATTTTTGGTTATTGATCATTACATAGATATGAATTAAGTCAAAAATATTATAATGCATCATTTTAACCCAAATTTAAATTCTTTGAAACTAAGCAATAAATTACAATAACTTATTGCTCTAGATAAAATTTGAATGGATTTTAAAGAATCCAAAATTGTATATAAACCCTAGTTGGTTCAAATAAAAATCAGAGTTAATCTAACACCAAATATAATAACATATCTATTATTTTATAATTCATTCCCGCAGATCCTTTTGCATGGAATAAAATATTTAATATAAATATTAATAAATATTTCTTGGTGCAAACATGCTTATATATGCATGATTGAGTTAATATATATAATATAATAATACAAAAACAATCTAGCACTAATTACTGAATCGACTAGCAACTTCTTCTTGCTACTAAAATAAGAGAAGAAACTTTTGCATCAGACAATTAACTTGCCTGATCAGAATGTGTTAGGGCAAGACTAAAAATTATTAATAGATATTACCGACGGACGAAACATATTACAATAGTATACTCTCAATAGGAGAGAAAGAGCAAAATGATTAAATTTATATTAAAATTTTTTTATATGTTTTGACAAAAAAAAATTACATAACCTTATTTTTTAATTTTTAAATTTTTTTTAAAAAGTTAAAATTTTATTAATTTAAAATAAATGATAAAATTTTAAACAATCGCAAATAATTTTTAATAAAAAATCGTTCATCAAAATATGTATTAGTATGCAAAAAATTTTTGTGTAGAATACACTTTTTTTTTATATGTAGTAGCAACTTTATAGGAAAAATACCATAGAGAACATCTTTTTGCCAAGGATTATGGTAACTCTCTCAATACTTGTCTAAGGATTATGGATAGCTCTCCAAGGATTATGGATGACTCTCCCAGTAATTTATCGTTTTTTCTTTGTCACACGAATAGTATTTTTGTATCTTCTGCCTATGCTCTAACTTTTGCCCAGTAAATTGTTGTAATGAAAATTAGCCTTTAAGCTACATGAATAAAATTCAAAAATATCTACTTAAAAACGTTTTTATAATTGAAAAAATTATAAATTTTTTTTTTAAGCAAATTTCAAACGCAAGAATTGTTGACAACATTGTTGCCATACATTTTATTATGTATAGGAAAAAAAATTAGTTGCGTGTAATATTAGTCTAATATAAATTACACAAAACGGATTTTTTAAATATATTTAAAAGCACAAAAGCTCGAATTTCGAGCAAAGAGCGATACTGGTTTTTATTAATTTAGAAAAATTTCAAATAATTTATAAACATGACCCATTTAATCCAAATTTATCCTTACTATTTCTTAAGGCCCCCTCTATTTTGATCACTCAGTTTTAGCACATTTTCAAAAAATTTTGTAAAAATGTGCCTATACAGCTTTACTCTGTCCGTCCGTCCGTCCGGATGTTTACAAAATTTTTACACCGTTTGACATCAGAGTAAAGAAATTTTAACCACGGGTTTAACCCAAAGTTGGAAAAAGCCCTATTTTTAAATTATTATATTTATTACAAGAGTTCTGTTAAGTGTATTTTCAATCTGAAAATCATAAAAGATAGCTGATTTTATAAACTTTATAAATTTTGAAAAGACAAATGTCTAGGGTTGCCTTACGGTACTAAAATTTACAATTATGCAAAACTCAATTTTTGCAAAATTTTTGGCCAGACATATCTTCTAAACAGTTCAATCTAGGGTCTTGAACTTTTGGCAAAAGTTAGATCCTCCGAAATTAGTAGGAGTCGGTTAACAAAATTTTTTTTTGTCACGGCCCCTGTTCAGTTAGAGTTAATTTGTACTGATCTAAATATGGCATTCATTTCAAAAAGAAAGCAGTTTCCTATTAGATTAGCTTTTGCCGAGGCAATAAATTAAGCACAAGGACAAACTTTTGATAAAAACGGGATTCATTTACTGTATTGCTTTACTTTTACTGTATTTACTGTATTATTTACTATATTGATAGCAATCTGTATTCACCTATGGACAACTATACGTAGCATTTAGTAGAGCCAAATCTGTAAATGATGTGGGAGTTTAAATTGGCCAAACTAATTTACAAGGTCAGTTCGAACAGCATATATAAACAAGTGATGAAAAAAACCAAGGGTACAAGGGTCATTTATTTTTATAAAAATATATCTAAATATAATAAAAGACAAACTGCTGCTGCTGCTGCTGCTGAACAACGTGCCCTATGTTATGTTAAGTGTTATTCACACATGTAAAATACTTATACTTACAAATACTTACATTCAAAAGAGAAAGAAAAAATGAAACTGATAAATGTTAAAAATAACTGATAAAAAATCAAAACGTATAAGAAATCTGTTAACAGATAGATACAGAAAATTATAATAAAAACGTTTAAAGAAATTTTTTACATTTCAGTATGTATACTTTTATTTAAATACACTTACAGAACTAATAACTAACTTTAATTTGTAGTTTTTATTTTTTATAAATATAATAAAAGACGCTGCTACTGTTGCAATATATTAATGTTAAGTGTTATTCACACATGTAACATACTTCTAATAACAAATACTTACATACAAAAAGAAAGAAAAAATGAAACTTATAAAATGTAAATTATGAACAGAAAAAAAAAAAATCAAAACGTATGAGAAATCTGTTAACAGGTAGATACAGAAAATTTTAATAATTTTTACACTTTAGTATGCATACTTCTATTTTATTATCACTTACAAAACTAAAACAAACTATTATAATGTTAACTTAATGTTCTTTAGGTAACAAATTTCCTTTTATTGATTCAGTAGCGCAATAGCAGGAAAAAAAGGATATAGGTATATAAAAAGAGAAATTAAAATTATACCTGTCGTCCACAGGCTTTTTTACTAGTATAAAAATAAATGATAATATTATACTTTAGTTATGACTAATAGTGAAATCAATGCTTAGAATATAATCCCAATGCACTCAAGAAAACCTGTTAAAAAGTTCGAAATATAATGTTGAAGCTTCAATGTTAACGTTTAATTTTGGAAAAACTTACGCTGGAGAATAAGTTACTGTTTTATAAAAATATAAAAGTTTTAGTTTTGAAGGCCTAGTAGCTCTTCAATGGGAAGGTTCCAAAATTTTTGCTTAGCAAACTTATGATGGATCTGCCCAGTACTCCTTTTAAATTTAGGATAAACCTTTAACATATGCTAAAAGATAATGCTGAAGCTTCAAATTTTGTATATTTGACGGATGGGCACAGTGAAACTATAGAGGCAAATTTTTACAAAATTTTTTGAAAATGTGCTAAAAATATAGTTTATCACGAAGTTTTATTTTAATGATTTTTTACATTCCAAAGGAAGGAGTAATTTCTGTTTGCGCAATGATTACAAAGTTGATTACGCGATTACGCGTATAGGCCAATTTAGTAAATATATAAATCTGTATTTGCTTTATTATCATATTATACAAGGTCTTATAAAATTATTTGAATTCAATTTAAATAAAGTTTAAAGAAAAAAATTTAAATAAATTTACATAAAATTTTCTTTTAAAGAAATCTAAGTTTTCGATATATTTAACAGTATTCGGTAATTCATTAAATCTTTTTAGACAATTAAAAAGACAATTCTATCTTTGCTTGTAGATTTAAGCAATGACAGGTAAATATTACATTTATTGCGAGTGTTTTAATAATTAATATCTATATGTCTGTGCAATATACAGTTGTGTTTATACCCGTGCATACATATATGACATCGGGTATATTAGATTTGCTCCTCCGTTTGTAACGCATCGATCTAGAAGAGATATAGTGCCAAGGGTACGTATCGGCTCAGAATCAAAAAATGAATCGATCTAGCACGATAACTCAAAAACTAAAAGAGCTACAGTTTTGAAATTTTCACAAAATATTTTTCAATCAATTTCTAGGTTCGCTATTTTTTTTGGTTAAGATCGGACCAAAACTTCGGGTAGCTCTCGAACAACTAACTTTTTTAACTCCAATATTTTAATACAAAAATCTAAAATTTTACTATGTATGCATATTGTATTTAACATGAAATTACATAAATTTTGTTTTTTTTTGTTGTTTGTTTTCTTGTTTTTTTTGTTTTTTGTTTTTGTTACAAAAAGTAGATAACGATTTCGAGTTAGAATTTCATATGATTTAAATGATGCGTAGTTTATTTAAGATAAGCAAAAAAGAAGACAAAGATTTTTTTTAAGTAAATGGCTTCATAAATAATTTATATATGTATATTCATATAATATGTATATGTGTAATATTTTGAATGAATCATTTTATCAATATGATTATATGATGCTTACTTTGCTTAGGTTTAATATATTCGTGAATTAAAAATTAATTAAAAGAGATAGAATTGAAAAATTAGAGCTAGAGTTTTGAAATTCACACAAAACATTTTTTGGACATTTTTAAGGTTCCCTATTCTTTTTGGTTAAGACCAGACCAAGGTTTCGGGGAGCTGTCACACAACTTATTTAAACCAATATAAATTTCTTCAAAAGTAATTATACTAGAAAGACGAAAATTACACACGGTTAGTTTTATAATGAATCAAGCACTTATATGAAGTTTCAAAATTTTACGGCTTCATTTTCGGGGGGTTGCCATACAACTTCTTTGCACCAATATGAATTTCTTGGAAACTGAGTATACTACGAGGATGAAAATTACACACTGTTAGTTATATAATGAATCGAGCACTAATATGGAGTTTCAAAATGTTGCGACCCCATTTTCGGGCAGCTGCCATACAAAGTTGTCAATTCGATAACTGTGAATCTAATGAAGCTACGAGGTTAAAATTAAAACTGGGCAGGTAAAGTAATAGGGCAAGTTAGTTGGCAAAGTTGGACATCGCTCGGGCCAACTTTTGGGGTGGGCTATTTTTTTTTTATGGTTATTTTTTTTTATGGTTTTTTTTTTTTGTTTTTAAGCAAAAATTATGGTATAATGAATTAAAAATTTAATATTTTTTTTTTTTTATTTAATTTTTTTTAAGCAAAAATTATGTGATAATAAGCTAAATTTTTTTTTAACTATTTTACTTTCTTATATTTTTTTTGTAATATTTATAATAGCATGTGGAAAATAAATAACGGTTAGTGGGTAAGCACGGGTATCTAAAAGTTGACAAGGGCAACTATAATCTTCCTCGTTTTGTTTATGATTTTGAAGGCCAAGATTTAAAGTTTTCGTTTACAGATACTTTCAAAACTGAGGTACTTTTGGGAGGTTCATCAAATATTTTATTTTCAAAGAGTAAAATTTTGGTTTTATTTTAAATTTATTAGTAATTTACTTTTGGAAAAAACTCCTCAATTAATACAAGATCCTTCAAAATTGCGTACCTCAAGTTAGCTCCAATATTTTCAGAACACTTTATGACTGCATTATCTGTAAAAAGTGACGGAACTCCACGTAGGTTTAGGCGTGAAAGGTTGTCAATGTATTATTTAGAAAGATCAGGACCCAATATAGAACCCTGAGGTACTCCTTTTGTTATTGTTACAACTTGGCTTATGCAACTACCAATACAGACACATTGTGATCTCTGTCTTAAGCATGATAAAAAAAAAAACTGTTAATTAGAAAATTCAGGCTTGACAATTTATGTAGCAGAATATCTTCCTTTCTCCACAATCGAATTCCTTTTGCATATCAATCAAAGTACAACCATTCAGTTTGCAATTATCTGTGCTTTCTGTTTTGAAATTGTTTAGGGATAGATATGCCGAAATCATGTTGGAAATCTTTTCGAAACCATATTGCTCCGGATGTTAAATACCGTTACAGTTTATGAAACAAGTTAACCTTTTTTTCACAATTTGTTCAAATATTTAGCAGAAGAGCTTAGCACTGAAATTGGCCTATAATTTAAGGTATTAGTAGCACCACCAGCTTCATATATAAGTGTAACTATTGCTTTTTTAAAATAACTTGGAAAACAGTATGTTCCGAAACTCCGTTTGATAATGTGCCCGCCAATCAGTTAATAAATTTGGTTTAAATGCTATCATAGCCCGTTGCAGCAGAAGATTTTACTTGAATTGCTTCAATACATCTTCTATTATTGGGACAGGGAATTGCTTAACAATACAGTGAATTGTCTCGATAACTTCATCTATGTTAGTTAGATTAAATTAAAACTCGTATGTACATTACCACGAAAAAGATTGAGATTATAATAATCGAAGTTCCACTATACTTGAATTATTAAAATATTTTTTCTTAAATTTTGCTAAAAGAATCCATAATTTTTGTTGGTAGAAATATTTCTATAGTCAACCACTCATGTTTCTTTTATAATTATTTACAGAAAGAACGCGAGTGCATTTTCAACTAATTTTTTAAAGACTTTCACGACTTGGTCAACGGTTTCATATAAACTTAAACTTTTCCATATTTGGTCTTAAGATAAGTCGTAATAATTCAATATAGCTTTCATATTGGTTACTATTTCTTTAGTCGGATTTAGGTTAATACTAATAAAGAACATTGGATGGTCTGATTTATTAGTATCTCCGAGGAAGTTGTATTGTTAATTAAACATATCAGTAATAAAATAATCAATGACAATTTTAAACCCGATTCCGATTTTTATCACAAACTCTGGTGTTACCTGTTTGCATATAAAGAAACGGTTAAGCCTCGTACATCCCTATCAGTTTAATTTAATAAATTAATTTTAAAATCACCTATTATAATAGAATTCTCATTCAAAAGAGTTATTTCATCAAATTTATCAATAAAGTCATCTATTTTCGTATAATGCGACATATAGCTCAAATTACGTGATTTACACAAATTAAACATAAAAAAAAAATTTATGTTTAGTTTAAAAGTAAGTTCTTTATTAAGAGTACAATATATTATATTGATTTATTAATTCGATTTGTTACAGGTTTAAATAATAAAATTTGTGCTAATTAAGCTATTTTGACAATTATGAAATTTGATATTATTAAAATAAAAAATGTACAATTTTAGATAATTGGTTTATTAACTCACAATCTGTTTAGGTTTTTATTAAATTGTCAATGCTTAGGTTTTTATTAAATTTTTTATGGACTAAATTCATAAGCAGATTCTTCATTTAACTGTGACTTAAATTTTTGACATTTTTCATTAAAATATTGCATAGTATTATCATTTGTCAAAATATATGGTTTTTTAATTATTTGTTTAGTATTATTAATTGGAAGGGTTAGTTTTTGTTGTAAGGGATAGGATATTTTTGAAATTATAGGTATCTGAACCTTGGAAATTATACTTGTTTTAATTTATAATTGTAAAATTTTGTTCGATATTAATTGAAAGTATTTCTAGGAGACCTATTGGGTTTAGGATCTATTTTAGTATTATATTAAGTTTTGCTAGGATGATGGCTTCGGCGATATTACTCAGGTGATTGTTTAATAAATCAATATTCTTCGAGTCTGATACTATTTTCTATTTTATCTTGTAATTGGTTTATGTTTTCTGCAATAGTTTATTGTTGTTTATTAGTGTGATCGGTTGCATTTTTAAATCTTTTAATAATCTGATTGTTTATTGAGGTCTGATAGGTTGCTTGGTCTTTTAAGATATTGTTACTGCAAAGTAAGATTTCAATTTATTGGTTTATTATAGCGTCATGTGCGTCCAAATTACCTGTAATCGTCTTTTTTACAGTTCCAAGTCCATTAATTAGTCCTCTTTATACCCGTATGACTATTAGTCAAAAGAGTATACTACATCTACCTTTACGTTTGTGACACAGAGAAGTAGGGGGGGGGGGGCAAATATATACTAAAGTGTATGGATCGGATCAGAATCGAAAAGAGAATCGATCTTGTTATGTATGATCGTCCGTCCGCACGATAACTCAAAAAAAAAGCTAGGATGTTTTAATGAAAAAGCCGTCATCGTTATATCAATCCAGTCAGTTAGTCCCACGTCAGTTAGCTCATCGAGGTTGGACTTCTGCAATAGGTTCGAGTAATTGCCATACAACTTCTTAATTATAAGAGCATTACTCCATAACTCATTAAGCAAGGTGTCTCAAATTTACCCAAACATTTTTCAGCTTTATAGCCAAAGTTTGTGCAAAATCTAATTGCGGTAGTACAGTGCGTTCGATTTGCTGCCAAACAACTTCTTGTTTTATATGAGCATTACTTTATGTCAATAGTAGTTAACTTGAATAGCCAACGGCTGAATAAAATATGGTTGATGTACCAGAAGAGATTTAAAGAGCTGCTTTTCAACTTATATTTTGTTTTGTACTTAACTGAAAGTTCTACTACACTCTTTATTTTTAGCTTTTTATACCCTACACCTATAGAATAGGTAAAGGGGTATATTAACTTTGGTATGGTGTTTGTAACCACCTAAAGGAAGCGAGCTAGATATGGAAAAGTATATATATTTGTGATCAGCGTGACCGCCTGAGTCGATATAGCCATGTCCGTCCGTCCGTCCGTCCGTCCTTCCGTCCGTCCGTCCGTCCGTCCGTCCGTCCGTCCGTAGGCACGATAACTCAAAAAATAATGGAGCTATCTTGATGAAATTTTAACTGTAGGTTACTAGGACTGAAAGTACGGCGGGGATTGCATATGGGCGACATCGGCCCATGGGTTCGGATTCTGGACTTTTTAATCGGTTTCAGAGCTAACGAACAAATATAAAAAATCACGATAACTCAACATCTAATGACGCTATCTTCATCAAATTTGTGCTGTAGGTTACTAGTAATGAAACTACTTCGGGAATTGCGTAAGGTCGGGATTGGACCATGGGTTCGGAACCTAGATCTTTTTGATCGAATTTAGGCCAAACGAGCATAATTCCGAAACCAATGAAGATAGAACCTCCAAATTTGGTATCGGAGTGTCGCTTTCGATTTCCTTAGTGTCTTGTGAATTTGGGTCCCATTGGAGTAGTGGGTCGGGGACCAGCCACACATTACCGAAGACCTTAAAGCATATCTATAAAATTAATAAAGATAACAACTTGAAAAAATGTAGAAGTTTCCAATTCGCCACAAGGGTGTTCTTTACTATCTCTTGCGTGTTCCCCTAATTTGGGATCAATTGGAGTGGTGGTTCTGTACCCCTCTCAGACCTCCCAAGTTTTAAAGGCTTATAATCGAAATTACTAAAAATAGTTACTTTAAATTAGGATAGACCGTTCTAATTGTGTACAAGGATTAACTAGTACTATAAGTACAGCGCGGACTATATAAGGTGGAAATCAGCCCAAAGGTTCGGATTCCGGACCTTTTAATCGGTGTCAGGGCTAAGGAACATATATTAAAAATCACGATAACTCAACAACTAATGAGGCTATCTTCATGAAATTTGTGCTGTAGGTTATTGGTAATGAAACTACGGCGGTGATTACGTACGGTAAGGATTGGACAATGGGTTCGGAACTTAGAACTTTTTGATCGAATTTAGGCCAAACGAGCATAATTCCGAAACCAATGAAGATAGAACCTCCAAATTTGGTATCAGGGTGTCCCTTCCTATTTCGTAAGTGTCTTTGAAATTTGGGCCCTATTGGATTAGTGGGTCGGGGACCAGCCACTCAGTTCCGAGGACCTTAAAGCATATTTTCGAAATTAATAAAGATAGTAACTTGAAACGAATGTAGAAGCTTCAAATTTGGCCCAGGGTGTTCTTTACTATTTCTTGCGTGCCCCCCTTATTTGGGATCAATTGGAGTGGTGGTTCAGAACCTCTCTTAGACCCCCCAATGTGTAAAAGCTTATCATCGAAATTAATAAAACTAGTAACTTAAAATTAAGATAGAACATTCCAATTGTGTACAAGGGTTAACTAGTATTAGAAGTATGACGGGATTGCATATGGGCGAAATCGTACCATAATTTCGGGTTCTGGAACCCTTGAAAAGTTCAAGGACTAACAAATATATATCTTAAAAACAACATAACTCAAAAAATAATGCCGGTATTTTGATGAAATTTAAACTCTAGGTTACTAGTAATGAAAGTACCATGGGAATTGGTTGTGGTCGAGTTTAATTTCGAAGCCAAAGAATATATTTCCTATGTCCTATGTGTCTCCGAAATCTAGACTTAATTGTAGTGGTTCAGCTATGTTCAAAGGTACTTGCTGCATTTATGTAAAATTTATTTTTATATTAGAATGAATTATATGAAAAGGTCTAAGTTTGTAATTGTATTTTAGAAATACATTTATTGCATATTTTGCGTTTATAAGCTTTTCTATTAGGTATATAAACTAACCATTTAAAATGTTTAATTTAGTCTTGTTTCAAGTTTTTTTGTTTTAATATTTTTATACCCTACACCTATAGAATAGGTAAAGGAGTATATTAACTTTGGTATGGTGTTTGTAACCACCTAAAGGAAGCGAGCTAGATATGGAAAAGTATATATATTTGTGATCAGTGTGACCGCCTGAGTCGATATAGCCATGTCCGTCCGTCCGTCCGTCCGTAGGCACGATAACTCAAAAAATAATGGAGCTATCTTGATAAAATTTTAACTGTAGGTTACTAGGACTGAAAGTACGGTGGGGATTGCATATGGGCGACATCGGCCCATGGGTTCGGATTCTGGACTTCTTAATCGGTTTCAGGGCTAACGAACAAATATAAAAAATCACGATAACTCTACATCTAATGACGCTATCTTCATCAAATTTGTGCTGTAGGTTACTAGTAATGAAACTACTTCGGGAATTGCGTAAGGTCGGGATTGGACCATGGGTTCGGAACCTAGATCTTTTTGATCGAATTTAGGCCAAACGAGCATAATTCCGAAACCAATGAAGATAGAACCTCCAAATTTGGTATCGGAGTGTCGCTTTCGATTTCCTTAGTGTCTTGTGAATTTGGGTCCCATTGGAGTAGTGGGTCGGGGACCAGCCACACATTACCGAAGACCTTAAAGCATATCTATAAAATTAATAAAGATAACAACTTGAAAAAATGTAGAAGTTTCCAATTCGCCACAAGGGTGTTCTTTACTATCTCTTGCGTGTTCCCCTAATTTGGAATCAATTGGAGTGGTGGTTCTGTACCCCTCTCAGACCTCCCAAGTTTTAAAGGCTTATAATCGAAATTACTAAAAATAGTTACTTTAAATTAGGATAGACCGTTCTAATTGTGTACAAGGGTTAACTAGTACTATAAGTACAGCGCGGACTATATAAGGGCGAAATCAGCCCAAAGGTTCGGATTCCGGACCTTTTAATCGGTGTCAGGGCTAAGGAACATATATTAAAAATCACGATAACTCAACAACTAATGAGGCTATCTTCATGAAATTTGTGCTGTAGGTTATTGGTAATGAAACTACGGCGGTGATTACGTACGGTGAGGATTGGACAATGGGTTCGGAACTTAGAACTTTTTGATCGAATTTAGGCCAAACGAGCATAATTCCGAAACCAATGAAGATAGAACCTCCAAATTTGGTATCAGGGTGTCCCTTCCTATTTCGTAAGTGTCTTTGAAATTTGGGCCCTATTGGATTAGTGGGTCGGGGACCAGCCACTCAGTTCCGAGGACCTTAAAGCATATTTTCGAAATTAATAAAGATAGTAACTTGAAACGAATGTAGAAGCTTCAAATTTGGCCCAGGGTGTTCTTTACTATTTCTTGCGTGCCCCCCTTATTTGGGATCAATTGGAGTGGTGGTTCAGAACCTCTCTTAGACCCCCCAATGTGTAAAAGCTTATCATCGAAATTAATAAAACTAGTAACTTAAAATTAAGATAGAACATTCCAATTGTGTACAAGGGTTAACTAGTATTAGAAGTATGACGGGATTGCATATGGGCGAAATCGTACCATAATTTCGGGTTCTGGAACCCTTGAAAAGTTCAAGGACTAACAAATATATATCTTAAAAACAACATAACTCAAAAAATAATGCCGGTATTTTGATGAAATTTAAACTCTAGGTTACTAGTAATGAAAGTACCATGGGAATTGGTTGTGGTCGAGTTTAATTTCGAAGCCAAAGAATATATTTCCTATGTCCTATGTGTCTCCGAAATCTAGACTTAATTGTAGTGGTTCAGCTATGTTCAAAGGTACTTGCTGCATTTATGTAAAATTTATTTTTATATTTGAATGAATTATATGAAAAGGTCTAAGTTTGTAATTGTATTTTAGAAATACATTTATTGCATATTTTGCGTTTATAAGCTTTTCTATTAGGTATATAAACTAACCATTTAAAATGTTTAATTTAGTCTTGTTTCAAGTTTTTTTGTTTTAATATTTTTAAATAAATAAATTAGTAAGAATTTATAATATCTTTTAATAGATAGTGTAATTAGAAAATGTTTTTAGTATTATAAAGTTAATTTGGTTAGCTATGTCTTACGATCAAATTAATAACAGCTCTTATGGTGTTTAAACGACTTATGTCGGGATATGTCTTTAAATTTGAACCAAACAGGTGTAGGGTATTTCTAAGTCGGTTGCACCGACTGACTGTTTCTTTACTTGTTTTTATTATCATTAATATTAGGAATCTGTATTTACAATTTTTTAATGAAATAACACCTTTGCAAAATTTAAGAGTTTTAAAAATATTGTTATAAAACTTTGTTATAAAAGTCCTTAGGTATCGTGCCCAAAAGGGTTATTATATTGCAGCCATAGTATCTCATTTAGCTTTTGCACTATTTAAGGGGAGCAAAAAAATTAGTTTTATTAAGTAAGTAAGCTTTTGAAATAAAAGTTAACTTGCGTTAATACCAAAAACTCGAAAATTTCATTTAATTTTTTTGCAAAACGCGTAAACATGTCAAAACCAAATTACCCCTGCGGATAATAATTAAAATGAACGCAAAATTTTCAATAAAATTCATTTAACGGTTTAAACAAATAAAATTTTAAGAAAACTTCATGGCATTGTCTTGACAAACGGGATAATCGAACTGAACTGAAATATTTTGCAGCCTCTCTTTTGGACTGAAAAGCAACCTGTAAAGTTGGACACAAATCGGAAACAAAAAATTTTTTGGAAGCCGTCCAGGCCGAAATGGGTTAATTTATTCCAAACAACTTTATACAACTAATTCCGATTGCTAAGGGGAACATTTGTGCAAAGTTTCAAGAAAATCGGTCAAACGGTTTTGACTCAACATTAAAAAAACAAAAACCTTACACTGGCTCTGGAGCCGCAACTTGTTGACTTATAAAAATGTGAAATAGTCACCTCCCTGGCTCTCAGAAATATTCCTCTAAATTTTTGTGATAAGCGCACCAGTGGTTTTCACGTGAATCCTTGACAAAGAAACAAACATCGGCTGGGTGGCACAGTGGGTAGAGTGCCCCGGGTTCGAATCCCAGTGAAAGTGAAAAAACTTTTATCTGGTTTTCAACTCGACTCAGCTACCATTCGCCTTTGGGTTCAAATTAATGGCTTAATTAATAATTAATAATTATATATCTTTAATAAAAAATACATAAATATAACAATATAAACAAATACAAAATGTAAACAAATAATTCAATTAAATAATATAACTCACTGATATAGAATACCATATAAATCTAATACAAAATATTACAATATAAACAAAAATAGAACTGCATTTATTGAAAATCTAAGACATTTCTACATGTTATAAAGCGTAGTAATATCTCATGTTTAAATTGTATGTGGAATTCATTTGATCAGTTCTAATATATGAATATATCTCCCC